>OU342742.1:72518187-72898475 GCA_910589775.1 Avena eriantha | reverse complement strand
GCATGTGTGTTTTCTCACAGACCATATCATGAACCACATCCAGTGTCATTGCATGTGTGTTCTTCCCATGAACCACACATGGATCCACCAGTGTCATTGCATGTCTGCTCTTCGCACATACCACACATGGATCCACCTGTGTCATTGTATGTGTGTTACTCCCATGAACAACACATGGATCCACCAGTGTCATTGCATGTCTGCTCTTTTCATGAACCACAATAGAGTCATTGGATGTGTGTTCTTCTCACAGACCACACATGGATCCAGTGTCATTGCATGTGTGTTCTTCCCAGAGACCACACATGGATCCACCAGTGTCATTGCATGTGTGTTCTTCTCACAAACCATATCATGAACCACACCTAGTGTTGTTGCATGCGTGTTCTTCTAACAGACCACACATGGATCCACCAGTGTCATTGCATGTGTGTTCTTCTCACAGACAATATCATGAACCACACCCAGTGTCATTGCATGTGTGTTCTTCCCATGAAGCACACATGGATCCATCGGCGTCATCGCATGTGTGCTCTTCCCACAGACCACACATGGATCCACCAGTGTCATTGCATATGTGTTCTTCCCACGAACCACACATTGATCCACCAGTGTCATTGCATGTCTGCTCTTTTCATGAACCACAGCTAGAGTCATTGTATGTGTGTTCTTCTCACAGACCACATATCACCAGTGTCAGTGCATGTGTGTTCTTGCCAAAGACCACACATGGATCCACTAGAGTCATTGGATGTGTGTTCTTCTCACAAACCACACATGGATCCACCGGTGTCATTGCATGTGTGTTCTGCCCATGAACCACATATGGATCCACCAGTGTCATTGCATGTCTGCTCTTTTGATGAACCACAGCTAGAGTCATTGGATGTGTTTTCTTCTCACAGAACACACATGGATCCAGTGTCATTGCATGTGTGTTGTTCCTAGAGACCACACATGGATCCACGAGTGTCATTGCATGTGTGTTCTTCTCACAAGCCATATCATGAACCACACCCAGTGTCGTTGCATGTGTGTTCTTCTCACAGACCACACATGGATCCACTAGTGTGATTGCATGTGTGTTTTCTCACAGACCATATCATGAACCACATCCGGTGTCATTGCATGTGTGTTCTTCCCATGAACCACACATGGATCCACCAGTGTCATTGCATGTCTGCTCTTCGCACATACCAAACATGGATCCACCAGTGTCATTGTATGTGTGTTATTCCCATGAACAACACATGGATCCACCAGTGTCATTGCATGTCTGCTCTTTTCATGAACCACAATAGAGTCATTGGATGTGTGTTCTTCTCACAGACCACACATGGATCCAGTGTCATTGCATGTGTGTTCTTCCCAGAGACCACACATGGATCCACCAGTGTCATTGCATGTGTGTTCTTCTCACAAACCATATCATGAACCACACCTAGTGTTGTTGCATGTGTGTTCTTCTAACAGACCACACATGGATCCACCAGTGTCATTGCATGTGTGTTCTTCTCGCAGACCATATCATGAACCACACCCAGTGTCATTGCATGTGTGTTCTTCCCATGAAGCACGCATGGATCCATCGGCGTCATCGCATGTGTGCTCTTCCCACAGACCACACATGGATCCACCAGTGTCATTGCATGTGTGTTCTTCCCACGAACCACACATGGATCCACCACTGTCATTGCATGTCTGCTCTTTTCATGAACCACAACTAGAGTCATTGTATGTGTGTTCTTCTCATAGACCACATATCACCAGTGTCAGTGCATGTGTGTTCTTGCCAAAGACCACACATGGATCCACTAGAGTCATTGGATGTGTGTTCTTCTCACAAACCACACATGGATCCACCGGTGTCATTGCATGTGTGTTCTTCCCAAATACCACACATGGATCCACCAGTGTCATTGCATGTGTGTTCTTATCACAAACCATATCATGAACCACACCCAGTGTCGTTGCATGTGTGTTCTTCTCACACACCACACATGGATCCACCAGTGTCATTGCATATGTGTTCTTCTCACAGACCACACATGGATCCAGTGTCATTACATGTGTGTTATTCTCACAGACCACAAATGGATCCACCGGTGTTGTTGCATGTCTGCTCTTCTCACAGACCACACATGGATCAACCAGTGTCATTGCATGTGTGTTCTTCCCATGAACCACACATGGATCCACCAGAGTCATTACATGTGTGTTCTTCTCACATACCACACATGGATCCACCCAGTGTCATCGCATGTGTGTTCTTCCCATTAACCACACATGGATCCACCAGTGTCATTGCATGTCTGCTATTTTCATGAACCATAGGTAGAGTCATTAGATGTGTGTTCTTCTCATAGACCACACATGGATCCAGTGTCATTGCATGTGTGTTCTTCCCAAAGACCACACATGGATCCACCAGTGTCATTGCATGTGTGTTCTTCTCACAAACCATATCCTGGACCACACCCAGTGTCATTGCATGTGTGTTTTTCTCACAGACCATATCATGAACCACACCCAGTGTCATTGCATGTGTGTTCTCCCCATGAACCACACATGGATCCACCCGTGTCGTTGCATGTCTGCTCTTCGCACAGACCATATCATGAGCCACACCTAGAGTCATTGCATGTGTGTTCTTCCCATGAACCACACATGGATCCACCAGTGTCATTGCATGTCTGCTCTTTTCATGAACCACAGCTAGAGTCATTGGATGTGTGTTCTTCTCACAGAACACACATGGATCCAGTGTCATTGCATGTGTGTTGTTCCTAGAGACCACACATGGATCCACCAGTGTCATTGCATGTGTGTTCTTCTTACAGACCACATATCACCAGTGTCATTGCATGTGTGTTCTTCCCAAAGACCACACATGGATCCACTAGAGTCATTGGATGTGTGTTCTTCTCACAAACCACACATGGACCCACCGGTGTCGTTGCATGTGTGTTCTTCTCACAGACCACACATGGATCCACCAGTGTCATTGCATGTGTGTTCTTCTCACAAACCATATCATGAACCACACCCAGTGTCATTGCATGTGTGTTCATCCCATGAACCACACATGGATCCACCGGCGTCATCGCATGTGTGCTCTTCCCACAGACCACACATGGATCCACCAGTGTCATTGCATGTGTGTTCTTCCCACGAACCACACATGGATCCACCAGTGTCATTGCATGTCTGCTCTTTTCATGAACCACAGCTAGAGTCATTGGATGTGTGTTCTTCTTACAGACCACATATCACCAGTGTCATTGCATGTGTGTTCTTCCCAAAGACCACACATGGATCCACTAGAGTCATTGGATGTGTGTTCTTCTCACAAACCACACATGGATCCACCGGTGTCGTTGCATGTGTGTTCTTCTCACAGACCACACATGGATCCACCAGTGTCATTGCATGTGTGTTCTTCTCACAAACCATATCATGAACCACACCCAGTGTCGTTGCATGTGTGTTCTTCTCACAGACCACACATGGATCCACCAGTGTCATAGCATATGTGTTCTTCTCACAGACCACACATGGATCCAGTGTCATTGCATGTGTGTTCTTCTCACAGACAACAAATGGATCCACCGGTGTCGTTGCATGTCTGCTCTTGTCACAGACCACACATGGATCCACCAGTGTCATTGCATGTGTGTTCTTCCCATGAACCACACATGGATCCACCGGAGTCATTGCATGTGTGTTCTTCTCACAGACCACACATGGATCCACCCAGTGTCATCGCATGTGTGTTCTTCCCATTAACCACACATGGATCCACCAGTGTCATTGCATGTCTGCTCTTTTCATGAACCACAACTAGAGTCATTGGATGTGTGTTCTTCTCATAGACCACACATGGATCCAGTGTCATTGCATGTGTGTTCTTCCCAAAGACCACACATGGATCCACCAGTAACATTGCATGTGTGTTCTTCTACCAAACCATATCTTGGACCACACCCAGTGTCGTTGCATGTGTGTTCTTCTCACATACCACACATGGATCCACCAGTGTCATTGCATGTGTGTTTTTCTCACAGACCATATCATGAACCACACCCAGTGTCATTGCATGTGTGTTCTTCCCATGAACCACACATGGATCCACCGGAGTCATTGCACGTGTGTTCTTCTCACAGACCACATATGGATCCACCCAGTGTCATCGCATGTGTGTTCTTCCCATGAACCACACATGGATCGACCAGTGTCATTGCATGTCTGCTCTTTTCATGAACCACAGCTAGAGTCATTGGATGTGTGTTCTTCTCACAGAACACACATGGATCCAGTGTCATTGCATGTGTGTTGTTCCTAGAGACCACACATGGATCCACCAGTGTCATTGCATGTGTGTTCTTCTCACAAGCCATATCATGAACCACACCCAGTGTCGTTGCATGTGTGTTCTTCTAACAGAACACACGTGGATCCACTAGTGTCATTGCATGTGTGTTTTTCTCACAGACCATATCATGAACCACATCAAGTGTCATTGCATGTGTGTTCTTCCCATGAACCACACATGGATCCACCAGTGTCATTGCATGTCTGCTCTTCGCACATACCACACATGGATCCACCAGTGTCATTGCATGTGTGTTATTCCCATGAACCACACATGGATCCACCAGTGTCATTGCATGTCTGCTCTTTTCATGAACCACAGCTAGAGTCATTGGATGTGTGTTATTCTCACAAACCACACATGAATCCAGTGTCATTGCATGTGTGTTCTTCCCAAAGACCAGACATGGATCCACCAGTGTCATTGCATGTGTGTTCTTCTCACAAACCATATCATGAACCACACCCGGTGTCGTTGCATGTGTGTTCTTCCCATGAACCACACATGGATCCACCAGTGTCATTACATGTCTGCTCTTTTCATGAACCACAGCTAGAGTCATTGGATGTGTGTTTTTCTCACATACCACATATCACCTGTGTCATTGCATGTGTGTTCTTCCCAAAGACCACACATGGATCCACCAGTGTCATTGCATGTCTACTCTTCTCATTAACCACAGCTAGATCCACCCATGTCATTGGATGCATGTTCTTTTCATAAACCGCATATGGATACTAATTAACCTTAGGAGAGCCCTAACCTTAGCATTAGACCGAGTCTTCTAGAAGGCACGCCCTAACACAGTTGTTCTGCTTGTCGATTGTTACTGTTGGAGATATGCCCAGGAGGCAATAATAAAAGTGGTTATTATTATATCTTTGTGTTTATGATGAATGTTTACATCCCATGCTATAATTGTATTATTAGGAAACACTAATACATGTGTGTTTTGTAAACATATAAGAGTCCCTAGTAAGCCTCTTGTTGAACTGGCTTGTTGATTGATTGATGATCATGGTTTCCTGATCAAGGACATAAGGATGTGATTAATAACAAGGTTATATCATTAGGAGAATGATTTGATGGACACACACCCATAGTAAGCGTAGCATAAGATCAAGTAAGTTCGTATTGCTGTAAGCTTTTAAATGCATAGTAACCTAATCCTTTGACCATGAGGTTGTGTTAATCACCATCACCGGATGGGTACTTTGATGACATCAAACACCGCTTTGTAACTAGGTGGTCATAAAGGTGTCATTGGGTATTCTGAAAGTATGTGTTGAAGCGCATGGACCAGGATTGGGATTTGTCCATCCATATGACGGATAGATATGCTTTGGGCCCTCTCGGTGGATTGTCATCTAATTAGCTTGCAAGCATGTGACTAGGTCACAAGGGATGACATGACACGGAACGAGTAAAGAGTACTTATCAGTAACGAGGTAGAACTAGGTATGGAGATGCTAATGATCAAACCTCGGATAAGTATAGTATCGCGTGACAGAGGGAATTGGTTTCGTATGTAAATGGTTCAATCGATCACGAAGTCATCATTGAGTATGTGGGAGCCATTATGGATCTCCAGGTCCCGCTGATGGTTATTGATAGGAGATGTGTCTCTGTCATGTCTGCATATTCACGAACCGTAGGGTGACACACTTAAGGTTCGAAGTTGTTTTAAGTAGATATGGAATGTGCGTTGGAGACCGAATGTTGTTCGGAGTCTTGGATTGGATTTGGGACATCACGAGGAGATCCGGAATGGTCCGGAGAATAAGATTCATATATTGGGGATCATTTTCTGAGTTAGGAAATGTTCCGGAGTATTTGTATGAGGGTTCTAGAAGGTTTCGGAATGTTCCGGAAGGTTCTGGAAGGTTTCTTGGAGTTTGCTTGAAAACCAAGGAAGGGATCAAGGAGTCCTGGTGGGTCAAGACTAGGAGTCATGGGGGAGGAGGACTCCTCCCCCCTCCCCAATCCGCCGGCCCTAGAGGGAGGGGAGTCCTACAAGGACTCCCCCTCCCATGGCGCCTCACCCCCTTTAAATAGAGGGGCAGGGGCGCCCTCTCCACCACCTGCTCCATAACTCCCAATCTCTGCCACCTCTCTCCTCCTCCTTTCTTCTGCACAGGCATAGGCGAAGCCCTGCAGAATTCTCTACTCCACCACCACCACCACGCCGTCGTGCTGCTATGATTCCGTGGAGAAGATCTACTACCTCCGCTGCTCGCTGGAATGAGGAGAGGAAGGTCTGCTTCGACTCCGCACGTGTGAACGACCGCGGAAGCGCTGCCCGAACGCGGCGCCGGAAGGATCGTCCACTTGACCGACTGCGGAAGCGCTGCCGGAACGCAACGCCGGAAGGATCGTCCACACGATCTTGAGATCGGCAAGTGATCGACTACATCAACCACGAGATCTAATCTCGTTAACGCTTTCGGATCTACGAGGGTTAGTTCCTATCTATCTCATTGCACGTGTCTAATAGATTAGATCTTGGCTTTTATCTAGATTAGATCTGGGTTTTGTTCGTTCTTGCGGTATAAATTTTTTGTTTTCCATGCTACGAACCCATCAGTGGTATCAGAGGCGTATCTATGTGTAGATCTGTTGCACGAGTAGAACACAATGTTTTTGTGGGCGTTGATGCTTTTGTTGTCGGTGTCTTAGCGTGTACTTTTCATCTTGCGGCATGGTGGGATGAAGCGGCTCGGGCTAACATTACATGTCATCGCACATGAGACTTGCTCCACGCTTGACGTGCAACTTGCTTTGCACAAGTGGCTTTGCGGGTGTCTGTCTCTCCCACCATAGTTAAGATTCAATTTACAATGAGCATCTGACAACACTTGTATCAATGTTGTGGTCCTTGTTCGTAGGTAAGATCGGTCTTATGCGAAAGCCCCAAACCACGTAAAACATGCAAAGAAAATTAGAGGCGTCTAACTTGTTTTTGCAGGGGTTTTGTGATGTGATATGGCCATCATGTGATTATGATTGTATTTGATGTATGCAATGATCCTTGTTGTAATATGGCAACCGGCAGGAGCCTAATGGTTATCTTTAATTCTGTTAAGACATGCGTGTCTATTCATCTTGTAATAGCTTTATTCCAAGTAGTTGTAATAGTTGCTGGTGATGATGGACAACCATGAAGCGGCGCCACTGACCTTGACGCAATGTCGGTGATGATGGAGATCATGTCCGTGCTTTGGAGATGGAGATCAAAGGCGCAAGAAGAAAAGTCCATATCATATCACACTAATTATGAATTGCCTGTGATGTTAATCCTTTATGCATCTTGTATTGCTTAGATCGCGACGGTAGCATTATAAGATGATCCCTCTCACTAAATATCAAGTAATAAAGTGTTCACCCTTAGTTGGCACCGTTGCTAAGACTCGTCGTTTCGAAGCATCTCGTGATGATCGGATGTGATAGATTCTACGTGTGCATACAACGGGTGCAAGCCAGATTTGCACATGCGGAAACTAAGGTTATCTTGACGAGCCTAGCATGTACAGACATGGTCTCGGAACACGGAATACCGAAAGGTAGAGCATGAGTCATATAAATGATATGATGAACATGAAGATTGTTCGCCGATGAAACTACATCTTCGCTCGTGAAGATCGGACTTAGTGTAGTGGACTTGGTTCGTGTAATCACTAAGACAATGTGAGGGATGTTGTTTTGAGTGGGAGTTCACCTAGTTAGTTTTAAAATTAAATTTGAACTCAATTTGTCATAAACTTAGTCTAAACTACTTGCAAATTGTTGTAGATTATGGCGAGCCCCTCCATCAATTTCAATGCGTTCCTAGAAAAAGAAAAGCTTAAGAACAATGGAAGCAATTTCACGGACTGGTTCCGTGGACTGAAGATCGTCCTCAGGGCTGGTCAGTTGACCTATGTGCTCGAAGCACCGCTAGGTGACCCACCTGCAGATGATGCCACCGATGACGTAAAGAATGTTTACACCACTCGGAAAAATCATTACTGCACAGTTCAATGTGCCATCCTGTACGGTTTAGAAGCGGAGCTCCAAAAGCGTTTTGAGCACCACGACCCATTCGAGATCATTAAGGAGCTCAGGCTAATTTTTGAGACTCGCGCGGCCATGGAGAGCTATGAGGCCTCCGAGAAGTTCTTTAACTGTAAGATGGCAGAGGGAAGCTCCGTTAGCGAGCACGTGCTCACCATGTCTGGGTACGCAAAGAAGCTCCAAGAGTTGGGAATATCTATTCCTAATGAATTTGGGATTCACCGTCTCCTTCAATCACTGCCACCAAGTTACAAGAACTTTGTGATGAACTATAACATGCATTGCATGAACAAGACGTTGCCTGAACTGTCGTCCATGCTGAAAACTGCTGAAGTGGAGATCAAGAAGGAGCACCAAGTGTTGATGGTCAATAAGACCACCAATTTCAAGAGACAGGGCAAGCCTAAGAATAAGGGCAACTTCAAGAAGAACGGCAAGAAAGCTGCCGCTCCTGCTAAGAAGCCCAAGGCTGGTCCTAAGCCTAAAACTGAGTTCTTCTACTGCAAGGGTGCTGGTCACTAGAAGCGTAACTGCCCCAACTACCTGGCGGATCTGAAGAACGGCAACATGAAGAAGAAAGGTATATTTGATATATGTGTTATAGATGTGTATCTTACTAGTAATCGTAGTAGTGCCTGGGTATTTGATACTGGTTCGGTTGCTCATATTTGTAACTCGAAACAGGAGCTGCGGAATAAACGAAGACTGGCAAGAGACGAGGTGACGATGCGCGTTGGAAATGGCTCCAAGGTTGATGTGATCGCCGTTGGCACGCTCCCTCTATGTCTACCTTCGGGATTAGTTTTAAATTTGAATAATTGTTATTTGGTGCCTGCGTTAAGCATGAACATTATATCTGGATCCTGTTTATTGCGAGACGGTTACTCTTTTAAGTCCGAGAATAAAGGTTGTTCGATTTATATGAGTAATATCTTTTATGGTAATGCACCTGAGATGAATGGTTTATTCTTACTGAATCTCGATAGTAGTGATACACATGTTCACAACATAGATGCTAAACGAATAAAATTAAATGATAATTCTACATACATGTGGCACTGTCGTCTTGGTCACATTGGAGTGAAGCGTATGAAGAAACTCCATTCAGATGGACTTCTTGAATCACTTGATTTTGAATCACTTGAAAGATGCGAAGCATGTTTAATGGGAAAAATGACTAAGACTCCATTCTCTGGTACAATGGAGCGAGTTACAGACTTATTGGAAATAATACATACCGATGTGTGCGGACCAATGAGTGTAGCATCGCGTGGTGGATATCGTTATGTTCTCACTTTCACGGATGACTTGAGTAGATATGGGTATGTCTACTTTATGAAGCATAAGTCCGAAACTTTTGTGAAGTTTAAGGAATTTCAAAGTGAAGTGGAGAATCATCTTAACAAGAAAATTAAGTTTCTGCGTTCTGACCGCGGAGGTGAATATCTGAGTTATGAGTTTGGCATGCATTTAAGGAAATGTGGAATACTTTCACAGTTGACACCGCCGGGAACACCACAGCGTAATGGTGTGTCCGAACGTCGTAATCGAACTCTCTTAGATATGGTTTGGTCTATGATGTCTCTTACGGATTTACCGTTATCATTTTGGGGCTATGCATTAGAGACAGCTGCATTCACTTTAAATAGGGCACCATCTAAATCCGTTGAAACGACACCGTACGAATTGTGGTTTGGAAATAAACCTAAGTTGTCGTTCCTTAAAGTTTGGGGTTGCGAAGCATATGTAAAGAAGTTACAACCTGATAAGCTAGAACCCAAAGCGGCGAAACGCGTCTTCATAGGATACCCTAAAGAAACAATTGGGTATACCTTCTATCATAGATCCGAAGGCAAAGTTTTCGTTGCAAAGAATGGATCCTTTCTTGAGAAGGAGTTTCTCTCGAAGGAGGTGACTGGAAGGAAAGTAGAACTCGATGAGGTTATTGAACCTTCTCTCGGATTTGAGAGTAGCGCAGCACCGGAAGATGTTTTTGTGCCGCCTGCACCAATTGGAGAGGAAGCTAATGATAATGATCATGAAACTTCAAACGAAGTTACTGCTGAACCTCGCAGTTCAACGAGGGTTCGTACCACTCCTGATTGGTATGACTCTGCCTTGAACGTCATGTTGGTGGACAACGCTGATGACCCTGTGACGTATGAAGAAGCTATGGTGAGCCCAGATTCCGACAAATGGCTAGAAGCCATGAAATCTGAAATGGGATCCATGTACGAAAACCAAGTGTGGACTTTGGTGGACTTACCGGATGGCCATAAGGCTGTCGAGAACAAATGGATTTTCAAGAGAAAAACAGATGTTGATGGTAATGTTACCGTCTATAAAGCTCGACTTGTCGCGAAAGGGTTTTGACAAATTCAAGGAGTTGACTATGATGAGACTTTCTCACCAGTAGCGAAGCTAAAGTCTGTGAGATTTTGTTAGCAATTGCTGCATATTTCGATTATGAGATTTGGCAGATGGATGTCAAAACGGCGTTCCTTAATGGTGACATTGAGAAAGAGTTGTATATGGTACAACCCAAGGGTTTTGTCGATCCTAAAGATGCTGACAAGGTATGCAAGCTTCAGCGCTCCATTTATGGACTGAAGCAAGCATCCCGGAGTTGGAATCAACGTTTTGATAAAGTAATCAAAAACTTTGGATTTATACAAACTTATGGAGAAGCTTGTATTTACAAGAAAGTGAGTGGGAGCTCTGTAGCATTCCTAGTACTATATGTAGATGACATATTGTTGATTGGGAATTATATAGAACTTCTTAATAGCGTCAAAACCTATTTGAATCATAATTTTTCAATGAAGGATCTTGGCGAAGCGGCATATATTCTAGGCATCAAGATTTATAGAGATAGATCAATACGCCTAATAGCGCTTTCACAAAGTACATACTTGGACAAAGTTCTAAAAAAGTTTAGAATGGAAGATAGCAAGAAAGGGTTCGTGCCCATGTTGTCAGGTAAGACCTTGAGTAAAACTCAAAGTCCAGCTACGGTAGAAGATAGAGAGAAAATGAATAATATTCCCTATGCCTCGGCCATTGGTTCTATCATGTATGCCATGCTGTGTACAAGACCGGATATAGCACATGCTGTTAGTTTGACTAGCAGATATCAAAGTGATCCTGGAATGGAACACTGGACAGCGGTCAAGAATATCCTAAAGTACCTGAATAGGACTAAGGATATGGTTCTTTCTTATGGAGGTGATGAACAGCTTGTTGTAAACGGTTACACCGATGCTAGTTGGAACACCGATCCGGATGACTCGAAGTCACAGTCGGGATACGTATTTATTTTGAATGGTGCTGCAGTGAGCTGGAGGAGTGCGAAGCAGAGCGTTGTGGCAAAATCTTCAACTGAATCGGAATACATAGCTGCTTCGGAGGCTGCACAAGAAGCCGTTTGGATGAAGGAATTCAATACTGAACTCGGCGTGGTTCCCCGTATGTTGGACCCGATGGCCATCTACTGTGCCAACACAGGTGCCATAGCTAATGCACAGGAGCCAAGGTCACATAGCAAGCTGAAGCACATCAAGCTACGTTTCCACGCTATTCGCGAGTATGTCCGAGATGGTGACATAAAGATTTGCAAAGTACACACTGATCTGAATGTGGCAGATCCGTTGACTAAACCTCCCCCTAGGGCAAAGCATGACCAACACCAGAACGCCATGGGTGTTCGGTATATTACCATGTAATCTAGATTCTCTAGTGCAAGTGGGAGACTGTTGGAGACATGCCCAAGAGGCAATAATAAAAGTGGTTATTATTATATCTTTGTGTTTATGATGAATGTTTACATCCCATGCTATAATTGTATTATTAGGAAACACTAATACATGTGTGTTTTGTAAACATGTAAGAGTCCCTAGTAAGCCTCTTGTTGAACTGGCTTGTTCATTGATTGATGATCATGGTTTCCTGATCATGGACATAAGGATGTGATTAATAACAAGGTTATATCACTAGGAGAATGATGTGATGGACACACACCCATAGTAAGTATAGCATAAGATCAAGTCATTTAAGTTCGTATTGCTGTAAGCTTTTAAATGCATAGTAACCTAATCCTTTGACCATGAGGTTGTGTTAATCACCATCACCGGATGGGTACTTTGATGACATCAAACACCGCTTCGTAACTGGGTGGTCATAAAGGTGTCATTGGGTATTCTGAAAGTATGTGTTGAAGCGCATGGACCAAGATTGGGATTTGTCTATCCATATGATGGATAGATATGCTCTGGGCCCTCTCAGTGGATTGTCATCTAATTAGCTTGCAAGCATGTGACTAGGTCACAAGGGATGACATGACATGGAACGAGTAAAGAGTACTTATCAGTAAAGAGGTAGAACTAGGTATGGAGATGCTAACGATCAAACCTCGGATAAGTATAGTATCGCGTGACAAAGGGAATTGGTTTCGTATGTAAATGGTTCAATCGATCACGAAGTCATCGTTGAGTATGTGGGAGCCATTATGGATCTCCAGGTCCCGCTGATGGTTATTGATAGGAGATGTGTCTCTATCATGTCTGCATATTCACGAACCGTAGGGTGACACACTTAAGGTTCGAAGTTGTTTTAAGTAGATATGGAATGTGCGTTGGAGACCGAATGTTGTTCGGAGTCTCGGATTGGATTTGGGACATCACGAGGAGATCCGGAATGGTCCGAAGAATAAGATTCATATATTGGGGATCATTTTCTGAGTTAGGAAATGTTCTGGAGTATTTTTATGAGGGTTCTAGAAGGTTTCGGAATGTTCCGGAAGGTTCTGGAAGGTTTCTTGGAGTTTGCTTGAAAACCAAGGAAGGGATCAAGGAGTCCTGGTGGGTCAAGACTAGGAGTCGTGGGGAGGAGGACTCCTCCCCCATCCCCAATCCGCCGGCCCTAGAGGGAGGGGAGTCCTACAAGGACTCCCCCTCCCATGGCGCCTCACCCCCTTTAAATAGAGGGGCAGGGGCCCCCCTCCACCACCTGCTCCATAACTCCCAATCTCTGCCGCCTCTCTCCTCCTCCTTTCTTCTGCACAGGCATAGGCGAAGCCCTGCAGAATTCTCTACTCCACCACCACCACCACGCCGTCGTGCTGCTGTGATTCCGTGGAGAAGATCTACTACCTCTGCTGCTCGCTAGAACGAGGAGAGGAAGGTCTGCTTCGACTCCGCATGTGTGACCGACTGCGGAAGCGCTGCCCGAACGTGGCGCCGGAAGGATCGTCCACTTGACCGACAGCGGAAGCGCTGCCGGAACGCAACACCGGAAGGATCGTCCACACGATCTTGAGATCGGCAAGTGATCGACTACATCAACCACGAGATCTAATCTCGTTAACGCTTTCGGATCTATGAGGGTTAGTTCCTATCTATCTCGTTGCACATGTCTAATAGATTCGATCTTGGCTTTTATCTAGATTAGATCTGGGTTTTGTTCGTTCTTGCGGTAGAAATTTTTTGTTTTCCATGCTACGAACCCATCAGTTACATACCCTCCGATCAGGGCGCTTGGACGATTGGGATGGTTTTTGTGAGATCGATCCGCGAGTAGTCAGCTCTGCAGCATGATTGGCCACACTTGCTCTAGACAAACTAGCAACAACCGGGGGCTCCCCTGTTGCGAGTGTGATGACTCACCAGTTGATCGGGCCATATCCCATTGTCACGTCCCCATTACTTCTCTTCCTCCCCGTACTTCTCTTCCTTCCCCTCGAAGCCACATTCCCCACTTCACTCCCATCCTGCCGTAGCCGCAAGCCGACGACGCCGCCATCCCAATCCCCTCTCCGGCAGCCACCACCACCCCCTCCCCTCTCTCCATGGGTTCAAGGGGAGATGACAAGGAAACGCGTCGTGACGACAGGGACGGTGATTTCGATGTGAGTCGTCTCATCTCTATCTCTATCATCCGTGGCCAGTTATCTATTTTTTGAGCCAGATCTACTCCGTTTACTCATGCGCGTATGATGTGTTAGGCCAACCAGACGATGTATGATGCCGACTATCACGGTTTAGCGGATGAAGACAATCCTGTGCTATGTAAACATGGATATGTGCCCGCTAAATTTGTAGCGTTCGAAGGACGAAACGCAGGCAGGAGGTTTCTACGGTGTCAAGGACATCATGCAATGATGCGAGGCAGAAGTTGCGGTCTTGTCAAATGGGTAGATCCAGAGTGGCCCAAATCGATGCAGAAAACGCTGGACAAACTATGGGAAATGACTATTGAGTTGAAAGAACCCGCATTCAGCTCACTTCTTGACAGTGTTGAGATGAAGCTATGGGAACCAGTTGACACGACCAAGCATAAGCGAGATTTCATGGGGGTGGAAGACAAGGTTAGCAAAGTCGAGAAGGAGAGGGACGCGACGTTGGCCCTGAAGGCTAAAGCAGACCAAGAACTGACTTAAGCATGGAAGGATCTTCACCAGGCCAAAGTCCTGCAGTTCACAACTACGAGTATTGACAAGTGCATGAGGAAAGATGCAGAGAAACAATTGAAGTTGTGCAAGGAAGATGCTAAAAGGAAGGAGCAGACGATTCGATCCTTGCTCTCGCAGGAAGATGCGCATAAGGCTAAGATTAGGAAGATCAAGGAGATGTGTGTTGACTAGTTCTATTTAGCTTAAGCCCCGTGCCTTTTTTAAGTTGTAATAGTTGTACTTGTTGACCTAGTGGTCTGAACTATTGGCCCTAGAGTCCTGGGAGTAAAAACAAATTGGTCGCCCGTTAATCTGTCTTAACACTGCATTCTTTCCTTTTGTCTGACCAATGCCCCTTGGATATTCCGCCCGTCGCTTCGTCGTCCTCGTGTACAAATAGGAGGCGCCATGCTTGTCGCTTTGTCGCCCATCCCCTCGCCCTCTCCAATCTCCACCGCGCCGTCCACCCCCTGGCTCCCTCTCCAATCTCCACCGCGCCGCCATGGAGATGCCCTCGCTGAACTTCTATGAGGCGGTGATGTTCTCGCACTTCGACATCCTCGCGCCGCCGGCCGCGACAGTGCCCCACGGATGGCGCATCAGCTATGCGGGGGTGCCGGTGGCTCCGCTCCTATTCCATGGCGGATCCGTGATGGAGAGCGAAATCGTGGCGTCCCGCCTCCAGATGCCCGCATGGGAGAGGGCGCTACCACGGTACGCGGCGGCTAGCCTGTACCAGCTGGCGCTGTTCAAGAAGGAGCGGAAGGCCAAGATTGGCAACCGCATCGTTTATGGGCGTGTGGTGCACTGGGATCTCCATAACCGAGAAGGGCGGGAGAGGTTCGGGTCCGTCCCTGGACGGACCAAGTTCACCGTCATCGCCGCCGCTCTCCGCGAAGAGGTGCTCCATCTCGCGTACAATGCGGAAATCGTCGAGGTTCCGTCCGACAAAGACGAGGAAGCCGGCGGCTCAGAGGACAGCGGCAGCGGAAGTGAAATTGTTGACTAGTTGGTTGAATTAATGTAGGATGTGAAATCGCACCTTTGTTTAGAAGAATTTGTGGTTGAATTAATGAAATGCCTCGATTTAGATCTCTGTCTCGATTAATTTGTGGAAGAATTTGTGATTTAGATCAATATCTGCCTCGATTTAGATCTCTGTCCCGGATTGGGAACGTAACCGTGGACCAAAGACACCTTTTCTACTAGTGTATTCTGACACTGGTGGTTTTTTTAAACATAATCTACATGGATTGTGCCGCATGCAAATGGCACAACCACAATTTATAAAGTGGAAGCACGTACACCCAGTTACTGGAGATCCGGGAGCTTCGCCAGATCCAGGGGATGGAGCAGCAGAGAGGCGGTGAGATAGACGGGCTCAAGATTAGGCCAGAAAGTGGTACCCATTTCCTCCTCATCTGGGCATTATCGGTGAGAACATTGCTGTTTATGTTGCCACGTCGTTGTGCAGCATCTGAAATAAGTTGCTGCTTCGTGGAGTGTAGCAGCTTAAATAATTTATTTATGTGTCACTTACATTCCGTCATATTTGGAGACCTCCTTCCCCTCAGCAATCGTGGAACCGGTGGATCATTGTTTTCAGATAGTAGTGGCACAATCACAATTTCGGATTCAACTACTGACTCGGGCGTTTCCAAACCCTAAGTCGCAATACATTTTACTCAGAGAATGTGGGTAGATTGTTTTGCCCAGCAACGTGCCACACACAGAGCGATCAAAATTTAACAGAATTACATATATAGGTTCAAGTTCAACACATTACTATGCATCTTCATTGCCAGCAGCCTTCTTACGTAGCCTGGGTGCCAAGCCTTCACGTCCACTGGCTTCTTCATTTCTTGCCTTCTTCCTCTTCCTCGGTGCCAATTTTCTTAGCTTCACGTACTCTGCATCGTCGGGACAATGGGCACCAGAATCGTGTCCAGCATCATCTTTCCACTCATTTTTTATTTCTTCGGGTAGCAAAATCACTGACCCGGCAGTCATGTTTCTAACCTTGCGGCGCTTCCTGTCAAAGAAACAAGACTGTTGCATAACTGCCTAATATCTACAGAGTAAATTAAACAAAAATTACAATTCAGCACAAACATGCGAAACCCAAGCGACATTTGCTTACCAGGAGCTAATTGGGTTCGAGCAACCACCCTGTCCAAGAATAGAAGGGCGACTCCCAGTTGTAGCAGCTTCCACATCCGGTACATGACATTTCAGGTCAAACATGGCAGCCGAAGCATACCTTTTCATCAACCCAATTAGCTGATTGTCACACGTTATAGGAACCATGATGCCACGTTCATCCATGAAGATGAACTTTGCTATCTTCTTCGGCCATAATTCAACATGATTACGTAGAGCAGAAACCATACTAGAGATAGTGCAGATCTGTGCAGGCGCTTCTTCCATCGTGAAACAATGGCTTCCATACCACTTGCCATTAGAGTCGTACCTGTAGAGGACTACCGTAACCAGGTAAGGGGGGTCCGCGCAGATCCCACTTGACAGAAAACTGTGGACAAAATATGTTTGTCAGCATTGGGCTAACAAACAATTTGAGGTTCAGTAGCCAGCTAGCAGTTGTAATTAGTGCGAATAACAAAGAGAAGGGTAGCTCACCCGCTTGTAGACAGAACTTCTTCTTTCTTGATAGTAGGATCTGCCATCCTCCGAGCTGCTCGGCTCGTCAGCGGCGGAGGCGGGCTAGAGCCTCGCAACGGCGGCGGAGGCATGCGCCATTGGAGCTCGGGATCAGCGACTGGGCGCAGCAACTGGCCGCAGCAACTTGGCGCCGGAAGTCAAATGTCTGAAGGGATCGTCCTGCCTGGAGGGTGGATTCCGACGCCGCCGGTGCTAGGGGAAAGCTGGGAATGGATTTGTGAAATTGGTCAACGCATCCAATCCACTGAAGGAAATATGCCCTGAGAGGCAATAATAAAGTTGTTATTATATATTCCTTGTATATGATAGATGTTTATTTTGCATGCTATAATTGTATTGATAGGAAACATCAATACATGTGTGTTTAATAAACAAAAAGGGTTCCTAGTTATGCCTCTCTTATAGACTAGCTTGTTGATTAACAAGATGATCAAAGTTTCCTCATCGTGGAGATTGGATGTTGTTAATAACAAGGTCACAGCATTTGTGAAATGATGTGATGAACATTCATCCGAAGTACAGCATTACGATCAAGTCATTATGTTTATATTTCTATAACATCATACAAAGTAGTCTTAGTCCTTAGACCATGAGATCATGTTAATTGCTAACACCGGAAGAGTATCTTGATAACATCAAACGTCACACCGTAACAGGGTGACTATAAAGATGGGTCAGTACTACGAAGGTGTTATGCTGAGGCTCGTGGATCAAGAGTGGGATTTGTCAATCCAGATGACGGATAGATATACTCTGGGCCCTCTCGGTGATATCACATTAAGATAGCTTGCAAGCAAGTGATGTGATCACTAGAATGTTATATCACGGGAACGAGAAAAGAGTGCATGTCGGTAACGAGATCAAACTAGGTATTTGGATACCGATGATCGAATCTCGGACATGTATTATATCATGAGACAAAGGGATTAAATTGTTGACGTTAAAGGTTCTCACGATCACAGAAGTCATCGTTGAATGTGCAGGAGTCAGTATGGATCTCCAGGTCCCGCTTCTGATTATTGATCTGAGAGGAGTCTCAATCATGTCTGCATTATTCGCGAACCGTAGGGTGACACACTTAAGGGTTGCCAGACACCATTTAGGAGCACATATGTTCCAGACAAAAGGTTTGCAAAGCGCAGGAAATGTTTCGATAGAAACAGGAATTGTTTCGATAGAAACCGGAATTGTTTCGTGTGAAATTGCAGAAAGTGGTTCTGCATGTGATATTGAAATGTTGCAAGGGGTTTTATGTGAATTTTTGTTAATTAAAGTAATTAACAAAATTCTGAATAAAATAAATAAAAGAGTTTTATTAAATGAGAGAGCATTAAATTTGGAGAAATTTAATGCATTTAAAGTGGAGACTTTAAAAGAGAATGTGAAGGGGCATTTTAATGTGGAGGGGTTACCACCACATGAATGGGGGAGGTGAGGGGTCACCCCCCCATGCGCCGGCCATGGAGAGAGGGGGCACCCCCCTCCTCCTATAAAAGGCCACCCATTCCCTCCTTCATCCTCACACCTCCTCGTGAAGGATCTCTCTCCCCCTCTAGATATTCCCCCATGGTCTCGGATTAGCGAGATACATGTTCCCGGTGGCCTTGCGTCTGGAAGGAGTGGCTGCTTCCGCTGATTCGCTGGAGCGAGGAGGTGGAGGTTGTCCGGTGGCTTGAACGTGTGTGCGAGGACGGATGCGCTGCTGATTTGCGGCGCTCAAACTTCCACACGATCTTGAGATCGGCAAGCGTACGACTACATCAACCACGAGTTCCTACTCGTTAACAAAACTCGTTGTCTTCGAGGGTAAGTTCTCCATGGATGTATGTCCACCCGTTGCTCTGTATCTAGTAGATAGATCTTGGCATATAGTTCTCATCGTAGGAAATTTTTTGTTTTCTATGCTGCGGACCCAACAGTGGTATCAGAGCCTGATCTATGCGTAGGTGCTTCGCCCGGGTAGTACACATATGTTTATATGTGGGCGATGATGATCATGTTATTGCATCTACTATGTACTTTGGATATTGGTGGCATACTGGGATGAAGCGGCCCAGACCAACCTTACATGTCATCGTACATGAGACCGGTTCCACGACTGACATGCAACTTGTTTTGCATAAGTGCTTGGCGGGTGTCTGTCTCTCCTACTATAGTCAATATCTGATTTACAACGAGTTGCTAATAACTTGGTTATCCTCGTTGTGGTTCATGTTCGTAGGTAAGACCGGTTCTATCTCCGAAATCCCTAAGCCACGTAAAACTTGCAATTGATAAATTAGAGGCGTCTAGTTTAGATCGTTGCTTGGCTAGTGTCTTGATATGGTATTGTTGTAAGTAGATGTATGATAGATACTCTTACAACTCACTTAACGTGTAAGTTCCATAGACCTTGGCCTTACACACAAAGGAATGATAGAGATCATACCACGATGCAAATGATAGAGATCAAATGCATGGACCATATCACCTCACTTCACACATTAGATGTTAGCATCTTATATTGCTAGTTTGGCGCTTTTGGTAGCATTATAAGATGATCCCTCATTTAGATATCAAGATAAAATGTGTTGTTCCTTAAGTATGCACCGTTTTGTGGATCGTGTTTTGAGGCATCACGTGATGATCGGGTGTTCTCGACTCTACGCTTTCATACAACGGGTGTAAGACAGTTTTACACACGCGAATACTAAGGTTCTTACTTGACGAGCCTAGCATGTACAGACATGGCCTCGGAACACGGACCGAAAGGTTAAGCATGAGTCATATAGTTGATATGATGCCTATATAGATACTCGTCTTTGAAGCTACACCGACTCACGTGATGATCGGACTTGGTGTAGTGGATTTGGTTCATGTCATCACCAAAAGGACACGAGGGATGTCGTTTTTGAGTGGGAGTTCATTAGTAATTTGGATTAGTTGAACTCAATCTATCATAAACTTAGTCTAAATATATTTTACAAATTCTGTTGTAGTTGGCACCACCTGCTTTTAATTTCAATGTGTTCATGGAGATAGAGAAGCTTGCTGCGAATGGTAGCAACTTCACCAACTGGGCTATGAATTTGAGGATTCTCCTCACTGCTGCACAAAAGCAATATGTGCTAGAGGCGCCGCTAGGCCCCCCACCAGCTCCTGATGCCCCTGACGAGGAAAAGAACGTCTATATAACTCGTCAGGAGGACCACAACTTAGTTCATTGCGGCATACTGTATGGGCTAGAGCCAGAACTTCGAAAACGTTTCGAAAATGGCAATGCCTTTGATACCATGGGAGAATTGAAAATGATTTTCAATACCCATGCTGCCGTAGAGAGTTATAATGCTTCTGAAAAGTTCTTTAGCTGCATGATGGAAGAGAACAGCTCCGTTAGTGAGCACGTACTCAAAATGTCTGGGTACGCCGATAAGCTTGTGTCCTTGGGAATAACGATTCCCATTGACTTAGGCATACATCGTGTTCTCCAATCTCTGCCACCTAGCTACAAGAGCTTCGTGATGAACTATAATATGTAGGGCATGAAGAAGTCTCTTCCCGAGCTTCTGTCAATGCTTAAGACTGCAGAAGTGGAGATTAGGAAAGAACATCAAATATTGATGATCTATAAGACCACTGGTTTCAAGAAGGATAAGAAAGGCAAGCAGAAGGGAAAGAAGGGCGGCAAATCTGTTGCCGCGCCTGAAAAGAAACCCCGAGCTGGCCCTAAGTTTGACACCGAGTGCTACTATTGCAAGGGGACTGGCCATTAGAAGCGCAACTGCCCCAAGTATTTGGCGGACAAGAAGGCAGGCAAGGCAAACAAAGGTATATGTGATATACATGTTATTGATGTGTACTTGACTAGTACTCGCAGTAGCACCTGGGTATTTGATACGGGATCAGTTGCTAATATATGCAACTCGGTTCAGGGGCTGCGGAACAAGCGACAACTAGCAGGGATGAGGTCACGATGCGGATCGGCAATGGATCAAGAGTTGATGTGATCGCCATCGGAACGCTGCCTCTCCATATGCCGTCGGGATTAGTTATAAACCTGAATAATTGTTATTTAGTGCCTGCACTGAGCATGAACATTGTATCTGGATCATGTTTGATGCAAAGTGGTTATTCGTTTAAATCTGAAAACAATGGTTGTTCGATTTATATGAATAATATCTTTTATGGTCATGCACCTGTGTTGAATGGTTTATTTCTATTGGATCTCGATAGTAGTATTACGCATATTCATAATATTGATGCTAAAAGGATTAAACTTGATAATGATACATC
This sequence comes from Avena eriantha, assembly GCA_910589775.1. Lineage (NCBI taxonomy): Eukaryota > Viridiplantae > Streptophyta > Magnoliopsida > Poales > Poaceae > Avena > Avena eriantha. Next base: position 72,876,657 of record OU342742.1, on the reverse strand, counting down.
TGCATATATGTGGCACTGCCGTCTAGGTCATATTGGCATTAAACGCATGAAGAAACTACATTCTGATGGACTTTTGGAATCACTTGATTTTGAATCATTTGATACATGTGAGCCATGCCTTATGGGCAAGATGACTAGAACGTTGTTTTCCGGTTCAATGGAACGGGCGACAGATTTATTGGAAATCATACATACTGATGTGTATGGACCAATGAGTGTGTCGGCGCGAGGTGGATATCGTTATTTTGTTACTTTCATGGATTATTTGAGTAGATACGGTTATATCTATTTGATGAAACACAAGTCTGAAACTTTTGAAAAGTTCAAAGAATTTCAAAATGAAGTGGAAAATCATCGTAACAGAAAGATCAAATTTCTGCGGTCCGACCGTGGAGGAGAGTATCTAAGTTACGAGTTTAGCACACACATGAAAGAGTGTGGAATAGTTTCACAACTCACGCCTGCCGGAACACCACAACGTAATGGTACGTCAGAACGTCGTAATCGTACTTTATTGGATATGGTTCGATCTATGATGTCTCTGACTGACTTGCCACTGTCATTTTGGGGTTATGCACTGGAAACCGCTACATTCACTTTAAACAGGGCACCATCTAAATCCGTTGAAAAGACACCGTATGAATTATGGTTTGGAAACAAACCTAAGCTGTCATTTCTTAAAGTTTGGGGATGTGATGTTTATGTGAAGAAACTTCAACCGGATAAACTCGAACCCAAAGCGGAAAAATGCGTCTTCATAGCATAACCTAAGGAAACAATTTGGTATACCTTCTATCACAGATCCGAGGGCAAGGTTTTTGTTGCCAAGAATGGATCCTTTCTTGAGAAGGAGTTTCTTGCAAAAGGTGTGAGTAGTCGGAAGGTAGAACTCGAAGAGGTTATTGAACCTTCTCTTCATGGAATGGCGAGTGCCGCAGCACCGGAACTTGTCTCAGAGTTGACTTCACATGATGAAGAGAGAGCTAATGATAATGATCATGAAACTCCGAAACATGACACTACCAAACCTCGCAGGTCAAGCAGGACACGTGCAGCTCCTGAACTGTACGGCAATCCTGTTGTGAATTTCATGGTTGATGAAATGGATGACCCTGTGACGTATGAAGAAGCGATGATGAGCACGGATTCCAACAAATGGCAAGAAGCCATGAAATCCGAGATGGAATCCATGTACGAGAACCAAGTTTGGAACTTGGTGGACTTACCTCACGACTGAAAGGCCGTTGAGAATAAATGGATTTTCAAAAGAAAAACGGATGCTGATGGTAATGTGACCATCTATAAGGCTCGACTTGTCGCAAAGGGGTTTCGACAAATTCAAGGAGTTGACTACGATGAGACATTCTCTCCCGTAGCGATGCTTAAGTCGGTTAGGATTATGTTAGCAATTGCTGCATATTTCGATTATGAAATATGGCAGATGGATGTCAAAACTGCGTTCCTCAATGGTAATATTGAAGAAGAGTTGTATATGATACAACCTAAGGGTTTTTTCGATCCTAAGGATGCTAATAAGGTATGCAAACTTCAGCGATCCATCTATGGACTAAAGCAAGCATCCCGGAGTTGGAATCTCCGCTTTGATAAGGTGATCAAAGAGTTTGGATTTGTCCAAACTTATGGAGAGGCTTGTATTTACAAGAAAGTGAGTGGGAGCAATGTGGCATTTCTGATATTATATGTGGATGACATATTATTGATTGGAAATGATATAGAACTTTTAAACAGTGTTAAAAGTTATCTAAACAGCAAATTTTCGATGAAAGACATTGGTGAAGCATCATATATATTAGGCATTAAAATCTATAGAGATAGATCAAGGCGCCTAATTGGGCTATCGCAGAGTACATACCTTGATAAGATATTAAAGAAGTTTAATATGGACGAAAGTAAGAAGGGGTTCTTACCTATGTTGCAAGGCAAGACATTGAGTAAGACTCAAAGTCCGGCTACGGCGGAAGAAAGAGAGATGCTGGATAACATCCCCTATGCCTCGGCCATAGGCTCTATTATGTATGCCATGCTATGTACAAGACCGGATGTGGCACATGCTATTAGTTTGACTAGTAGGTACCAATCTGATCCAGGTTCGGAACACTGGATAGCGGTAAAGAACATCCTCAAGTACTTGAGAAGAACTAAGGATATGTTTCTTATATACGGAGGTGAAGAAGAGCTAGTCGCCAAGTGTTATGTCGATGCTAGCTTTGACACCGATCCGGATGACTCTAAGTCTCAATCCGGATACGTATTTCTCTTGAACGGAGTAGCAGTTAGTTGGAGGAGTTCCAAACAACCTGTGGTGGCTAGATCAACGACGGAGGCGGAATATGTTGCTGCTTCAGAAGCGGCGCAGGAGGCGGTTTGGATGAAAGAGTTCATTACGGAACTAGGTGTGGTTCCCAGTACGTTGGATCCAATGGTGATCTATTGTGACAATAATGGAGCCATAGCCAACGCAAAGGAACCGAGGTCTCACAAGAATTCCAAGCATATTAAGCGCCGGTTTCACTCCATCCGCGAGCATGTCAAGGATGGAGATATAAAGATTTGTAAAGTACACACGGACCTAAATGTAGCAGATCCGTTGACTAAAGTTCTCCCTAGGGAAAAACATGATCAACACCAGAACTCCATGGGTGTTAGATTTATCACTATGTGAACTAGATTATTGTCTCTAGTGCAAGTGGGAGACTGAAGGAAATATGCCCTGAGAGGCAATAATAAAGTTGTTATTATATATTCCTTATATATGATAGATTTTTATTTTACATGCTAGAATTGTATTGATCGGAAACATCAATACATGTGTGTTTAATAAACAAAAAGGGTTCCTAGTTATGCCTCTCTTATAGACTAGCTTGTTGATTAACAAGATGATCAAGGTTTCCTGATCATGGACATTGGATGTTGTTAATAACAAGGTCACACCATTGGTGGAATGATGTGATGAACATTCATCCGAAGTATAGCATTACGATCAAGTCATTATGTTTATATTGCTATAACATCATACGAAGTAATCTTTATCCTTAGACCATGAGATCATGTTAATTGCTAACACCGGAAGAGTATCTTGATAACATCAAACGTCACATCGTAACAGGGTGACTATAAAGATGGGTTCAGTACTACGAAGGTGTTATGTTGAGGCTCATGGATCAAGAGTGGAATTTGTCAATCCAGATGACGGATAGATATACTGTGGACCCTCTCGGTTATATCACATTAAGATAGCTTGCAAGCAAGTGATGTGATCACTAGAATGTTATATCACGGGAACGAGAAAAGAGTGCATGTCGGTAACGAGATCAAACTAGGTATGGAGATACCGATGATCGAATCTCGGACAAGTAATATATTGAGAGACAAAGGGATTTAGTTACAAGCGTTAAAGGTTCTCACGATCACAGAAGTCATCGTTGAATGTGTAGGAGTCAGTACGGATCTCCAGGTCCCGCTGCTGATTATTGATCGGAGAAGGGTCTCGATCATGTGCATTATTTGCGAACCGTAGGGTGGCACACTTTAGAGTTACCGGACACCATTTTGGAGCACAAATGTTTCACACAAAAGAATTGCAAAGCGTAGGAATTGTTTCAATAGAAACCGGAAATTGTTTCGGGTGAAATTGCAGAAAGTGGTTCTGCATGTGATATTGAAATTGCAAGGGGCTATATGTGAATTTTTGTTAATTAAAGTAATTAACAAAATTCTGAATAAATTTAATAAAAAAGAGTGTTATTAAATGAGAGAGCATTAAATTTGGAGAAATTTAATGCATTTAAAGTGGAGACTTTAAAAGGGAATGTGAAGAGGCATTTTAATGTGGAGGGGTTACCACCACATGAATGGGGGAGGTGAGGGGTCACCCCCCATGCGCCGGCCATGGAGAGAGGGGGCACCCCCCTCCTCCTATAAAAGGCCACCCATTCCCTCCTTCATCCTCACACCTCCTTGTGAAGGATCTCTCTCCCCCTCTAGAATTATTCCCCCATGGTCTCGGATTAGCGAGATACATGTTCCCGGTGGCATTTCGTCTGGAAGGAGTTGTTGCTTCCGCTGGATCACTGGAGCGAGGAGGTGGAGGTTGTCTGGTGGCTTGAACGTGTGTGCGAGTGCGGATGCGCTGCTGAGTTGCGGCGCTTGGACTTCCTCACGATCTTGAGATCGTCAAGTGTACGACTACATCAACCACGAGTTCCTACTCGCTAACAAAACTCGTTGTCTTCGAGGGTAAGTTCTCGTTGGATGTATTTCCACCCGTTGCTTTGTACATAGTAGATAGATCTTGGCGTAGAGTTCACACCGTAGGAAAATATTTGTTTTCTATGCTGGGGACCCAACAGAACTCAGTCCCCAACTTGCGATGAGGTTGTCAATCTCACCGTGTTTTGCTAAAAAAAAAGGATTAAACGTATCGAATGGAAGGAAGTAAAAGTTTGCAGAAAGTAAACACAAAGCACTAACCGGGATCCATAGTTCACTAGAGGTGGCTCTCCTTAAGATAGATAATATGCTGGGTGAAGAAATTACAGCGGGGCAATTGACAAACACCGAGAAAGCAATACATGCATATACTAATCATCTTGACTCCTTTGGAACTTGATTGGGCATTATAACATTATACATAGACCACCATCCAACTGCATCTATGACTAATAATCCACCTTCAGGTTATCATCCGAACCCCCTCCAGTATTAAGTTGCAAGCAACAGATTATTGCTTTACGAATTGCGCGTAATGTAAACAATACGATTGTTCTATGAACAAAGGATTGTTGTTTTCTCCCGAGTAGCAACAACACATCTAGTACCTTAGAGATTTCTTTCACTTCTCCAGATTACGAGAGGCATGAACCCACTATCGAGCATAAATACTAACTCTTGGAGTTGCTAGCATCTACTTGGCCAAGATAGCTACTAACAACGGAAAGCATGCAAGATCACAAATAACAAAGACATGATAGAATCAATAATCAATCTGAAATAGCATCTCAATATCCATCGGATCCCCGCAAACACAACATGCAGAATTACAAATAGATGATCTTGGTCATGAACGGAGCTCACAAGATCTAAACATGAAAGCACAAAGGAAGAGAACCAGCCATCTAGCTACTACATGGAACCGTAGTCCAAGGATGAACTACTCACGCATCACACCGGAGGCTTGCATGGTGATGAAGAAGGCCTCCAGGGTGAATTCCCCTCTCCGGCAGGGTGCCGGGAAGAGCTTCAGATCCCTCCCGATCTAGGGATGGAGATGACGGTGGTGTTGGAGATGTGCCCAAGAGGCAATAATAAAGTGGTTATTATTATATCTTTATGTTTATGATAAATGTTTACATCCCATGCTATAATTGTATTAATCGGAAACATTAATACTTGTGTGTTTTGTAAACATAAAAGAGTCCCTAGTAAGCCTCTTGTTAAACTATCTTGTTGATTAATGGATGATCATGGTTTCCTGATCATGGACATTGGATGTCGTTAATAACAAGATCATATCATTAGGAGAATGATGTAATGGACACACACCCATAGTAAGCATAGCATAAGATCAAGTCATTAAGTTCGTTTTGCTATAAGCTTTTCAAATGCATAGTAACCTAATCCTTCGACCATGAGGTTATGTTAATCACCATATACGAAAACCAGGTTTGGACCTTGGTGGACTTACCTCACGATCGAAAGGCCGTTGAGAATAAATGCATTTTCAAAAGAAAAACTGATGTTGATGGTAATGTAACCATCTATAAGGCTCGACTTGTCGCAAAGGGGTTTCGAAAAATTCAAGGAGTTGACTACGATGAGACATTCTCTCCCGTAGCGATGCTTAAGTCGGTTAGGATTATGTTAGCAATTTCTGCATACTTCGATTATGAAATATGGCAGATGGATGTCAAAACTGCGTTCCTCAATGGTAATATTGAAGAAGAGTTGTATATGATACAACCAAAGGTTTTTGTCGATCCTAAGGATGCTAATAAGGTGTGGAAACTTCAGCGATCCATCTATAGACTGAAGCAAGCATCCCGGAGTTGGAATCTCCGCTTTGATGAGGTGATCAAAGAGTTTGGATTTTTCCAAACTTATGGAGAGGCTTGTATTTACAAGAAAGTGAGTGGGAGTACATACCTTGATAAGATATTAAAGAAGTTTAATATGGACGAAAGTAAGAAGGGGTTCTTACCTATGTTGCAAGGCAAGACATTGATTAAGACTCAAAGTCCGGCTACGGCGGAAGAAAGAGAGACGATGGATAAGATCCCCTATGCCTCGGCCATAGGCTCTATTATGTATGCCATGCTATGTACAAGACCGGATGTGGCACATGCTATTAGTATGACTAGTAGGTACCAATCTGATCCAGGTTCGGAACACTGGATAGCGGTAAAGAACATCCTCAAGTACTTGAGAAGAACTAAGGATATATTTCTTATATACGAAGGTGAAGAAGAGCTAGTCGCTAAGTGTTATGTTGATGCTAGCTTTGACACCAATCCATATGACTCTAACTCTCAATCCGGATACGTATTTCTCTTGAACGGAGCAGCAGTTAGTTAGAGGAGTTCCAAATAACCTGTGGTGGCTGGATCAACAACGGAGGTGGAATATGTTGCTGCTTCAGAAGCGGCGCAGGAGGCAGTTTGGATGAAAGAGTTCATTACAGAAATGGGTGTGGTTCCCAGTGCGTTGGACCCGATGGTGATCTATTGTGACAACAATGGAGCCATAGCCAACGCAAAGGAACCAAGGTCTCACAAAAATTCCAAACATATTAAGCGCCGGTTTCACTCCATCCTCGAGCATGTCAAGGATGGAGATATAAAGATTTGTAAAGTGCACACGGACCTAAATGTAGCAGATCCGTTGACTAAAGTACTCCCTAGGGCAAAACATGATCAACACCAGAACTCCATGGGTGTTAGATTTATCACTATGTGAACTAGATTATTTTCTCTAGTGCAAGTGGGATACTGAAGGAAATATGCCCTGAGAGGCAATAATAAAGTTGTTATTATATATTCCTTGTATATGATAGATGTTTATTTTGCATGCTATAATTGTATTGATAGGAAACATCAATACATGTGTGTTTAATAAACAAAAAGGGTTCCTAGTTATGCCTCTCTTATAGACTAGCTTGTTGATTAACAAGATGATCAAAGTTTCCTCATCATGGAGATTGGATGTTGTTAATAACAAGGTCACAGCATTTGTGAAATGATGTGATGAACATTCATCCGAAGTACAGCATTACGATCAAGTCATTATGTTTATATTTCTATAACATCATACAAAGTAGTCTTAGTCCTTAGACCATGAGATCATGTTAATTGCTAACACCGGAAGAGTATCTTGATAACATCAAACGTCACACCGTAACAGGGTGACTATAAAGATGGGTCAGTACTACGAAGGTGTTATGCTGAGGCTCGTGGATCAAGAGTGGGATTTTTCAATCCAGATGACGGATAGATATACTCTGGGCCCTCTCGGTGATATCACATTAAGATAGCTTGCAAGCAAGTGATGTGATCACTAGAATGTTATATCACGGGAACGAGAAAAGAGTGCATGTCGGTAACGAGATCAAACTAGGTATTTGGATACCGATGATCGAATCTCGGACATGTATTATATCATGAGACAAAGGGATTAAATTGTTGACGTTAAAGGTTCTCACGATCACAGAAGTCATCGTTGAATGTGCAGGAGTCAGTATGGATCTCCAGGTCCCGCTTCTGATTATTGATCTGAGAGGAGTCTCAATCATGTCTGCATTATTCGCGAACCGTAGGGTGACACACTTAAGGGTGTCCGGACACCATTTAGGAGCACATATGTTCCAGACAAAAGGTTTTCAAAGCGCAGGAAATGTTTCGATAGAAACAGGAATTGTTTTGATAGAAATCGGAATTGTTTCGGGTGAAATTGCAGAAAGTGGTTCTGCATGTGATATTGAAATGTTGCAAGGGGTTTTATGTGAATGTTTGTTAATTAAAGTAATTAACAAAATTCTGAATAAAATAAATAAAAGAGTTTTATTAAATGAGAGAGCATTAAATTTGGAGAAATTTAATGCATTTAAAGTGGAGACTTTAAAAGAGAATGTGAAGGGGCATTTTAATGTGGAGGGGTTACCACCACATGAATGGGGGAGGTGAGGGGTCACCCCCCCATGCGCCGGCCATGGAGAGAGGGGGCACCCCCCCTCCTCTTATAAAAGGCCACCCATTCCCTCCTTCATCCTCACACCTCCTCGTGAAGGATCTCTCTTCCCCTCTAGATATTCCCCCATGGTCTCGGATTAGCGAGATACATGTTCCCGGTGGCCTTGCGTCTGGAAGGAGTGGCTGCTTCCGCTGATTCGCTGGAGCGAGGAGGTGGAGGTTGTCCGGTGGCTTGGACGTGTGTGCGAGGACGGATGCGCTGCTGATTTGGGGCGCTCAGACTTCCACACGATCTTGAGATCGGCAAGCGTACGACTACATCAACCACGAGTTCCTACTCGTTAACAAAACTCATTGTCTTTGAGGGTAAGTTCTCCATGGATGTATGTCCACCCGTTGCTCTGTATCTAGTAGATAGATCTTAGCGTATAGTTCTCATCGTAGGAAAATTTTTGTTTTCTATGCTGCGGACCCAACATCCACTTAGCTGCTCGATTTGCCTAAGAGGTTGCCGCATTGGCGCCCGCGTCACGGACAGATAACCGACATGTGGGTCCCGACCGTCTACTTCACGGGGCGGTTTAACGGAATGTTTGTATTTGGTAGTGGTGAGTTGAGTTTTCCTCGAAATGGCCCCTCTCAGTAGTTGGCGGCCCAACTTTTCGAAACGCGGTGATTTCAGGCAACTTAGGTACCGCCATGCGCTGGCTTGCCAACTTCGGTACCGCAGACGAACAAGCCCCATGCAATGACTCTGGTGATATGTGGTTTGTGAAAAGAACACAGATGCAATGACTCTAGCTGTGGTTAATGAAAAGAGCAGACATGCAATGACACTGGTGGATCCATGTGTGGTATGTGGGAAGAACACACATGCAATGACACTGGTGGATCCATGTGTGGTTCATGGGAAGAACACACATGCATAGACACCAGTGATATGTGGTTTGTGAGAAGAACACACATGCAATGACTCTAGCTGTGGTTCATGAAAAGAGCAGACATGCAATGACACTGGTGGATCCATGTGTGGTTCATGGGAAGAACACACATGCAATGACACTTGGTGTGGTTCATGATATGGTTTGTGAGAAGAACACACATGCAATGACACTGGTGGATCCATGTGTGGGTTGTGAGAAGAACACACATGCAATGACACTAGGTGTGGTTCATGATATGGTTTGTGAGAAGAACACACATTCAATGACACTGGTGGATCCATGTGTGGTCTTTGGGAAGAACACACATGCAATGACACTGGTGATATGTGGTCTGTGAGAAGAACACACATCCAATGTGACGAGGGTTTAACTCATCAATGCCCATTTTATGGACTTGGGTTTTGGAGAAGGAGGGAGCGCTAGAGACATCTATCGGCTAGCAAACAAGCACACAGGGGACAAAGATTTCCCTAGGTTCAGGCCTCGTAGAGGTCCCTACTCCTGCTTGTCTTCTCGTGGAATTATTGAAGGAACCGAAGGTTACAATGTTGCGTAGATGCAATCTGGCGAGGGTTGTGGAAACTAGGGTTGCGTGTGTCCTCCTCGCCACCCCCTCCTAGCCCTTATATAGATAGGCTAGGTCTCGGGTAGCAGGTCGAGTCGGTTACAAGTTAGGGTTTTCCTCTTCAAACTTTCTATCTTTAGCTTCTTCTTGTTCTTCAAGTCAATCGAGAGTCTGTAGGTTACTCGAGTCCTTTAGTTGGGCCTGGGCGACACCGTGGGCCTTTACGTATTTTGACCGTATATACCAAGCTCGAGTACCTGTAGGGTATACCCATGTCAGTAGTCCTCGAGTGTCCAGTGGAATCGTAGATTCGACCGGGGACCTTTGAAGTCTTTCGAGTGCATGAATGAGTATATTTCAACTGCTTTATTTGTGTCATAGGGATTTTTGATGTACGTGCCTGATATAACCAAAGTATCGATATGAGTTAACCAACTTAGGGTGAAACAACGCAATCTACTCGAACTCGAGCCCCCGGACTCGAATCCGGAAAAGTGCTGGTGTAATTCGACTCAAGCCGCGGAGGTCTTACAGGAGTCGAATTCCAGTTATATGGGTGTGAGCACTTGATGCGTCCGTCAAGGCATGTTCATCGTACCTGTAGGCACGGATACATTTCTGGTAGTGCGCAGCTAATGCATTGCTAGGCCTTATTCAGGTCTTACCTTCACGCTGTAAGCACGGCATCCGAATTTTATCATTGCGGAGACGATTCGGGTGACCCAAGAGACGCAGTCTCTTTGTAGGGAAAAATTATGAGGCGGTGTCGCCATGAGCTTCGAGTGTGGATGTTATCAACACACAGTTTTTTGTATAAATAATCATAGGGTGCGCGACCAGCGCTCCCAATGGGAGTAGCCCCCGAGTGCCCGGTTGAGTCGAAGACTCAGGCAGGGACTAAAGAACTTTCGCAAATGCTGTCGTCTTTTGTTCACTTGTTTCAGTCGAATTTGTTTCCGGTGCTCCCTATGGGAGTAACCCATGTCCAAAGTCGAATTATGTTTCGAGTGGTTGGGTTTGGCTTGATAGTCCATGTTCCTGAAAAAGAAAAAGAAAAATCATACGGTGCGCGACCAACGCACCCTATGGGAGTAGCCCCTGAGTGCTTCGTGGAGTCGAAGACTCGAGCAAGGACTAAAGTAGTCGAAGTCTTCTGCTGCGTAGCTTTGATGACGTCAGTGCTGATGATTTCATGACCTCAGTTGCCCGCGTGAGTGATTTTGATGGGACGTGACGAGCAGTGGGTCCCACTTTCTGACTTTGATTTGACTGGGCGTGCGTAATCTTTATTTTAACTGCGCCTCCTTGATTTCTGTGCGCAATTGGAGTAGTGGAGGGACGGTTCGCGCTTCCACTCCTCGACGTGTCCAGCACGATGTTTGCCACGCGTCCAGTAGGGTTTTTCTGAGCCGTTGGATTGCATCTTCCAGGGGTTAAGTAGCGGCGCTGTGACGGTAATTTTCTCATCTGCTCTCATTCATCCTTTGCTTCCATCGCCATTGCCGCAGCTTTTTCTGCGCTCGTTTCTTCCACTATGCTGGACCAGCTCCGCTCATTTCTGAGCTACTTCCTTCGCTCGCATCGCCGCCATGCAACAGGGAAGAAGAAGGGAGGCGATGCGGCTGATTCCGCGGCCACCGGTGCTGCGGCGAAGAAGAAAGGCGGCTCCGCCGCTGCAGGCACCAGCACCGCCGCCGGCGGGAAGAAGAAGGCCGCAGGCACCCGCGTCACGAATGGTGCGTGGCGCCCCTCCATCATCAAGTCATCTGATCTCCGTCTTCTTCGCCAAGACGGAGTACTGTCCGCCGTAGTCGCCGACACGCGCGTCCCCAGCGGTGAGACAATTCCTTCTCCTCCCGCTGGTTTTCAAGTGATGTTTTTAGCATTCATCATTGGCGATCTCTCCTTGCCCCTTCACCCCTTTTTTAGGGGCCTCCTTTGTTTCTATGGGCTTCAGCTCCATCAGCTATTCCCGAACTCTATCCTCCATATCTCTTGCTTCATCACCCTCTGCGAGTGCTGGCTTGGAATCGAGCCGCACTTCGACCTCTTCAAGCACCTCTTCAAATTGAAGCGCCAATCTGCATCTGGCTCTTTAGTCTACGATGTAGGTGGTTGCGGAATCCACGTCGACCCATCCGCCACCTACTTCGACATCAAGCTCACGGCGTCCGTCCAAGAGTGGAGAGACAAATGGTTCTACATCCGTGATGAGAAGGATCACGGTGAGCACTTCGGACTCGCGCCCTTCGATCCCGCGACGCCGTGCAGGAGGATGCACTCCTGGACGAATGTAGTCATGACTGGTGAGTCCGCAAAGACAGATGTGCTGTACAGGCGCGTCTTCAACCTCGAGAGTTGCATAGGCAAAGAGGAGGGAGGCTGCGCTGTCGCGTCCAGCCCCTGCAGGCCAGAGTCCATCCCATGTTTCAGTGGGCTAGCGCTGACGATGCCACTCGCGTGTCTGCCAATGGCATGTCCGCGAGTGAGGTGGACAAGAGGGTTCGACTGGTCACCAAGTACACCATCAAGGATGTGCTCCCTAGTGAGCCAGTTGTTCCTCCATTTGATGCTGCTAACCCTCCTCATGAGGTATAGTTGTGCTACACAGTAGTTAAATTTGTCGATTGCTTCTCTATTGATTACTTGCTTTTTGCTGATTTTGTTGTCTGCATGCAGGATTGGGCGGTGTCACCTTGTATGCCCCTCTCCCTGAGGGGATTATTCCTCACGAAGCCTTGGAAAAGGACGAGTCGGCGTCGACCGTCCCCTCTGATGTGGAGGAGGAAGCCCCCGAGTCCGGTAGTCCAGATACTCGCAAGCGTTCGCGCAGCGAGCATTCCGATGCGTCTTCTCCTTCGACTCTGGAAGGTACAGGTGTTGGTGCGGAGTCGCCGATACCTTCTATTCCTGTGAGCACCGTGGCACCATCTTCACGCAAGAAGATGCGATTGCCCAAGGAGTCCTCGTCGGAGTCGGGGGAGGCCACTTTTGACTTTGACAAGTTTGACTGGTAAGTTTTCTAGTTTACTTGTTCTTCTCTGTTTTGCCCATGTTGGCTCATCTATGGGTTTGCCCTTTCTTAATTTGGGCTTTGTCTTGCAGTCAAGAGGCGTCGTCGTCTTCTGGCGACGTCCAATTTTTAAAAGAATCAGGAGTCGCGACCTCAAGGGCCAAGAAAGAGGTCGGGTGCGCTCCTTCCCCTCCATTGGCAGACCACTCCGGGCACAACTCTTCCAGTTCTCCTCATGCAGGGGAACATCGAATGGTTGCCCGGATGACGGTACAGCAGACATCTTCGGAGTCATTGGAGGATCATGTAAATGTAAATTTTCTTCTTGTAATGTTGTAGTCGATGTTCTCTATTGCTTCTGCTGATCCCTTTGTTGTGCGATAGCTCCTTGTGAAGGAAGCCGCTCATTTGGCGGAGCAAGTTCTTGTGATGGGCCGCCAGCATGCGATGCTGGAGACGTGTCATTGCATGGTTGAGAGTGAGCGTTCTACACTTCTTCTTCTTCGTCTTTTTATTCCCCTTTGATATAGTCGACTGATAGTCAACTTTTTGTTTGTCGTGTAGCTGAACATAATGCCCTCTTGCGTGACGCCGCCACCTTGGAGAAGACACTCGCCGCGGCTGTGAAGGGTTGCGATGAAGCAATCGCGGCGCGTGACGTGGCGCAAAGGCGTGAAGAGGATCTGCGTGCCTCCTTTGCAGCCAGGGAGAAGTGGTTCGAAGAACAACTGTTTTCAATTGCCAAGGCCCTCTTAGGTACTTTGCTTGTGGATATTGTTATCCTTATCTGTTTCGAATGTTTTTGCCGGTGGCGCTGATGTGTTTGTCCATGTATGGATTTATGTACAGATGTTGGCAATTTGAGCTTCGACCCGCAGGCCCTTCGTCACGATGACACTCTGGCGGGTGCACTGTCAGCAGTCGAAGACCGCAGCACCACCGTGCAGGATACGCTCTCCAACGCCAAAAGCATACTTAGTCGCCTTTGGGAGGAGCTGATGCCCAAGGTGGAGCTAGTCGAGAATATAGACGAGCTGGTGGAGTCACTCGCCGGAGGTGTGCCTTCCAACTTCAAGAACTCACTCCGCGCGGCCGGCGCGTCCATGTCACTTCCCATGGTGCAGGCCCACGGAGTCGAGATTGATCCTGCCGCGGTGTCGAAGGCGATGCCTGTTAGCGCAGACGGCCAGCAGGTAGTCTTCGCTCCTTTCGCGACTGCCTATGGCAAATATGGGCATCATCTGATAAATACTCTCGCGAAGTATTCTGAGGAGCTACAACACGCCAAGAAGGCGGCGAAAGCTTCGGCATCAGGGGCTGGCAGCAAGCCAGTGGCATCTGACACTGCCACGGACTCGATGAAGCCCCCGAAGCCGTCGAATTCGAAGAAGCCAGTCGCTCCTTAGTAGTCTTTGTAATAGTTGACTAGTTTATGTCCTTTGTTGAGAACGTGCCTACTGGCGAATGTATCAGTTGATACTTTTGCTAGTCTTGAATGCATCTGAACCTTTTGCCTTTGTATTGATTTGGTCATCTTATTTGTTTCTATCTTGACTTGTGGTAGGGTCCATCGAGTGATTCGTTGAGGGAAACTCAGGACTCGCCGCCTCTTGATGATACTTTGGCACCGCCGTGCTCCAGGGTAGATGAACTATCCCTGCTCTCGCGATTGCGTGACCGCGTGAAGCAGCTGGGGTGTGAGTTGCCCGTGCTCTGCGGTAACGCGGATGTATGGAAGTCGAAGGCGGAGAAAGCCGCCGCCCGAGAGCAGTATCTGCTTGGCGAGGTGACACAGCTGGGCGACCAATTCAAGTGTTAGTTTGCTTGCTCTTATCTTTTCCTTATAGTCACTCGCGATGCTGTACTTATGCTGCTCTTCGCTGCTTCGTGTAGTTGTCAGCGCACGTCATCCGTAGGATGAGAAGGATAGAATTGCCATTCGTATGCATGATCTCACCTAGGAGCAACTTCAAGAGAGTGGATACTCTTGGTTGATCATGATCGTGCGATTGCGCTGGCGACCCTGCAAGATCGCGTGTTGCGAGTGCTGCACTTCTTGAAGAAGTCGCAGTCGTGTTTGAAGAACATTTATCGGACGATGTTTCCGCTGGATGTTACTCCATCAAGCCTGCTGGCGCTCCTTGCCAAGTTTCAAGATCTGTCTGCGGTTTGCGAGTGCGTGAGGCAACAGTTGGTGGCTGGTGCCAAGGCCGCTCTATCGTTGGTGCGATTGCACAGGCCTGACATAGATGTTGTGGCAATCGCGTCTGGGCCGCCTGCGCCACCAGCAGGTTCTGCCTGGAATATGGTGCTGCACTACCAGGCGATGGATCGCCTAGCAGAGGAGGTTGTGGACTTCTTTGAGGAACAAACCAACATTCTTTTGCTGCAGTAGTAGCTTAGTTTGTACCCTGCACATAAGTGTACTCGTGTTGTAAAATTCATATAAATAATGTAAATAATTTATTGTTGAATATGCATAAAGAGCTTTGTTAGCATGAAGTGCGTTGCACTATGCGAGTCCTTTTCGTTAGCCTGGCCATGCTCTTATCTCAGTCCCTTGCCAACCTGTCAGGTGCGTTGCAGCTAGGTTGTGTTAAGGGTTTTGATTGATGTACCAGCTACTCAGGATATCGCGTTTTTGGTTCGTAGAACAGATGTATATAGGGTGGCGCAGCCCCTGAGTAGATAAGTTGGAAAAGTAAAGAAGAACACAGAGTTTTGGGGCACTTAGCTTTATTTATTCGAAGGACAGTGTGAGGTACAATGTGTGGCTAAGTAGCCTTGGCTGAGTAGCCTTATTTGCAACGTAAAAAGTAAAAAGCGACTAAGGGTAGAAGCGTCGCAGCTGTGCGACGTTCCAGGGGTTGGAGTATGCGACTCCTGTCTCTAAATCTGGAAGGAGATAGGCGCCACCTGGGATTACTTCTGTAATCACGTACGGTCCTTCCCAGGGGGACTCGAGCTTGAGATGCCCCTGCTGCTTCAGTCGTAGGACCAGGTCTCCCAGCGAAGGATCTGGGGCGTAGCCTCCTACTGTGATAGTTGCGCAGGTTCTGCTGGTAGATCGTTGATCTTTCTGCGGCGATTTCTCTTGCCTCGTCAAGGAGGTCGACGGAGTCTTTGGGTGCGAGGGATGACTCTTGTTTGTTGTAAGCGACCACGCGCGGTGCCTTGTACCGTACCTCGGCGGGTAGCACTGCCTCGGCTCCGTGCACCATAAATAATGGCGTGTAGCCCGTTGCACTGTTTGGAGTTGTGCGTAGGCTCCAGAGTACGGATTGCAGTTCGTCCGGCCAACAACCCGCGGCTTGTTCGAGTGGCCGGAGGAGTCGCTTCTTGATGCCACCGTAGACGAGTCCGTTTCCTTTTTCCACCTGACCGTTGGTCTGTGGATGCGCTACCGAGGCGTAGCTGATGTTGATCCATAGGTTCTTGCAGAATTCTTGGAACTCCTTGGATGTGAAGTTCGTCCCGTTGTCGGTGATGATGTTGTGCGGTACTCCGAAGCGGTAGACGATGGATTCGAAGAATTTGACTGCGTTGTGGCCTGATTGGTTGGTCACTGGGATGGCCTCAATCCACTTGGCGAATTTGTCGACTGGGACCAAGAGGTAGACGTAGCCTCCTCGTGAGGACCTTGGAAGTTTGCCAACCATGTCAAGTCCCCATTGGGCGAAGGCCTAGGCCAATGGGATTGGTCATAGCTCTGCGCCAGGTGCGTGTGGCTTGTCCGCGAATCGCTGACAAGCGTTGCATTTTTGGACGATGTCATTGGCGTCGCGCATGGCCGTAGGCCAGTAGAATCCAGCTCGTAGAGCTTTGGCAACGAGGGCACGACTGCCGGCGTGGTGCTCGCAGGTCCCTTCATGGATGTCGAGGAGGACAGCTCTTCCATCGACTGTGGAGACGCATCGTTGGAGTACTCCTGTGATGCTGCGTTTATACACTTCACCGTTGATAATAGCGAATGCCTTGGATCGCCGTGCGATGTGCCGTGCATCAGTCGGGTCGTCCGAGAGCCTTTTGCTGAGGAGGTCCGTGATGTATGGCTGCGTCCAGGATTGCTCAATCATCATGATGCTCATTGGACCCTCGAGTCCTGTGTCCAATCCCAAGTCATCGAGTGCCATTGACTCATTGGGCGACGTAGCCCCCGAGTCCGTTGCTGTGCTTGTTTTCTTCTCTACAGCCTTTGGCTTGATGGGGCGTCGCAGATGCGCTCGAGAAATACCCCAGGTGGTATGGGGGCGCAGGTAGAGCCTATGTTTGCGAGTGTGTCCGCCTCTTCGTTGCTTTCGCGACCTACGTTCCGCAGCTCGCAACCGTCGAAGTATCCTTCGAGTGTGTCGTAGAGGTCACGGTACGTGATCATGTTGTCATTCAGTGCATCGCACTCATGCATCGTTTGGTTGACGACAAACTTGGAGTCGCCGTATATGATGAGCCTCTTGGCGCTGCAGGCTTTTGCCATCCTCATCCTGTGCAACAGGGCCTCGTATTCAGCCTCGTTGTTGGAGGCTGTGAACTGCATTCGCAGGATATACTTCAGCTTGTCCCCTTGAGGTGATGTCAGTATGACGCCTGCGCCTGCTCCGTCCTTTCGCTTGGACCCATCGAAGTGCATTGTCCAGAGGTAGGACATGTCTGGTTTGTCCGGGAGCTGGTTCTCCATCTAGTGCACGAGGAAGTCAGGGAGAACTTGCGACTTGATTGTGTCGCGCTTTTCGTATGTGATGTCTCGTGGAGACAGTTTTATTCCCCAAAGCGCGACTCGTCCCGTGGCATCGGGGTTATTGAGGATATGCCCCAATGGGGCGTCGTTGACCACCACTATTGGGTGTTCCTGAAAGTAATGGCGCAGTCGTCGAGCGGTCATGAAGACACCGTACGCCAGCTTCTAGTAGTGCGGGTACCGCTGTTTTGTTGGCGTGAGGACCTCGTTGAGGTAGTATACTGGGCGTTGTACGCCGTGGACCTTGTTTTCCTTAGCTCGCTCGACGATGAGCACCGTGCTGACCACCTGGTTGGTGGCTGAGATATACAGCAACAGTGGTTCCCTTTCTCGTGGGGTCACCAGCACTGGCGAAGTTGATAGCAGGCACTTGAGGTCTTCGAATGCTTCTTGCGCTTCATTGGTCCACTCGAATTTTTCAGCTTTGCGGAGGAGCTGGTAGAAGGGCAGCGCCTTTTCACCCATCCGACTAATGAATCGACTGAGGGCCGTGATTCGCCCAACCAGCTGTTGAATGTCCCTTATGTTTTTCGGCTTCTCCATGGCCAGAATGGCTTTTATTTTCTTTGGGTTTGCCTCGACTCCCCTCGTGGAAATGAGATACCCGAGTAGCTGCCCAGATGGTACGCCGAAGGCGCATTTGTCCGGATTGAGCTTGATCCGGTAGCGGTCGAGGTTGGCGAAGGTTTCACGCAAATCGTCGATTAGGGAGGCTTCCTCCTTGGTCTTGATTACTATGTCATCGACATAGACTTGAATGTTGTGACCCAGTTGTTGCTTGAGTTAAGCCTGCATGCACCGCTGGTAGGTGGCTCCCGCGTTCTTTAGCCCGAAGGGCATTGTGTTGTAGCAGAACACACCAAAGGGCGTTGTAAACGCTGTTTTCTCTTGATCTTCCTCCTTCATTCGAATATGATTATAGCCTGAGTAGGCGTCGAGGAAGCAGAGGCGCTCGCATCCTGCAGTGGAGTCGATGATCTGGTCGATGCGCGGCAATGGGAAGTGATCCTTTGGGCAGTGCTTGTTCAGAGAGGTGAAGTCCACACACATCTGCAGGATATCCGTGTCCTTTTTGGGTACCAGCACCGTGTT
This sequence comes from Avena eriantha, assembly GCA_910589775.1. NCBI lineage: Eukaryota > Viridiplantae > Streptophyta > Magnoliopsida > Poales > Poaceae > Avena > Avena eriantha. The sequence goes on along the minus strand of OU342742.1, from coordinate 72,858,107 downwards.
GGCGAGCCAAGTGCTTTCCTTGATCTCGCGTATGAACTTGGCTTCAAGGAGTCTGTTGATCTCCATTCCAACTGCCTGCGCTCGTGGCTCAGACAGTCGCCGAATTGTTTGCTTGACTGGCCTTGCGTCGGGGTTGATGTTGAGTGCGTGCTCGGCGAATTCCCTAGGAACTCCTGGCATGTCTGCAGGACACCAGGCGAAAATTTCCCAGTGCTCACGGAGGAATTCGACGAGTGCGAGTTCCTATGCGGGACTCAAGTTGTTGGCGATGAGAGTCGTCTTGGTGGGATTCGATGGGTGGACTTGCACTTTCTTTGTGTGCACCAATGAGTCGAAGGAGAGATCAGGTGAACTTGGCCGGCTCAGCGGAGGCAAACTGTTGTATGTCGACTCCTTTAGTCTCGCGAGTTCCTCTTGCATGTCGAAGGACTGGGAAATTCTGTTGAATTCCCTGTCGCAACTGTCAGATCTCTCGAAGCTCCCGTTGATCGTGATGACACCGTTGGGACCCTGGCATTTTCATCTACAGGTAGGCGTAGTGGGGTACTGCCATGAACCTAGCGAACGCGACGCGCCCGAGGATGAAGTGGTACTGTGAGGGCCAGTCGACGACCTCAAAGTCGATGAGCTCGCGCCGGAAGTTCTTTGGCGTGCCGAAGATGACGTCGAGGTTAATTTTGCCCAGGGGATATACGCCTTTCCCTGGGATGATGTCATGGAATGTTGTGTCCGAGGCCTCCAGGCAAGTTAGGGGATCCTCATTGCTCGCAAGGTACTCGCGAATATAAGGTTGATGCCGCTTCCGCCATCCATGAAGACACGGCTCATGTCGAAGCCCCCGATTTATGCCTCGAGTATAAGGGGGCAATGGCCTGGATGGGGTACCTGAGGCAGATGGTCGCGTTTGTCGAAGGTGATGCATGACTCGCTTCCACTAAGGTACTCAGTGGTAGATGGTGGCGAGTGTGTGGCCAAGTTGACTTGGCGAGTGATGGCCTTCTGCACTCTATTGGAGGGGCGCCCCTTTTGGATCATCATGGTGCCCATGGCCCGTGGGTACGGTTCGCCTTTGTGGTGCTGGTCCGGTGCAGCTGCATTCGGGGGTGGCCTAGGTGGTGGTGGCGGTGCGCCATGTGCCACGGCGCCTAGAGCGGCTTCGTAGTCTCTTTCGTCTGCATTGTGATTCATCCAAACCAATCTGTCATGTAGCTTGAGGAACTCGCGGCAATCCTTGAGGAGGTGGCTGGACTTCTTCTTGCCATCATGCTTGTCGATGTAGAAGTGTACCGTGCATGGCCCGGACAGTTTGTCCTCAATGGAGTTCGCGGGTGTCTCATCGCGGGTGCGGCGTTGCCACATTTGCGTGGTTTTTCCGGAGTCGCGGTATCCGCCGCTACAGTATCCGCTGTTGCGGTTATCGTCACGTCTGTCGGCGTAGCCAACCGCACGTCATCGCGGTCATCGTAGATGCACATGCGGCGTTTGCCTCGGCGATCGCGTCTGCGCTCGAGTTCCGCCTCCTCGTCGGAGTGAACGCGATTCTTCACCGAATCTTCTCCATCAACCCACCGATTCGCGATCTCCATTAGGTGGTCGATGGTCTGGGGCTTTGAGCGGCCCAACTCCTCCCTGAGTTTTAGGCGGCGGATGCCGCCTTTGAATGCGTCAATCGCGCGATCCTCCGAGATGTTCTCCGTGGAGTTCTTGATGATGGACCACCTTTGGATGTAGGAGCACAGCGATTCGCCAGATCTTTGCTGGCAACATCTCAGCTCTTCGATTGATGCGGGACGCTTGTATGTGCCCTTAAAGTTGTGCACGAAGCTGTAAACCAGCTCATCCCAACTGCAAATAGATCCGCGTGGGAGGTTGTTGAGCCATGCTCGGGCGGCGCCTTGCAGCTGCATTGAATGGCCGTGCTTCGACTGCCTCCGTGGAGCCTGACGGAGGAGATGTGGTCTTCCAGCCTAATCTTTGGGTCCTGTGGCTGTCAAACTTCGGGTTCTCCGACGGGAGTTTAAACCCTTTAGGCATTCGCTTCTGCCTGATGGATCTGCTGAAGCATCTGGCACCGCAGAGCTCCACATCTTCTTCTTCCGTGTCAGTTGACCGAGCATGTCGTGCCCTTGATTTGTCGATCTTGCTCTGCGTGAGGTCGTCACACGCATCATAGTCACGGTTGTGTCGCCGTGAGCGGCGGCGTCGAGACAGGTCGTGACTGTCGTCGTTGGACGAGGGCGAGGAGTAGCGCTTTGCTAGCGCCTTGCCCTTCTTCCGCTCTAGTGTTGGCTCCTTGTTGAGGGCGGCCTCGATTAATCCCAAGCCCGCGATCGTAGATCGGTGCATGGTGGTTCGGGGATTTCCAGCTGGCGGCTGGTTGTTAAGGAGGTACATGGTGGCCGCTGTCACCGCAGCCTGCGGCGTCTTGGGGACCACGTTGCCCCGTGTGTCGACTGTCATAGAGCCGAAGTCGAGGACTTTTGCGGCTTCAATGCGTTCTTGCTCGGTGAGATGGGCCATCCGAGATTGCCTCTTCTTGGCGAGGTAATCGTTGCCCCTTGAGAAGGTCCTCTGTAGGAGGAGAGCCTAGCACGACGAAGGCTCGATTCATCTGCTGCCTTTTTGCGGGCTTCGACTTGCGCGATTGTTTGCACTTGGCGCTTGAATTCTTCCTTCATGAGCCAGTGATAGCCCATCAGCAGTTCTTGTGGGGATCCGAAGGGTAGAGGAGCACCTCGTAGGGCCTCGCGGCAGCGAGCCCATTCTTGCTCGTTGAGCCTGATCACGACGCGTTCGCCGGTTTGCTCATTGAGTATGGTTGGAGGTTCAACTGCTCCTCCATTGTCGACGGGGGTGCGATTGCCACCGTTACCACCGTTGCCACCATTGCCACTGTTGCCGGCGTTGGGCGGGTCGGTGTCGTTACCGGGATTGCCACCGTTGTCGCGATTAACAGAGGTATCGCCTGCGTTGATGACGGCGCACATGAAGTGATTGGGGAAGCTGCTGCTTCCACAACTCCTCAGATCCGGAACCGTAGGTTCCATCTTCAGTGGCCAGATCGCTCAGATCGGAGTCGCGACTGCTGTCGCTGACCGTGTTCTTGACTGCTGTAGGGGCGTTGAGCTCACTGAGGGTGCCGATCGATGGAGGGAACCATGATGCTGGGGCAATCGATGGTGTCGTCGGCTGATCAGGCATGTGAAGCGTGCCCATCTGGCCGACTTGGAAGCGGAAGCTCCCTATCGCCAGGCTGATTCCGTCGCCTACGGACTCGAAGGCCGGGCGAGTGGCCAGCGTGTGGACGGTGAAGTCGAACGCGCCGAAGAGCTGGCGGATCTCCGCTGTTGCGGAGTTGTAGATCGCGGTTGATGGGGCCGAAGAAGCCGCAACATCAGCACTCCCAATTCCCACAGACGGCGCCAATTGACGAGGGTTTAACTCATCAATGCCCATTGTTATGGACTTGGGTTTTGGAGAAGGAGGGAACGCTGGAGACATCTATCGGCTAGCAAACAAGCACACATGGGACAAATATTTACCCAGGTTCAGGCCTCGTAGAGGTCCCTACTCCCGCTTGTCTGCTCGTGGAATTATCGAAGGAACCGAAGGTTACAATGGTGCGTAGATGCAATCTGGCGAGGGTTGTGGAAACTAGGGTTGCGTGTGTCCTCCTCGCCGCCCCCTCCTAGCCGTTATATAGATAGGCTAGGTATCGGGTAGCAGGTCGAGTCAGTTACAAGTTAGGGTTTCCCCCTTCAAACTTTCTATCTTTAGCTTCTTCTTGTTCTTCAAGTCAATCGAGAATCCGTAGGTTACTCGAGTCCTTCAGTTGGGCCTGGGCGACACCGTGGGCCTTTACGTATTTATACCGTATATACCAAGCTCGAGTACCTGTAGGGTATACCCATGTCACAATGACTCTAGCTGTGGTTCATGAAAAGAGCAGACAAGCAATGACATTGGCGGATCCATGTGTGGTTCATGGGAAGAACACACATGCAATGACATTGGTGGATCCATGTGTGGTCTGTGGGAAGAACAAAAATGCAATGACACTGGTGGATCCATGTGTGGTTCATGGGAAGAACACACATGCAATGACACTTGTGGATCCATGTGTGGTTCATGGGAAGAACACACATGCAATGACACTGGGTGTGGTTCATGATATGGTTTGTGAGAAGAACACACATGCAATGACACTGGTGGATCCATGTGTGGTCTATGAGAAAAACACACATGAAATGACACTTGGTGTGGTTCATGATATGGTTTGTGAGAATAACACACATGCAATGACACTAGTGGATCCATGTGTAGTCTTTGGGAAGAACACACATGCAATGACACTGGTGATATGTGGTCTGTGATAAGAACACACATCCAATGACTCTAGCAGTGGTTCATGAAAAGAGCAGACATGCAATGACGCTGGAGGATCCATGTGTGGTTCATGGGAACAACACGTATGCGATGACACTAGGTGGATCCATGTGTGGTTTGTGAGAAGAACACACATGCAATGACACTGGTGGATCCATGTGTGGTTCAAGGGAAGAACACACATGCAATGACTCTGGTGATATGTGGTTTGTGAAAAGAACAGACATGCAATGACTCTAGCTGTGGTTAAGGAGAAGAGCAGACATGCAATGACACCGGTGGATCCATGCGTGGTTTGTGAGAAGAACACACATGCAATGACACTAGGTGTGGTTCATGATATGGTCTGTAAGAAGAACACACATGTAATGACTCTAGTCGTGGTTTGTGAAAAGAGCACGCATGCGATGACTCTAGCTGTGGTTCATGGGAAGAGAAGACATACAATGACACTGGTGGATCCATGTGTGGTTCATGGGAAGAACACACATGCAATGACACCGGTGGATCCATGTGTGGTCTGTGGGAAGAACACACATGCAATGACACTGGTGGATCCATGTGTGGTTCACGGGAAGAACACACATGCAATGACTCAGGTGATATGTGGTTTGTGAGAAGAACACGCATATAATGACTCTGGGGATATGTGGTTTGTGAAAAGAACACACATGCAATGACTCTAGCTCTGGTTAATGAAAAGAGCAAACATGCAATGCCACCGGTGGATCCATGTGGGGTTAATGAGAAGAACACACATGCAATGACACTGGGTGTGGTTCATGGGAAGAACACACATGCAATGAATCTGGTGATATGTGGTTTGTGAAAATAACAGACATGCAATGACTCTAGCTGTGGTTAATGAGAAGAGCAGACATGCAATGACACCGGTGGATCCATGTGTGGTATGTGGGAAGAACACACATGCAATGACACTGGTGGATCCATGTGTGGTTCATGGGAAGAACACACATGCATAGACACCGGTGATATGTGGTTTGTGAGAAGAACACACATGCAGTGACTCTAGCTGTGGTTCATGAAAAGAGCAAACATGCAATGACACTGGTGGATCCATGTGTGGTTCATGGGAAGAACACACATGCAATGACACTGGGTGTGGTTCATGATATGGTTTGTGAGAAGAACACACATGCAATGACACTGGTGGATTCATGTGTGGTCTGTGAGAAGAACACACATGCAATAGCACTGGGTGTGGTTCATGATATGGTTTGTGAGAAGAACACACATGAAATGACACTGGTGGATCCATGTGTGGTCTTTGGGAAGAACACACACGCAATGACACTAGTGATATGTGGTCTGTGAGAAGAACACACATCCAATGACTCTAGCTGTGGTTCATGAAAAGAGCAGACATGCAATGACATTGGTGGATCCATGTGTGGTTCATGGGTAGAACACACATGTGATGACACTGGGTGGATCCATGTGTGGTTTGTGAGAAGAACACACATGCAATGACACTGGTGGATCCATGTGTGGTTCATGGGAAGAACACACATGCAATGACTCTGGTGATATGTGCTTTGTGAAAAGAACATACATGCAATGACTCTAGCTGTGGTTAATGAGAAGAGCAGACATGCAATGACACCGTGGATCCATGTGTGGTTTGTGAGAAGAACACACATGCAATGACACTGGTTGTGGTTCATGATACGGTTTATAAGAAGAACACACATGCAATAACTCTAGTTGTGGTTTGTGAAAAGAGCACACATGCGATGACTCTAGTTGTGGTTCATGGGAAGAGCAGACATACAATGACACTGGTGGATCCATGTGTGGTTCATGGGAAGAACACACATGCAATGACACCGGTGATATGTGGTTTGTGAGAAGAACACACATGCAATGACACTAGTTGTGGTTCATGAAAAGAGCAGACATGCAATGACAGTGGTGCATCCATGTGTGGTTCATGGGAAGAACACACATGCAATGACACTGGGTGTGGTTCATGATATGGTTTGTGAGAAGAACACACATGCAATGACACTGGTGGATCCATGTGTGGTATGTGAGAAGAACACACATGCAATGATATTGGGTGTGGTTCATGATATGGTTTGTGAGAGGAACACACATGCAATGACACTGGTGGATCCATGTGTGGTCTTGGTAAGAACACACATGCAATGACACTGGTGATATGTGGTCTGTGAGAAGAACACACATCCAATGACTCTAGATGTGGTTAATGAAAAGAGCAGACATGGAATGACACTGGTGGATCCATGTGTGGTTCATGTGAAGAACACACATGCAATGACACTGGGTGTTTCCATGTGTGGTTTGTGTGAAGAACACACATGCAATGACACTGGTGGATCCATGTGTGGTTCATGGGAAGAACACACATGGAATGACTCTGGTGGTATGTGCTTTGTGAAAAGAACAGACATGCAATGACTCTAGTTGTGGTTAATAAGAAGAGCAGACATGCAGTGACACCGGTGGATCCATATGTGGTTTGTGAGAAGAACACACATGCAATGACACTTGGTGTGGTTCATGATATGGTTTGTAAGAAGAACACACATGCAATGACTCTAGCTGTGGTTTGTGAAAAGAGCACGCATGCGATGACTCAAGCTGTGGTTCATGGGAAGAGCGGACATACAATGACACTGGTGGATCCATGTGTGGTTCATGGGAAGAACACACATGCAACGACACCGGTGATATGTGGTTTGTGAGAAGAACACACATGCAATGACACTGGTTGTGGTTCATGAAAAGAGCAGACATGCAATGACACTGGTGGATCCATGTGTGGTTCATGGGAAGAACACACATGCAATGACACTAGGTGTGGTTCATGATATGGTTTGTGAGAAGAACATACATGCAATGACACTTGTGGATCCATGTGTGGTCTGTGAGAAGAACACACATGCAATCACACTGGGTGTGGTTCATGATATGGTTTGTGAGAGGAACACACATGCAATGACACTGGTGGATCCATGTGTGGTCTTTGGGAAGAACACACATGCAATGACACTGGTGATATATGGTCTGTGAGAAGAACACACATCCAATGACTCTAGCTGTGGTTCATGAAAAGAGCAGACATGCAATGACACTGGTGGATCCATGTGTGGTTCATGGGAAGAACACACATGCGATGACATTGGGTGTTTCCATGTGTGGTTTGTGAGAAGAACACACATGCAATGACACTGGTGGATCCATGTGTGGTTCATGGGAAGAATACACATGCAATGACTCTAGTGATATGTGCTTTGTGAAAAGAACAGACATGAAATGACTAATGCTGTGGTTAATGAGAAGAGCAGACATGCAATGACACCGGTGGATCCATATATGGTTTGTGAGAAGAACACACATGCAATGACACTGGGTGTGGTTCATGATATAGTTTGTAAGAATAACACACATGCAATGACTCTAGCTGTGGTTTGTGAAAAGAGCACGCATGCGATGACTCTAGCTGTGGTTCATGGGAAGAACACACATGCAATGACACTGGGTGTGGTTCATGATATGGTTTGTGAGAAGAACACACAGGCAATGACACTGGTGGATCCATGTGTGGTCTGTGAGAAGAACACACATGCAATGAGACTGGGTGTGGTTCATGATATGGTTCGTGAGAAGAACACACATGCAATGACACTGGTGGATCCATGTGTGGTCTTTGGGAAGAACACACATGCAATGACACTGGTGATATGTAGTCTGTGAGAAGAACACATATCCAATGACTCTAGCTGTGGTTCATGAAAAGAGCAGACATGCAATTACACTGGTGGATCCATGTGTGGTTCATGGGAAGAACAGACATGCGATTACACTGGGTGGATCCATGTGTGGTTTGTGAGAAGAACACACATGCAATAACACTAGTGGATCCATGTGTGGTTCATGGGAAGAACACACATGCAATGAGTCTGGTGATATGTGGTTTGTGAAATGACCAGACATGCAATAGCTGTGGTTAATGAGAAGAGCAGACATGCAATGGAACCGGTGGATCCATGTGTGGTTTGTGAGAAGAACACACATGCAATGACACTGGGTGTAGTTCATGATATGGTTTGTAAGAAGAACACGCATGCAATGACTCTAGCTGTGGTTTGTGAAAAGAGCACGCATGCGATGACTCTAGCCGTGGTTCAGGGGAAGAGCAGACATACTAATGACACTAGTGGATCCATGTGTGGTTCATGGGAAGAACACACATGCAACGTCACCAGTGATATGTGGTTTGTGAGAAGAACACACGTGCAATGACTCTAGTTGTGGTTCATGAAAAGAGCAGACATGCAATGACACTGGTGGATCCATGTGTGGTTCATGGGAAGAACACACATGTAATGACACTTGGTTTGGTTCATGATATGGTTTGTGAGAAGAACACACATGCAATGACACTAGTGGATCCATGTGTGGTCTGTGAGAAGAACACACCTGCATTGACACTGGGTGTCGGTTCATCATATGGTTTGTGAGAAGAACACACATGCAATGACACTGGTGGATCCATGTGTCGTCTTTGGGAAGAACACACATGCAATGACACTAGTGATATGTGGTCTGTGAGAAGAACACACATCCAATGACTCTAGCTGTGGTTCATGAAAATAGCAGACATGCAATGACACTGGTGGATCCATGTGTGGTTCATGGGAAGAACACACATGCGATGACACTGGGTGGATCCATGTGTGGTTTGTGAGAAGAACACACATGCAATGACACTGGTAGATCCATGTGTGGTTCATGGGAAGAACACACATGCAATGACTCTGGTGATATGTGGTTTGTGAAAACAACAGACATGCAATGAGCTCTAGCTGTGGTTAATGAGAAGAGCAGACATGCAATGACACCGGTGGATCCTATGTGTGGTTTGTGAGAAGAACACACATGCAATGACAGTGGGTGTGGTTCATGATATGGTTTGTAAGAAGAACACACATGCAATGACTCTATCTATGGTTTGTGAAAATAGCACGCATTCGATGACTCTAGCTGTGGTTCATGGGAAGAGCAGACATACAATGACACTGGTGGATCCATGTGTGGTTCATGGGAAGAACACACATGCAACGACACCGGGTGATATGTGGTTTGTGAGAAGAACACACATGCAATGACACTAGGTTGTGGTTCATGAAAAGAGCAGACATGCAATGACACTGGTGGATCCATGTGTGGTTCATGGGAAGAATACACATGCAATGACACTGGGTGTGGTTCATGATATGGTTTGTGAGAAGAACATAGCATGCAATGACACTGGTGGATCCATGTGTGGTCTGTGAGAAGAACACACATGCAATGACACTGGGTGTGGTTCATGATATGGCTTTGTGAGAGGAACACACATGCAATGATACTGGTGGATCCATGTGTGGTCTTTGGGAAGAACACACATGCAATGACACTGGTGATATGTGGTCTGTGAGAAGAACACACATCCAATGACTCTAGCTGTGGTTCACGAAAAGAGCAGACATGCAATGACACTGGTGGATCCATGTGTTGTCTGTGGGAAGAACACACATGCATGCAATGACACAGGTGGAGTGTGGTGTGTGAGAAGAAGACACATGCAATGACTCTAGCCGTGGTTCATGAAAAGAGCAGACATGCGATGACACTGGTGGATCCATGTGTGGTTTGTGAGAAGAACATAGATGCAATGACAATGGTGGATCCATGTGTGGTATGTGGGAAGAACACACATGCAATGACACTGGTGATATGTGGTTTGTGAGAAGAACACACATCCAATGACTCTAGTGGAGCTTTACGTGGTTTATGAGTGGTTTATGAGAAAAACACACATCCAATAAACTCTTGTGGATCTATCTTGGCATAATTTGATGTGTGCCACGATGTATTTCATTGTGCAAGACACTCACTTTCCATTTTTGTACTACTCAGTATCGCCCTTGGTTTTATGTGGTACTACTCAGTTTTGCCCCCCCCCCACCTCTCTATCTTTCGTAGAAGCAGAAATTTGTGCTCACTCTGCTACTGCCTAATTGGTTATCACAGTTGTCACGCGGATCATGCGCACCAACCGTTGATTCTGTGTGATCCAACGATGATCGTTGCACACGTCGTGCCCTTCACAGTACAGCGTGAGACAGCCACGGACGTCTCCCTCAGCAAGACTTCTACAAGAAGGAACACGATGTCGTCCATGGAAAAAGTCGTCGAGCGGTCATGTCATGTTTAATCAAGTCTGAAAAGCCTACTACTGCTACTACTACGCCATAATGCATGCATCATCGAGTGCACAGTCGTCGATGGACAGCTGCAATTTATTGCCACTTGATTTTAATAAGACATATCCCATTTTTTACGCAGCGGCTCTCAATCGCCAATTTTAGGGCCGTGTCAAACTTCGTACAGGGAAATTCTGTGTGCGCCCTTTGCATGCGGCTCAATATAGAACTGCCATGCATGGCCCGGGAAAAAGCGTGACGTACCGTGCGCATGTCGCGGTGCACGGTGCAGTCGACTGCACGGCGCGTTGCACGGTGGTGCAACGAAACGTGCCTTGCTCCTATCCACCTTAGCTATAGAGCCCCTCTCTGCACACCCACTCCCACTCTCGCTCACTGTCCTCACGCAACCCTCTCCACTGTCCCACCAGCATCCGCAAACTCCCGAGAATACCCCGTCCGCGTCGGTGATGGCCGAGGAGGATAAGGTGGCCATCGTCGCCTCCATGGCCGCCGGCGAGGAGGCCCCCATCTCCTCGCCGGTCCCCCTCTACACGTTGAAAGCAGCCGCTGTCCCTGTCTAGGTCCTAGTGGAGGCATCGATGGCAGCCGCCGTTCCCGTCCAGGCCCCCGTCCCAGCTACTGACGGAGCGGTGAAAGAGGAGCCCCCCGCCGGCGAGGAGGCCCCCACCGGTCACAAGCAGATCACGCACTTCTTGGGCACCTACGATCCAGATAAGTACATCGCTCCGCTGAACCCCTACAACACCGGCATCGACGACCTATGGTCGGAGGTAACTTGGGTTTGCTCCCCTCCCCTGGTTCTTCTACCGTTTGTTAGAAATAATGGGCTAATCTATTTAAAATTTAGCTGGTATTGTCATGTTTAATATTCTGGAATTAATCATGGAAATTGTGCCTAATTATCCAACACCATTCCCATCGTTGGATGCTAGATCTTGGTTTATTAGGATTCACTTGTTCACATTTCGATTGCTCGATCTTCTTACACCATCTACTCCCCTATTTTCCCTTTCTTCCAATAGGTTTCCGGCAGCGACGTCTGCAGCGATGACGAGTCCATTCACACCAAGGCTCATCAGGTGCTGAGGAGGCTGCGGGCCGGCAAGTACGACGGCTTCCTCACGGGCCCCTACTACAGCTGCCCCTTCCGCAAGGGGGGCGTCTACTGCTTGACGAGTCGCGCCGCCAGCGGCACCGTCTTGAACACCTTACTGAAGCATGCAGAGGCCGCGGGCTTCGGCATCCACAAAAGCGGCAAGCCCGAGCCCGCGAACATCAACGCCTACATCGCTGAACATCGTGCTCTCGGCATTCACCTCCGAAACCTCCAGCGGGTGGCCATCAAAGGGGGTCGCATGCCTCCAATCAGGCCCAAGGCCCCCAAGTCCAAGAAACTGGGCAGCAAGAAATGGCGGAGGCGCCAGAGGGAGATGGAGGCGCTGGCGAATGAATGGGTTGGATGTCTTCTTGAATGTATCTGCATCTGCCACGGCTGCTGCTAAGCAGCTTCTTTTGATTTTCTATATTTTGCTTGCATCCTATTTCTGGCTGAATGCATCGAACCCCGTTAAGAAACCCACTACTTTCTATCGCTATATCCTATTTAGCTGCGCACAGCTATATCTACATTTGTTTTGTTTTCTGAAAGAATGTATTCTGCCTGGTGTGATTTGCTGCTTTAGATTTGCTACATGATCGGAGGCAAAAAGAGGTCCAAAAGGGAACGAATTATCGAAGAGAGAATCTTCTCTAGATTTGCTACCAATTTGGGCAAAATGAAACATATCTGTTTAGCGAGAGAGGAAAAGGGTACTCTTTCAAACTGCCAGTTAACGAGCTACCATCTTGACGAGGCCCCATCTTGACGTCTCCTTCTACAAGAAGGAATAGGATGCCGTCCATGGAAAAAGTCGTCGAGCGGTCATGTCACGTTTAATCAAGTCTGAAAAGCCCACTACTGCTACTACTATGCCACAACACATGCGTCATCGAGTGCACGGTCGTCGATGGACAGCTGCAAGTTATAACCTCTTGATTTTAATAAGACACATCCCATTTTTACGCAGCGGCTCTCAATCTCACTTCCAACTAGGGCCCACCGTAAGAAGCTTGGACGTGCTAGCCGGAGGCCGAACAGCTGAGCTCGACGAGACCTAACGTCTCCGGTTCATCGAGTCACTCGCAGCCATCAACACATCCCTTTACCGAATCTATCACAACCCCACAATTATCGCCGTACAGCCACCTACCTTTCCCTCTACATTTCCACTTTTAACTATCGCCAATTTTAGGGACGTGTCAAACTTCGTACATAGAAATTTTGTGTGTGCCCTTTGCATGCGGCTCAATACAGAACTGCCATGCATGGCCCGGGAAAAAACATGACGTACCGTGCGCGTGTCGTGTTGCACGGTGCAGTCGACTGCGCGGCGTGTTGCAGGTGGTGCAACGAAACGTGCCTTGCTCCTATCCACCTTAGCTATAGAGCCCCTCTCCACACACCCACTCCCACTCTCGCTCACTGTCCTCACGCAACCCTCTCCACTGTCCTACCAGCATCCGCAAACTCCCGAGAATACCCCGTCCGTGCCGGCGATGGCCGAGGAGGATAAGGTGGCCATCGTCGCCTCCATGGCCGCCGGCGAGGAGGCCCTCGTCTCCTCGCTGGTCCCCCTCTACACGTTGAAAGCAGCCGCTGTCCCTGTCTAGGTCCTAGTGGAGGCATCGATGGCAGCCGCCGTTCCCGTCCAGGCCCCCGTCCCAGCTACCGACGGAGCCGCGGAAGAGGAGCCCCCCGCCGGCGAGGAGGCCCCCGCCGGTCACAAGCAGATCACGTACTTCTTGGGCACCTACGATCCAGATAAGTACATCGCTCCGCTGAACCCCTACGACACCGGCATCGACGACCTATGGTCGGAGGTAACTTGGGTTTGCTCCCCTCCCCTGGTTCTTCTACCGTTTGTTAGAAATAATAGGCTAATCTATTTAAAATTTAGCTGGTATTGTCATGTTTAATATTCTGGAATTAATCATGGAAATTGTGCCTAATTATCCAACACTGTTCCCATCGTTGGATGCTAGATCTTGGTTTATTAGGATTCGCTTGTTCGCATTTCGATTGCTCGATCTTCTTGCACCATCTACTCCCCCATTTTCCCTTTCTTCCAATAGGTTTCCGGCAGCGACGTCTGCAGCGATGACGAGTCCATTCACACCAAGGCTCGTCAGGTGCTGAGGAGGCTGTGGGCTGGCAAGTACGACGGCTTCCTCAGGGACCCCTACAGCTGCCCCTTCTGCAAGGGGGGCGTCTACTGCTTGACGAGTCGTGCCGTCGGTGGCACCGTCTTGAACACCTTACTGAAGCATGCAGAGGCCGCGTGCTCCGGCATCCACAAAAGCGGCAAGCCCGAGCCCGCGAACATCAACGCCTACATCGCTAAACACCGTGCTCTCTGCATTCACCTCCGAAACCTCCAGCGGGTGGCCATCAAAGAGGGTCGCATGCCTCCAATCAGGCCCAAGGCCCCCAAGTCCAAGAAACTGGGCAGCAAGAAGTGGCGAAAGAACCAGAGGGAGATGGCGGAGGCGCGGGCGCTTGCAGGATGTGCCTACAGCTGCGGCGGCTGCCCCTGCTGCTAAGCAGCTTCTTTCTAGCTATATCCTATTTCTGGCTGAATGCACCGAACCTCGTTAAGCAACCTACTTTCTATCGCTATATCCTATTTAGCTGCGCACAGCTATATCTACATTTGTTTTGTTTTCTGAAAGAATGTATTCTGCCTGGTGTGATTTGCTACTTTAGATTTGCTACCTGATCGGAGGCAAAAAGAGGTCCAAAAGGAAACGAATTATCGAAGAGAGAATCTTCTCTAGATTTGCTACCAATTTGGGCAAATATGAACATATCTGTTTAGCGAGAGAGGAAAAGGGTACTCTTTCAAACTGCCAGTTAACGAGCTACCATCTTGACGTCTCCCTCTACAAGAAGGAACACGATGCCGTCTATGGAAAAAGTCGTCGAGCGGTCATGTCACGTTTAATCAAGTCTGAAAAGCCTACTACTGCTACTACTACGCCACAACAGATGCGCCATCGAGTGCACGGTCGTCGGTGGACAGCTGCAATTTATTGCCACTTGATTTTAATAAGACACATCCCATTTTTTACGCAGCGGCTTTCAATCTCACTTCCAACTGGGCCCACCGTAAGAAGCTTGCACGCGCTAGCCGGAGGCTGAACAGTTGAGCTTGACGAGACCTAACGTCTCCGATTCATCGAGTCAATCGTAGTCATCAACACATCCCTCTAGCGAATCTAGCACAACCCCACGCCGTACAGCCACCTACCCCCTCTACGTTTCTACTTTTAACTATCGCCAGTTTTAGGGCCGTGCCAAACTTTGTACATAGAAATTGTGTGTGCGCCCTTTGCATGCGGCTCAATACGGAACTGCCATGCATGGCTCGGGAAAAAAACGTGACGTACCGTGCGCGTGTCGCGGTGCACGGTGTAGTAGACTGCGCGGCGTGTTGTACGGTGGTGCAACGAAACGTGCCTTGCTTCTATCCACCTTAACTATTGAGCTCACTGACCCTACGCAACCCTCTCCACTGCCCCACCAGCATCCGCAAACTCCCGAGAATACCCCGTCTGCGCCGGCGATGGCCGAGGAGGATAAGGTGGCCATCGTCGCCTCCGTGGCCGCCGGCGAGGAGGCCCCCGTCTCCTGGCTATATCCTATTTCTGGCTGAATGCATCGAACCTCGTTAAGCAACCTACTTTCTATCTCTATATCCTATTTAGCTGCGCACAGCTATATCTACATTTGTTTTGTTTTCTGAATGAATGTATTCTTCCTGGTGTGATTTGCCGCTCTAGATTTGCTACCTGATCGGAGGCAAAAAGATGTCCAAAAGGGAACAAAATATCGAAGTGAGAATCTTCTCTAGATTTGCTACCAATTTGGGCAAAATGAAACATATATGTTTAGCGAGAGAGGAAAAGGGCACTCTTTCAAACTGCTAGTTAAGAAGCTACCATCTTGACAAGCTACAAGACACATACATAAACATAACACAACGAGGGTTAAATTTATTTTACTAGTATCACTTGATGCGCTAGACATCTTGGCAAGCTAACTGAGTTCCACAAAACAGAAACATAACACTAACAAGTAAAATTTTATTTCACTCCTCATCAAACCACTTGACGCGCTTTCCATCATTCTAGGTACTCCATGTCCGATGAATTGCTTTGTCCCAAATGGCATCTGACTTGGCTTTCCTATCTTCAGCGTCCTGCGGCACAATTAGCGGTGCATCATAGGCCTGATTGTTGCCGCTAGAAGATGCCGCCTCTCTGTTTGCCACTTCAGCTGCAGCCTCTCTGTCAGCTGCTTCTTTAGCTGCAAGCTCTCTTTCAGCTACTTTTGCAGCCTCTATGTCAGCTGCTTCAGATGCAGCCAATTTCTTTGCATATTCAGCTTGAAACTCAGCTATTCCGCATTTTCTACAAAGGACTCCCCTAAACTCGTCTTCCCTCTTGCAAATAGGGCAAAACACGAGGTAACGTTGAAAAAAAAGGATCTTCTTGTATAGCTGGTAGGTCACGTAAGCATCTATGGCTGCATTCTTCAGGTTTATATTAGACAACGGCTACTCGTCCCAGAAATCGTGCCTATCCGTAGGGAAATCTTCCTTCATTGTGTCGTACGACTCATCGAGGATTCTAGTTGCGAGTGATGCCATTCCATCCTTCTTCCTGCCCCTAGGATCTTGACAAGACGCTGAATATCGATCCAGTTGTGCGCAGGAATTATAATTTCCCCTTGATACAATTTCGAAAAATCAGTTGTTGTGTCGACAGTGCAGAAAACAATCTCCCTTTTTTCAAGGAACTGGCGCAGCACCGGACATTTCCTGTCAGTCCTGAAAGTATGTAGTTTGTCATCACCAAAATTTGTAACTACAAATATTTTTTCAATGCAAGATCATCATCTCAATATAATTTTGAAAAGTTTAGTAAATGCAAGATCAAGACTCTCAACATTGTATTGTCATAATTTATTCGGTTTTGCTATTTCTCAGTCGACTAAACAAGTTGCATATTTCTTTTAACTACGGTTGCACTTTTCTTAGTTTGACCCTAATTTATTTGGTCCTAAGTAAAATCCAGTAGTTGCAAGATGAGCAAGTGGATAAAGAACAAGAGGAGAAAACCCTAAAAGCGGTTAGCTACAGAGAGCAGATCTACAAACCGGGAGAGGTGGTAGACGAGGACGTGTTTCCGCATGGCAAGTTGAAGGACGGCGACTTCATTCACTTCATATGGGTGCTCCGGGGTGTACTCGAGGTCCAATCCCACAAACTTGTCCTCGTCTATCCCAAGCCAACCCTCGTACATCCTCAGGACACGCACCACTGTCTCCTCCTCGTTGGTGTAGACAACGTCTATCTTCTTGTTGTCATGGGTGGTGAAGCTTGTCTCTAGAGTACGTAGATCTTCCATGGCGGCAAGGAGAAGACGGGAAGAAGATAGTAGATGACAGGAAGAAGAAGAGTGGTTTCTGTGAGGCAAGGGAACGGTAGAACCGTCAATACGCTTTTATGGTAGGGGTTAACGATTGGGACGGAAGTCCAAGGAGAGACGTGTGGTGATGGCCGTTTCAGCTTCTGAGTAAACAAAAAATAATTATAACGCCGATACATGGACCCTGTTTTGTCACGTCAATACATTGGGTAGGGAGCGTTGTCATATCCACTGTGCCAACGCTGCAAGCCTACGTGACAGCCACCCCGCCTAAGCGATGGGAGCGACATAACGGGGAACTGACAGGGGGCCCCAACTTGACGCACGTTAGCCTGATTTTTTGTATTGAAACGTAAAGTTGAATTCGTGCCGAAAAAAACCCTCTGAGTATTTGGCACACCAACTGTAGTCACCCCGGCTGATTTCAGGGAACTTGGGTACCACGTTGCCTGTGCACCCTAACTTTCGGGCCGCAAAGTGATAATCTCGTAACTCGCTCTCCATCAATCTAATCTAGTAGGAGTAGGTCTTTACCCTCCGGGGGACGACCTGGGCAAACCATGTGCATCCGCCCCCAATTCAATCAATCACTGCCAGTAGCAGCGACTGCCGTGGCTATTTCCACGACACACGACGACACCCTGTGCCCGTGGCAATATTTTTTTTTATCTCAGTGCATAATAAATTAGTGTAGGGAATTTTGGTGAGAGAAGTACTCGCCGCTATGGAGTTACCGAGAAATCACCAGCATAAAATTGTGTAAAAATATCATCGGTCGGAGTATGGAAAAAGCAAAAAAAGGTAGATAAGACCGAGTCTAGGCCAAACCTCGTTAGGCGGAAATTACCGTCGGAGTTAGTGATGGCAAAGAACATCTAAGTCGGAAAGTTATAGCGAAATACCGATCTAGGTCGGAAAGTTGGTGTTGACAAATTACCGGTCGTGCACAGTTGAGAAAAGACTACCAAAAAATTACCGTACAGAAATTATGTACCGTTGTTAAATTACTGCTGCCGTAGGAAGAATCGTTGTAGTTATTTGTCGGGATTACCGCAGAATTACGGCGGCGCGACATGTTACCAGCTCATTAGCCCAAAGCAGTAATCTACAGTACCTAACATGTATGGATGGAAGATAAACGGACGGGAACACAACGCGTACTGTTCATTCCGAAATGAACAGTGCTATGAACAGTGTGCGCGCTGTGGAGCATTGTGAGGCCGTGATTCCTGCCGCGTTTAATATATCTCAACATGTATCAGCCAAATGAAAACAACTAAAAGAGGACGAGGTTGTATCATTTTGATATCAGCCTCCTCTCAGTAATATTCAAACATAAATAAATTTCTAGAATTTAATAATAATCAGCTATAAAAAGTTTAAAAATCACAATTGCATTTAAGTTCAATATTGATTAAGCATGAAATTTTCTATGACATCACGATATAGAGCAGCTCCCACAAAGCAGTAGACAAGACCTTCTCGAAGTTGCTCATGTGCCTGTGTCTCCTTAGTGTTTCGATGTATTGCTCGAACTCTTGTGGTTGTAGTGGATCATGTGTGATTGGTAATCCTCCTCCATTATCACCTCTCCATCCTCCTTATCATAGTTGAAATCTTCATCTACGTTTCACTCTCTCATTGATAATTTTGTGGAACATAAATCTAGTACATTAATTATCATGTAAGATAGAGTTCCTTTTCAACAATCTAGTGGGTCCCCTCATCATTGCAAAGTGATATATATATATATAATCATATTTATATTGATATTTTACCAATCTTTATTGGTTATTTGGACTAAAATGCTATTAATCGTTGGAAAGGAGAACTATATCCATTTATTTCAGGAATCTTCATGGCACTTAAAAAGTTACTCCATCTGTTCTAGAATAATTAAAGTTTTAGTGTTATTATTACTATCCTATATCGAATTATTTTAAATTTCACCAAATTTATAAATAAATATATCAACATCTAGAATATCAATTTAGTGTTATTAGATTTATCATACATTATATTTTCATACTAAATAAACTGAAAACTATAAGTATTGACAATTTTTTGTCTAACTTTGAATTTTATAACTTAGAACAGAATCTGAAGTTCAATTATTTTGGAATGGAGAGAAGCATTATCAGCATTTTCTTTGGTACTCGAAGTATGTGCACACTAGATATGGCTTGATCTATAAGTGGCAGAGGACGGAAAAAAATCCGAGGTAGGGCGAATTCCAAAAAAGATGTAAATACCAAAATAGTTTTGAGACACTACTACGCATGATCCAAACATATGAATAACAATATTTCAAGATTATCTTATATAGGCTCATGCTCATAATAAGATAAATCTTTATGATAAATCTCTTTAAGCTCAGAAACCTTATTCACATTAAACCTATAAAACGAGTCACTCGAGTCAAGATCAAAAGTTCTGAAGCAACTCTAGCGATAACTCATCAAAGCGATGATCAATATCGATTGAGTTGGTTTAGGGTAGTGTATTCTCTCTATTAATGACTTTTCACACATTTTGTTACTGATTTATCTATACTTAGGATCATGATATCATTTTCTGCGTGAATTCACATCTTTCAGGCGGGGTCTAAATCATATTTCTCCAATTGAGCAAGCATGTCCTCACGTCCTTAACCAAAGATATTAACTAAACTAATACAATTGTTTTTAGGTCAATAAGTATATTTCTGCCAGCGGCGTCCTGGAGGTGGTGGCAACGGCGACGGGATTTTTGGTGTCAGTGCTTTCTCCTCCGACAACGGCGGTCCTCTCGAGTTTCGGCGTCAAGCATCCGACTTCCCTGTGCTCGAGCCTCTCTGAGTACTTGAAGACCTGTCTAGCTCGGCTGCTAGGCGGCAGCGCTGGAGTTCATCGAAGGTATGAGTTAAAGGTAGAGATGGTGATGATGCTCCCAGGTGTAGGATCCATGGATCCGGCGACTGGCGACTTCCCCGCGGCAGTGGCAGCGACACGCCGCCGGTGGCATCTGCGCGTCATCTAGATCGGGATCCTAAGGACTTCTGTTTAATTTTCCTTTTCTTGTTGGACCTTTCTATAAGGACTGGCTTTGCTTTTAATATATCTTCTTTGCTCCGCAAGCCAAAGTAGAACATAAAACATAATCCATCCCGTAATTAGAGTTGATTTCGGCCACACACCATAAGGAGGTCAAAATACTCTCAAGTTCTCCTTAGGTACCCCATATAAAGCATTGTTTAGATTCGGGTTTTATTAGATTGAGAATCACCTATTGCAGAGAGAAAGAATTGATTTAAAAGTGACTACGGCTAGTCCTTATTTCACTCCGAAATCAGTTTCGTGCACTGTTTACTAAAACAACCATAATTTTCTCATACGAAGTCAGTTTCAGCGTACAACCACTCAAATTGTTCAGAAAAAACATGTCGCATCTAAACCTTTTTGCCAAAAATCAAGGCAGGGCAGCCGCCCTACCTTGTCCTACTGGGAGCTCCGCCATGGATCTACATGTGACTGTCGTACACGGACACAGTCTGTATCCCCCTTGTACTCCTGTAATACACACCATCGAGTGCCGCATATAATTATACGTACCTGGGGCTCGGTAGTCTATCCGAGTAGCCCTTACTACCTGATCAATTACGAGTTTTACACTCTAAGTATGTGCACACTAGATATGGCCTGATCTGAACATGTTGCACAATAGAATGTTCAATAGTACCCGATTCCGAATAAAGATGATTCGCGAGACAGAAAAAAAAAAGATTCCGACTAAAGGTATACAGACATCAGCAAAGCCTGGAATCTCGCACGTAAAGCATCTCCGTAGTGCTGCTTGACACACAAGGAGCAAGCAGGACTCACCCTGTCGACGAGGACAGGTTTGTAGCCACAAACATCTACTCCTTTCGATCTCCATAATACTCCATGAGCAGTCCTTTCGGCATGTTGTATCAGGCGTGTGGATCACAAGAATCGAGAACCAGATGCCACGCTAACCAAATCCATCAGCCTTGATTTCAGGGTGATTTGTTCCTCTGTGTTCGACATGCATACCTGCGTACCACCACTACAGCTGTAGGCAAAACCAGTAGGAATCCCACACATTCCTGGCAACTAGCCACGAGAATTCTTGGACAATGTCACACAGCACCTTTATGTATCTGCCAAAGCTTTCCAGATACGTGGAGTACGAGGGATTCTACTTACCGACGAGTGATGTATCAAACACAATCACCTGAGCTTCTCCTAGAATATTTGGTGTTAGATTCAGCTGGGCTTTTGCCTGCCATGCATTTGTCCTCAAGATATAAACACTTGCTGAGTGCCGAATCATGATCTGTAGCCATGCAGCCATGCACTTTATACTATCCTGCAAACAAATTCGTGCTTATCTTCCGAGTACTTGAGATCCGGTGAAATTAATTGCTCGGTTTTTAAAATGGATTTTCAGAACAGTAAAATCGAATAATAAATACCAAATAAAATACAAAATACGCTATAAACTCATGCATATAGAGGACACATGCATGTATGTGCTACCAAGTTGAAACTTAAATACAAAAGTACGAAACTTGCATAAAAATACAAATTGACCAAGGAACGGTACAAGCAACATGAGTTTCACTATACAACTTTCCGAGACTTACAAATACAAATTTTGGCACATTTTCAAATTCGGTTTAGTAGTACCCACGCGGCCATGCCCATGTATTTCATGTTCTGTACTACCAAAATAATGAAGATGGGTTGATATTCTTCATAGATCTTTTGCCTTTTGTGCGAGATAGTATTCATAGTTGTAGCCTAATCCTTATGGTGTGCGTTACATTGGTGGTTGTAGTAAATGTTTTGTTCAACCTTTGTTGTTGCAATGTGACAATGTCAAGCGCAATAGTACACCTTTAGGCTGTTAACCTGGTCATCACTAGCAAGTAGTGACAACTACGGAGTAATACTGTATTTCACAGTCCCGTATCTTTCGACTTTCAGGCAGGCCAATGGAGCACAACGGGAAAAAATCTGAGGAAAAGTCGAACTTCATAAATGTAGCAGACCAAGCACCAATTCAACCAGCTTTTGACTATGCAACAGACTTAGGTCTCCCTGCACGTCCCACAAAGACACTACTCAAATAAAAATGTTTCACTCTCATGAAAGGCAAAAATTTAGACCTTTCGGAGCTGGCTAAACAATAGTGCGGTTGGCACGTCACCACGGTAGTAAAAAAATAGAAGACCTGGCTGTCAAAAAATGTGAGTGACTTCCCATCTCTATCGTGCCAAAGTTTTTGCGCTGGTTTAACTAAAACAACTTAGACAACCTTCACAACATAGAGAATGTTTTTTACTAGTAAATTTTAGATGAAGTTCAAGTGAAAGAATTCGTTCCCTGATCATGAAAATCCCCGCATTCATAGACACAGTGTTGGGATATGTTTGGCTAGCTAGCCTTGCATTATTCACAGACGCAGCATGAATGGATTGAGCATAACGTTTCTCGCTGTAGTGCCATGTTGAGGTTCAGTTTATTATTCCTGAGATGATGTTGACTACCAAAATACTGAACGTGCTACAGCCTCTATGGCTGCTGCAACCTGGTGGACAGCTAGCTGACCATTTATGAAAGGCCGCGTATTCCCTCCTCCACACTCCACAGTTTGCAACCCCAAATTCGTGGCTCAGATTCAGGTTCCGTCTGCTGACTACGTGAATGCAAGGAGCAAGGTGACCCAGTGGGAGTCCAAGTATCAACCAGAATAAGCACCGGCACCGGACGTGTGGTGGCGGCCTCGTAGATCCTCAAGGGGTACAAGAAGAAGGAACCAAAAGCTTACACACGGCCGGGGAGCAAGTGCCCCGTCGCATATATATGTTCCATGTTTTAACGGCTCCCACTTTACTACTGCTAGTGGCTGGAATCAAAGATCCCACTAGCTCTCTCCCTCTCTACGGGTCCACGCTTTGTGGATTCCACATTCGAGATCAATTACCAACTCCTCTGGGCAAAATGCGAGTGAAGAAAGAAAGAAGCCTCTTTCGGCGCAATTGCAGCGTGACACGGCCCGTTCAACCGACCAGAATTCTCTGAATTTCTTGGGATTGCTAAAAAGACTTACATTATGAAACAGAGGTAGTATATTTCTTGCGGGTGACAATTGTCCATGACCAGCTTGCCTGGGCAAAATTAAAGATCTAATCTTCGGGACAACGAGATGTGCCTTTGAAGAATTCAGAGGATGCATAGTACCTGTGGCAGCAGCCAGGAATAAACGAACTGTTCTTTGCCTGCCTGCATGCCTGCACGAATGTTGTCACTGTCGTCAGTGGAATCGGCATCAGCGGCGGAAGATATGTTCCGAGGGCCGTGGAAGCGATGTCACCTCGGAAGGGAGATTCCTGAACATCATCAACCAGCCCATTGGCCTGCCAAACTCGGTGTCCGGCGCGGTGCTGGCTGCCTATGCTTCCACTCCAAAAGGATGCATGGGATGGGTGTTCTCTTACGAGATATGCATGATGTCTGCACGCATCCGCTACCACTTGCCATTCGCTCCAGCTTTACATTTGTCAGCTGCAGGATCAATGCAGAGATTGTTGGCGGCTCTGGGAACAAATACGTGCAGTACTGTACATAAGGTGTCACAAAATTTAATGGTACAGTGAAGCAAGTACCAAACAGAGCTGTTCTATCTTACTCCTAGTCGGGAATGTTATTGCTCTTCAGAAAACAAAAGAAGTCCATACTATGTTCGAGAAAAAGAAGCTCTTATCAACTCGACAGATGCTTAATGGTCCAAATATGGCCTGCAAATTACGGAATGGTATATCCCTCTTCCTTTTCCGACCTTTCAAAGCAAGTGTAAATAACGGCGTACCACCGCTTTGTATGACGGTTTTGCTGTCAGGACACTGTCGTGGCTTTGGCAACCTAGACGACTACCCAACGGGTAAATGAAATCGAAATGCATATATGTCACATTGCCATGTGGGCCCCCGCTTATCTTCGGTTTCTTCGAGCGCATACTATCTTCTCTCACAAAAAAGAAACACTACTACCTTTTCTCTAGGGCTAAGAGAGATCTCTATATTAGTAGATAATGAACGAGGGATCACATTTCTGGTCTAAGATCGCCGAGATCTTCGTGGGTGCTTGTAGACACCACATCAATCATTTTCTATTTTCGAGACAGTTGAGCAAAATTGAGCTAGATCATCCACGTCCTTATTGGCATATCTTTTTTATCTTGTGCACCTATGCATAACAGCTCTAATCCCCACATCAACGTGCATTCACCTAGATCGCTCAATCGAACTAGAAGTGCTAGAGTCGATAAGCAAGAAGCAATCTCCATCTATGATGGTAGGCATGTGTGTCCACCGCTAAAGAACAATATTGTCTAAGAATGATCATTAGAGGAGGTTTAGAGGTGTTGTAACGTAAATATGCTATCTGCGGAGGTTGGACTTAGGCCCGATATGTAGATCAAATGTGGCAAACCAAGTCGTCTCGGAAACCCTAACTATCCGAGACGGACAAATTTAGGCAATCATCTCCATTACCCGGGAGACAGTTGGGAAACAAATACGGCCTCAGATGTATAGGAGGCTAGAGAAGTTCTCTATCTATATGCATCCTTAAACATTATGTCGCTTGACGTAGAAACCTGCCCAAAACCCTCACCCCCTCCTAGGAGTCCTCTCTCTCTCTGAGCAGCGCTCCGCCGCCGGCCGTACCATGTGCGGCCCCATCTGACACATTGGTTGTACCTTGTTTGCCCATCCATGTTCGAGCTACCTAATGTCTCACATTTATGATATCTTGTAGATAGTTTGTTGAACCTCTAAATGCAAAGGTTTGCTAGGAAAATAGAAGTTTTTTTCCTTAAGTGATTTTCTGAACCTATTTAAAAAACACCATCGCATCAGTACTTGTAGTGTACGACAACCACTATACATTTGTCATACACGCTATCTACTCCTATTGTGTCGCTAATACCTGTGAAAAGATACCCCTACCATGTCTATGTTTCCAACAACAACTACAAATATGAACTGTGTGCAAGAGAGAGGGCCGCTGAAAGCCTGTCACTCCTAGCTATTTTTAAATATATCCGAAGCGGTTTACATAGACAATCATATACTTGTAAGCCACTGCGGAAAGTTCCTTTCTGAGGCGGTATCTTTGATCAAAGTCGTCGAGCATCATATCTAAGGGAGACGATTTACGACCGAGAGGGCACCTCAGAAAGGTCCCTTTTCGAGGTGATCGAAAACCGCCCTGCACAGAATTGTAGTGAACGCCCCGAAAAGGTTGTTCTCATGATGACCCATTCCGATGTCAACCATGGGCCTTGGAGCAACGCTCGTATCTAACCAAAGAGGCCACGAAAATCCATGTATTCAAGCTACACAAAGGTGCGGGCTTTACGCTAATTAGAAAGGAAAA
The DNA here is from genome assembly GCA_910589775.1 of Avena eriantha. Taxonomy (NCBI): domain Eukaryota; kingdom Viridiplantae; phylum Streptophyta; class Magnoliopsida; order Poales; family Poaceae; genus Avena; species Avena eriantha. The sequence continues at coordinate 72,832,489 of OU342742.1, read as the reverse complement.
TGTATTTTCTCCACAACCATCCCCATTCATGGCATGGTAGCGCGAGAATAAAGAGAGAAATAAGTTATTCACAAACCATGGTAGCCAAAGAATAAAGAGAGAAATAAATTATCCACCACATCAGCTCCACATCTAATGCCCATATGGCATAATCACCCTACAAAACTGGAGAGGTCATTTGCACGGCCTTTACAAGGTCAAAGTTTAAGATCTGCTACCGTTTTACAAAGTTATAGTTAGTTTGTTTTAGTTTGACTATGTAGCAAACTTTTTAGGGCAATTGTTCGTTACAAAAATATGCCACTTTAATGCCTTTTCACCCCAACAGCTACAAAAGAAGCTACAAATATACAATTTATGATGCTTCAAGATATTAAGATAATACGATGCAAGAAAAGAGAGATTAAGATGATCCTTGGTAATGTGAAGGGTCACAAATTTTGAGCTAGCCATTTTATTTTCCTTTTAACGTGTAAAGCAACAGAGGAATTATTGCCCTAAAAAAGAGGCAATAGACATGCTATTAGCGTGATCGAATAAAGCGGGTGGACCAATTGCTGCTAGGATTAATCTTACTATACGTTGTCAAGTTATATCGGTTGGTGAGATCTTGAAGGAGTATTATTTCGTAAGAAGCATCCATATTGCCACTGGTAATGTTGAGGGAACTGATTAATTGGTGTCTCAATTGGTCAGCCTCCAGTAACCTATTGATGGATGATGAGCAAGAGGGCAGCTCATCGTCATCATCTAGCTAGCTACCTGTGAGTTGAACTTGCGACCTTCCAAACACAGCCTACGTACTCAGCCTGATCTGATAACAAGGAATAATAACTAGGTACACTTCCGGAAATACTACTCCCTTCATCCTCAAATAAGTGTACTTCTAACTTTTGCTTTGAGTCAAACTTTTAAACATTTGACCGATTTTGTAGATAAATGTAGTAACATATGTATAACGAAAATTATATATTATGAAACTACATTTCAAAGCGCATCTAGTGTTACTAACTAAATATTATAAATGTTACCACGTTTTCCTGCAAAACTGGTTAAACTTTATTAAGGTTGACTAAAGACAAAGCTAGAAGTACACTTATTTGCGGACGGAGGGATTACATGGATATGGTTGCTCTCGAACTCAACTTTCCAGCCAATCAGAGCACTCCCATGTGCTGATGGTCCCACCCACGTGGGGGACTCATTAAATTACGGTTAAATTATAGATACACGACGACTAAGTTACGAAAAACGACGAATCTCATGTGGGCCTCCCGACCGAATCTCCAACTAATCAACGGACAAGGTGATGCGTCCAGGAGTGACCAGGTCCAAAAATCCGGGTCCGGTACACTTCTCCTTTTGCTTCCACGTATTAACTCATAAGAATGGCAAAAAAGAAATATGTGTAGCGTAGTTGTTGAGATTTAAAGAATAGTGTAAAATAATACTGGCATGCCTATCCAATTTCTGCCCGCTGACCCTAGCAATCGAGAGCAACTTGCTTATAGGCGAGAGGAACATTTGGTAAGGCGATGAGGATGGGCTAATTTTAGAACACAACTCCTCGACATTTAATTATCTAATAATATCCGCACATGTACATCTCTTCCAGTTTGGCAAGGATAAACATGAAACATGCCCTTCTCCGCACACGCCACACGTGGCTTAATATATATATTGTGCACACTGCACGAGTCCATGGATACTGTCTCAGACTACACGGGTCATATCTTTTGCCCATGATTTTTTTCTTTTGATATGGTTGTCCGTGACCTATGTTTGAGTGGACGACCGAAACCAATCATAGTACGCATGTTGTAGTACTTACTGAGAAAAGTTGCAGATACCTGCAACAAAATAAGGGGTTTGGTGTAACACTTTTCTAATTTGCAGACCACGCGCCATAGAAAGAGCGCATTGCAATGGCAAAACAATGTTGGCTTCAGTAAAACACACTTGCTTGCACAACAACATAGACATTGTGTTTGCATATACTCCCTCCGTTCCAAAATATAAGATGTTTTAGATTTGTGAAAGGAGTGTATCTATACCCCGTTTAGTGCGTAGGTTCATCTAGGTTTAAAGTAAACCTACACATTAAAAGGGTCTAGATACACAAAGCTAAAACACTTATATTTTAAAACGGAGTACCTTTGAATTATCGTAATGTAGTGTTGGGACACTAAAACCTTTGTTGCGAAGAAAAGATAAAATAACACATTGCACTTATCAAGGTGTCACCTTTCGTGCATTTTTTTCCAATAATTTCATTGCATGTACTTCTCGTGTTCCAAATTAAAAGATGTTTTGGTAGGCTCGTAGTATTTTCTAATTAAAATACTCCAGAGTTATTGGCTGCGAATTAGATAAACGATACCCCTCCGTCACAATTACCTCGTGTTATGGGTTTATTTAAAGTCAAACTTTGCAAAGTTTGACAAAAAAATATAAGAAAAAATACAAACATCTATAATTCCAAATTCATAAAATATGAAATTATAGTTCATCAAATTTCTAGTACAATGGGTTTTATATTATTGATATTGATATTTGTTTTTAATATATGGTAAAAGTTTACAAAGTTTGATTTTTTCTAGAAATAACCTTTTCAACTTACTCCGTACCCCCTCCATTTTTCTTGAAATGTGCCATCTGATTTGCGTCCCGAGCTAACCAGATTTGTCTAAAAAAAACTGTCCAAAAACAAACTGTAACTTGTACAAGAGCGTTTCTCCATCCGGAGTCAGTGGCAAATTTGTACGACGCTGACCGAGTCAGGAGCTACGAACTTCCAGCACGTACTACGTGTCATCGATATCTAAATTAGTCAGTACTCCACGTAAATTAGCGCCGGGTCTAGCTGTCAGATGGCCTGTAAATTCTAAGTTTAACCAATCGCATTGATGAGTCCAGGTCAGCGTCAACACATTCAATCCAGTAACGCGCTCCTGCCCGCCGCGTCACACCAGCGCCCAGTATAAATACCGGCCCCGTTCTCCCGTTTCGATTCATCCACACCAAACACATCTTTCATCTCTGTCACGCACCAGAAGGTCCGGAAAACTCGTACTGTCTGACAGCCAAGAAAATGGCGTTCCGCCGAACAATAGCCCGGAGCCTCTGGGCAGGCAAGAACAACGCCGCCACCTGTGCCGCGGCCGCGCCGAAGCCTCCGCCTCCCATCATACCGGCCCGACGGGCCTTGCCGGCGGTGGAGGATTGCCTGACGCTCGCATTCCTGCGCCCGCGCCCGGCCACCGTCCGGTACTCCACCGCGTCGTCGGTCCCGCTCCCGCACCACTGCTTTCCCGCCTTCCCCGTCGGCGACCAGTTTTTCAACCGCCTCGTCGACGGACTCACGCCGCCAGCTGCCACGGTAACGCGGACAACCGTGGACGTGGAGGTGGGCGTGACGCTGCAGGAGGCGAGGAAGGTCGCGAGGGCGGCGGAGATGGAGGTGGCGCGCGCCACGCTGCGAGGCAACGCGCAGAGCGTCGTGTCCGTGTCGGAGTACGCCGCGCTCTGCGCCGACATTGCCGGCGGCGCGGAGGGCGGGCGCAGGCTCGCCAGGACGCTCGACGACTCCGGCGTCGTCATCGTCCTCGCCGACGCCGTCTTCCTCCGCCCCGACATGGTGGCCAAGGCGATCGGGAGCATACTTCCGGCGCCGGCGGCGCGAGCGGTGGTAGCCGCGGGCGACGAGGCGCGCAGGCGGGAGCTGCAGGCGATGGAGGCGGAGAAGGCGGCCATCGACGCGGCGGCGGAGGCGCAGGTGCGGCGGGAGCTGTGGTGCGGGCTGGGCCTCCTGGCGGCGCAGACGGTGGGCTTCATGCGCCTCACCTTCTGGGAGCTGTCGTGGGACGTCATGGAGCCCATCTGCTTCTACGTCACCTCCATCTACTTCATGTCCGGCTACACCTTCTTCATGCGGACGGCGACGGAGCCGTCCTTCGAGGGCTTCTACCGGAGCCGCTTCGCGTCCAGGCAGCGCCGCCTCATGAGGGACCGCCGGTTCGACGTCGCCCGGTACAACGCTCTGAAGCAAGGCGAACGGTGCGGCGGGTCCGGTTCTGCGGGACAGAGGAGGGATCACGGCCAGTGCGATGCCGACGTGTGTACGGTTTAGGCACTTAGATGGGTAGTACCGTTGTTCTTCTAGGAGACCATGTCACCGGCGACTGCAAGTAATTTGAGACGTTTAGATTGTAGAGTCCGGTGCTTGTCAGGATTCAGGGTTCATGGCACGGTTAAACTCGCCAATATTTTGAGTTTAATTTGTAAAGTTTAACATTTTATCCTGAAAAATGCATCGAACGCTCTGTGCTCAAAAGGCAAACAGGGATGCGTAAGGAAAATAGTGCTGAACTTTTCAAGAACTTGGAAGTAATTTCTTTTTTCGGTAAAAATATTCTTGTAAGACTGGTTTTAGATAATACTAGAAAAATGCCCGGCGCATTGGAAATCTCTTCAAAAGCTACATTGTTTAAATAAAAGGTATAATACATATATAACTTGAAGTTTTCTAAAAGAATTTATAGAGAAAGATTGAATTTGTTCAAATCAGTTGAAATCATAAATTAAGTTGATGTAAAATTATCATATATTTGACGAACATAAATTAGTGACGTGGATAATTAGATGGAACAAAGTGGATTGGTTTGCATGTAAAATACACTATTATAAATGATTGTTAGTGGGATGATATGGACTTTTGAGTGGCTATTAAAGTAGGTGATGTGGATAGCTTGCATGTTAAGATAGAATAGTTAGTGGGAGTCTACTTTATAAGAAGATATAGATATGGCCTTCAGTGTTTTCCGCCAAAGAAAAAACAAGAAAATGCGGTCCTCGGGTTAAACCAATCCCCAAAAGAAGAATACAGTTTCCTAAATCTAAGTAAATTGAGATTTTCTTGTGTCTGACCATCTTATGTTTCATGTCACGAAGTTGAGACCCGTACATCTTCAACCCATTTAATTTGTAAAGTTCGCCATCTAATCGTGACAAATAGTTCGACCGTTCTATGTTCAAACGGTGAACGTTCCGTTTGTAAAGAAAGGATAAGTTTTTCTTTTGCGGGTAAGAAAGGATAAGTTATGGAGTAGCACCCAACGTCCAACAAAAAGAGTCGTTTTCTCATTCCCGTTCGTGAACTGTAGCGGTTTTCTTCAGATAATTGAGCATGTTACCAGCGTTGTTCTTCTAGAATCCGGTGCTTATCAGATTTCAGGGTCCATAGCACGGTTAAATTTCACTAATGGTGTGAGTTTAATTGGTAAAGTTCACCAAAAAAATAGTTCGAACTTTCTGTGTTCAGAAGGTGAACGTACACGTTTTACAAGAAAAGATGAATGTATGTAGCCGGGGCTATATTCCCCATTTCGAAAAAAAAATGTAGCACGGAGCGTTCAACAAGAAAAATCAGTTTTGCAATAAAAAAAAGGTTCGGTTAGATCTCAGTGCGAATGTCTTATGACCGCTGGGTTTCTTTGCTTATCATGGCCATGACGGCATATCATTTTTGTTTTTTGAGCGACTAAGTCTGAGATTGTATTCCATGTCTTCTTTGGCACCTATATGATTCTTTAGGCCCGTGGGCTGTATGATGCTTTCATGTCATTGCGAAATTTGGCCCATGAGAAGACCCGGAGTGTGAATCAAGCATTGCTGCAAGACTGCAAGTTGTAATATTTTTTTGTAAAACACAGTACAAACGTAGTAGGATACACTAACAACCAACTTAACATACAACATTCAACATGTATGCACACTCACTGACTATAACACGCTCACCTACATCACTTACGAGCATCTTTGAAAGGCTGAACAAGCATCATATTTGGAGGTTGATGAAATCGCCGCAAGCAAATTGCAGTTGACGGGCACATACCACCGAAACTATATCGCCGATTAAATTCTGAAATAAGCCATGACTAGCAGGATGCCCGTGCATTGCTACGACACCACATTAAACTAAATAAAAAATCTTTTGGTAAATCCGTTATGCACACTCAAATCAAAATGACATTGAGTTGAAGATCTTTTATCAGATTCATCACATTGAAATTCTAGTACCATGTTGCAGTCCTCACCTACCTGGCATAGCATTGAGAGATTTGTCCTGAGGAAAAAAAATTGCACGGCAGTTCCTATTCCATCAGACAATGATAAAAACAAAAATGAAACAATCAAGACCATCGCACGCAGCAACTTTGTGAGCATATTCACATTCAAACATATCTAGCACCAAAACATGTCTAGATACATCCAAATCTAGACAAATCTAAGTCAATTAATTTGGGTCGGAAGGAGTAATTAAAATCCAATATCCAAGGCACTAACACAAACAAGCTGTGGGCATCATGCACAAATAGAACATGAAGCAAAAGATGAAGACTGGAACCTTGCTAAACAGAAAGTGAATGAGTTCTCGTAGGGAAAATCAATTAAGCAGTACATTGAGGAAAAAGGATGAAGTCTCCTCTCGCCATGGAGGCCCACGGCTACGGCTTAGCGATGTACATGGTCGCAGCGTCTCCACCTCTGGGCTCCGCGATGGAGCGAGGACCTGTCATGTTCGGTTTAGTAGAGGAGATTGATTGGGTTTGTTACTTGTGACACCAGCCCCGTGCTCCCCATTGCATCAGCCATTGCACGTTCTCCCGCCTGCCGTCACACGGTCCCCCACAACTGGCTGTAAGCGCATAGCCACCGCTACTCCAAACGTCGCCGACGGTCGCTCACGCTCTGTTAACACATGGGGAGAGTTCAAACCCCTTGGGAATATGAGTTTTGTTGTTGATCCCGCCTCCCAGTGATCCACCTTTTATATAGTAGCAGTTCCGTAAGAAAAAGTGGCAACGGGGGCTTGGGCGAGGAGTTGGTGACGTATTCCATGGCAAGATCTTTCGGCAACATTGACGTCAGAGCTTGGCCGGCAATGGTAGCGACATATCGGCCGGGGGTGGGGGTTGTAACTCGCTGACGAGGACAATTGGGGCTGTCGCGGTGTCGTTCGACCGGTCGTCGGAGGTGTAGGTAGTCGGCCACCACCATTGCCTCCTCTCCGGCGCACACCATAGGCGACTACAACCACCAGCTGGCGGTCTTGCGCGGGATGGGGCGATGATGCCAATGCGGCTCCGTGCGTGTTGCTCTGCATGCGCCGGCCACCTGCACGCTCACGGCCACCTCTCCACCATGTCAGCTCAGCGCTCTCCAAGGCTTACCGCCCCACCATCGACGCGGTCCTCTTAGTCTTCGAAGACATCAACATGGTCGTCCACGGCATCGACCCCGAATGTGCTGCCTTCACCCTCCCCGTCCGCATCTAATCTTCCAACCCCAATCTACCCTCCTCTGCAACTCTGTGAAACTCTAGGTATCCCACAGATGTGTACGCTCGTGCTAGAGGATTAAATCATGCGGGAGGCGTTTATCCAGTGGGAGGAGGGCACAGGCTGGAGGAGAACGGCGCAGAGCTTGCTTCTAGGGAGGAGTTTTCCAGGCTGGAGATCTTCGGAGCTTTAGGAGGGCGTGTCCTGGAGACGGCCGAGGGTGGTGGCGGTGCGTGGTCAGCGGCGCGTTTTGAGCATTGGGTGGCGCTGGTGCATGGAGCGGCCCGCAAATTGCCGGTAGTTTGGGCACCGCCCCCCAACCGCACCGCCGGCGCCTGTGTCAGTCAGCCTTTGGGCAGCGCCGGTGGAAATGCTCTAAGATCAATGGATAAATATGTAATGAACTATAGAAACAGTTCTGCATTTACTCAGACCGTTGGCACGCGAAATTGTCGCGCAACAATGCGATAAACGTCGTGCTTTCATGACGTCGAGCAGATGCTTTTCTAGCAAAGCAACAAAGGATCCTCGCTTTCATGGAGGAGAGACGACCATTTTTCAACACAAAACGGCAAATATTCAACTAAATCGTAGGCGGCTAGGGCTCTACAGACGAAAAAGAAAATAGTACCTAAAAAGTATATGTATTTTGTTGAATAGATCGATTGTTGGGGCTTTACCAATCGGCCATGGAATACTTCCCGTCGCGTGCAAGTCAAACAAACTCCTAATATCTAAAACGATCTGGTCATGTATCTAATGCCTTGCTGCCTTGAACCGCAATAAATGAAGAGATTATTCTTTCTTTGACATTCTATGCAATCCACACGTCTCGGTCTGGCATCCGATCAAGGCATGCTTGGACTTGTCCTTGCGTATTTCTGTATACATGCACGACTTGTACTGCAGAGGCCGGGTGTAATACTTAAACTTTTGAGTAATAAAGCGCCCCTTATCGAAAAAATGCACGACTTGTCCTCAGCATCGTGAGCGTTTTTCTCAATCAATCTAAAACTTTACTCCAGCTATTCATCGCCTGTAAACGGGCACGTACTACTGAAACTATATCGCTGATTAAATCCTGAAACAAATCATGATGAATGTGAAGCCAACTTCACGACTTGAACCTGGATGGATTGGTTCAACCACATGAAAGCTAACCAAATGCATACACAATTCCTGACCTGCAAGTTGTAATTGTTTCGGTTCTAAAATTTGTAGCTGAGTTGTGAGAAATGGAGTCTAAGACTCGTTTATAGATATGTGCAACCTCCTTATTGGAAAAAATGTAAATCAAAGTTCTAAAATTACCCGTCGCCGAAAGTGCAACCACGATTCTATATGTATATTTTTCCATTGTATGTCGTGTTATTTATATATGTCACACCTTTTTAAATAAATGTGCTACCAACTTATTGACAAAGTTGCAAACCAAGTTTTTATATGTATTTTCTCAATTTTTCTAGGTATTTGTAGGTTGCAGTTTTCGCCGACGGCATAAGTACAACTTCTCATATAGAAAAGTGTTATATGTTGATCCAAATTCTACAAAGTAGAGGCCAACTTCTGACTGAGCGGAGCGAGGCCCGTCGCCGGAGGCTTGGGCCGATGCGGATAAGGTTGATGACCTAGGTTACCACCGCTATATATACTTCTTGCAAGCCGCCGGCTGGGATAAGTTGCATCTGTGAAATCCCCGACGTTGTGTAAACACTCTCCGTTATAGTGAAGTTTCGCTGGCTGGCGCCCGTGGTTTTTCCCCTCTCTTTGTTGGAGAGGGTTTTCCACGTTAGATCTGTGTCCCCTTGCTGTGATTTTGTTTTCGTTCTTCGTTATTTACTTGTCGCAAATCTAACAAAAAGTGCAGTCATAATTTTATATCTATTTTTCTATTTTTTGTCTGTTTACTTATTTTTGGAAATGTGCAACCACCTTAAGACAAAAATGTAAAAATAGAGCTCTATATGTATTTTTCTATTCTTTTGTTGTTTCACAATTCTGGAAATGTGCCACTACTTCGTGAAGAAATGTCGTCAGGAGTACTCCTATAGAAATTTGCATCCACCTTACCTTATCGCCCCTTATTGCCATCTCTATTTTGGGCTTTTACACTCGCGTGCACGTCGTCAGATGAGCTGAGATGACCGTCCTGTGGGCCAACTTCTGTTTCCGGGATGCTCCTTCTTATGTCCAAAGTCTCGACGAATCAAAAGCATACAGATTGACACGAAGGAACTATTTAAACATGGCTGGATAATTCGGATTCATGCGCAGTAGTACTACTCACCGAGAAACCGATTAGTATCGAGCCAAATTATCGACAAAAGTGGAAACCAAGTTTCTACATGTATTTCCTAAAAAATTTGTAGTTATTTATAGGTTGCACTTTTCACAACATAAGTGCAACTATCACATAGAGAAAAGCTCTGCAGTCATAATTTTATATGCATTTTTCTATATTTTTGTCTGTTTATTCATTTTTGGATGTGTGCAACTACCTTACCGACAAAAATGCAAAAGAGAGTTCTATATGTATTTTCCCCTTCTTTTGTTGTTGCACAATTCTGGAAATGGGCCACTACTTCGTCAAGAAAAACCGCAGGTGTACTATTTTAGAAACTTGCATCCACCTTATCTTATCGCCATCTCAATTTTGGGATGTTACACCCGTGTGCACGTTGTCAGACGAGCTGAGATGGGATGACTGTCCGGTACGTGGGCCAACTTCTATTCCCGGGATGAAGGAGAAGAATGTGTTCATCATACCAAAACTCATTTTTATGTCCAAAAGTCTGGACGAATCAAGAGCATACAAATTGACACGAACGAACTAATTAAACATGGCTAGAATAATTCGGATTCATGCCCAGTACTACAATCCAAATGAATGGAGTCTACTTTAATAATGTTGTAATCAAAAAGAAGTTTAAAAGATCTAATGGGCGGACAAGCAGGATTGTAGGCAAGGGATCCAGTGATCCACTACTGCTGCACCGGGCAGAATGTGATGAGGTACTGCGCTCCGGCGCCGCAGGTGAAGGTGCTGGTGGCGTCGTCGTAGGCGTAGCTGTAGGCCGCGGGGCACGCCGCCTTGAAGACCCTGGAGTACTTGGTCGGCCCGCAGCTGTCCGGCCCGCCGTGCGCGCCCGTGCAGCAGTACTCGGGCGTCCCGAAGGCCTCGCACGCGCTCCGGCACGCCACCGTCTTCCCCTCCAGGTCCCCTTCCTTCCCGGTCACCTGCAGCTCCGCGGGGCAGAGCGCGTTGACGTCGCCCACGCACCCGGCGTAGCCGCACGTGGAGGCGTTCACCTGGGCGCCCGTCGCCGCCACGCCGATGCCGACGTTGTACCCGTCCACCAGGCTCACGTCGTAGAAGTCCTTCCCGTCGGCGCCTCCCAGGGTGAACTCGGCGAGCGTCACGGGGGGCGCGCCGCCGAGGGTGCAGCGCACGCCGCCGCCGCAGTCGCCCGTGGCGCAGGCGAGGGTGGACGCGCCGGAGGCCACGCAGCCCGTGCGCGCCCAGAAGCGGCCGGACCAGCCCGTGGGGGCCGGGAAGGATACGGTGGCGCCGGCCGAGAGCTGGAAGCCGCCGCCGCCGACGGCGACGCCGCTGTTACCGGACAGTGTGGCCGGCCAGATCGTGTAGGTGCAGTTGTTGCGCAGCGTGAAAACCGTGGTGCCAGCTGCCTCGGCACCGAACTGTGCGCGCGACCAGAGGACTCCTGCTGCACATAAGAACACGTTACACACACGCCATTGCTGAATCAACAACCTGAAGTTCTAACTGACAAGACGCAGACGTACCGACGAGGAGGAGCAGGAAGGCCGGGATTCTTGCAGCTTCCATGGGAGGCAGTGATCTGCAGAAGAGACTGGCAGGTGGATGATCTCTTTCTCTTGGGAGGTAGTGTGCTGCAGCTAGAAGAGGAACGCGCAAGTGGTATAGTGAAGTAATTGGCCACTGATCTGTGAGTTATATAGGCGTGGACGACGTGAGAGAGCGATTAGGTGGGAACTCGATGGGGAGGATATATCGGAGTTCGTTGAGAAATTGGAGGAAGGCACGACCAACGCCCAATGTCGTGTCCAATCCGTGCCACTGCGCGAAAATTTAGGTGTAGTGGCTTGGATCAATCGGTGCGTCGTTATTTCAGGTGTCGTGATGGTAGTGGCAATTTAGTTCAGGCGAGAAATCCGCAACAGATCACAGGACGTGCTCGCACAGGCGGTAATCAATCAAGAGCTAGTACAGGTTAAGGTCGTGTTTGGCCTTCGGTGCAATATAATGTACAGTTTTTTTTATTGGAGGGAATACGGCACTTTATTAATCACACCACATTGATACAAAGAGCTTTCAGGATGCATTCAGGAGCAAAATCATAAATAAAACCTAAGCTAGAAAGATTACAACTTCCAGCTAGAATATGTGCCGATTCATTTAGAGAACGACCAACGTGAATAAACGAAGCCGAGTCCAAGTCCGCTGCTTCCATCTTGATGTTGGTCACAACAGACCCCACTTGTGAACGGTCCGGGGTATCAGAATTCAGTCGAAGGATCATAGAACGGCAATCAGATGTAAAGATTGCATTGCCAAAACCCTTCTCCTTGGCGATAGACACAACCCTCTCGAGCTCCAAAGCCTCTGCAAGCTCCGGTGAAGAGAACCCTTGAGGCTTTGTTCGGTTGCAGGTAGATCCACCAGATTTGAAGTGTATTAAGGGAAATTAAATCCTAACTAAATCAAAATCCCTCCTAATATTCCCCAAACTACTCCAATCCACTTGGGAAGTGGAATAACCGAACAAAGCCTGAAGAGGTTCACTCGCCGAAGCAATACAACAGCCTTCGTGATCTCTGAATACCGCTCCCATAGCCATACGTGATCGATCAGTGAAGAGTGCCTCATCCACATTAATGAGAACCACACCCGGTGGCGGCGGAGTGGCGGACTCACGCCTGTGACCAGGAACTTCCTTGAAGCAGTACTTGACGATCATGTCAACGTATCCAGAAATCTTCACCGCTGTACTCTTGGGTTCTGGTGTGTTTCGATTGTTCAGAGCATCGTTTCTCACCTCCCAGATATGCTAACAGCCAACGGTGAATATTATTGCCCCCGTCTATAAGGAGGAGCGCCGGCGGTGGACTGCTAGGTCTGGTACGACGACTGGACTTAACTAGAGCTAGGGTTTCCAACGCATGGAATGACTTAACCGTGCCCCTTGGATATCTGCGCTCTAGTCTATATAGGGAGTAAAAGTGGGCTCCACTCACTTATGGCCCATTCACTAAAAGGCGTATATTAGTTACTACGAGTCTAACTCACTTGCTCAGTCGTGTCCGATTCGGGTCCAACCCAAACAGATTTCCGGTTTGGGTCCAACCCAAACTTACTCCCGCTCTTAAGTGTGTGACCCGACAGGCTCATGGTGACTTAGACACGATTCGAGTCTCACTCGTAATCGATAAGTCGGTAGCGGCTCCTAGTAGAACATGCTGACTCCCAATGTGACTTGCGTGCGAGTTCTTTTTGCCTCACGATATACCTTGTCGAACTATAGGAGAATAATCATCATCTCTTAAATAGTCTGACTCTCTTCTCGACCCGAGATAAGTGATCCATCTGATTAACTCTTAGTCGATCGCCTCGGTTAACGCTTAACTGAGTCGTGCATGGCAATGCTTTCCGAATCATATCATTCGAGAGGGCCCTGAGAATATCTCTCTAGTTGGAGGGGTAAAATCCCATATTGGTTATCCACATCACGCAACTTGATTCTCAGTCGACCCGAACTCTGCCTTTATAACTGCCCTATGACGAAACAATGTTTGACAGAACCTAAGTCGGTGATCCTCAACTCGGATTGTGCAATAGCCTTAGGTCTAAGGATTACATTGATTGAGATATACAAATGACAACTTGTTCATTGTATCTCAATATGGGTCAATCCGACTCGCTAAACTCTTTAGACGAATCCGTGTAAATTGAAATAGCATCACCATGCCCATGACAATTGGAACCGTGTCATCATCCGACTTTCACATTGGTCTAAGTTGTGTGTCCAGCATAACCTCAGTGACCAAGGATATTTAATATGAACAACATGAATGTGTAGTTCCACAACTGAATCACATATTCAACGATATACATGAGAAGTTCACACAAGGACAACTTAATAACTTTATGAATACATTGAGAATTACATCATACATGATTGCCTCTAGGGCATATTCCGAACACTTCTAAGAACTTCCTTTATCCGCGGTGAAGGAGGACGAACCTCTCCTCTGTGCACTTCTAGAAGCGAAGAACTTGTCAATCATGGCCAGATTGTAAGCCGACCTTACCGAGTATACACCATTCTTTGTGTGCTGCCAGCGTACAAAATCATCTCCGCCCTGTCTAGAGATTGGGATCTACATGATCTGGCCCGCCGTTTGTTGATCAAAGAAAGCATTGATCATCTCTGGTATCCAGGACCCTGTTTGCTCATCACTCAAGAAGTCCACTGTGGAAATGTTCGGAATAGCTGAAACCGGACGGAGCATATAGGGTGGTATTCCAGGGATCCAATTATTCGAGGTTATTTTGATTGAATGCCCATTGCCCACACCCCACTTAACACCTTGAAGGAGTAGCTCACGACCAAAAAGGATACTTCTCCACGTATAGGAGGATGATCTTGGTTTTGGTGCGTGCCAAAAAATAGTATGAGGGAAATACCTCCCCTTTATAACTCTAACACACAAAGAGTTTGGCTCTATTAAAAGCCTCCAGCCTTGCCTTCCGAGCATGGCCTGATTGAATAAGACCCGATCTCTAAAACCCTTGTTGCCTAGGGTTTTAGGGGTAGAGAGCCAATCCCAAGACCTCCAATGAAATTTCTTCTTGCCATCTTCCATACCCTACCACTGATTAGCAATCGCTGATTTCATTTTATCACAATTGGCCAGAGGGATTTGGAAGCAACTCATGACATAAGTGGGGATAGCCTATTTCAGAAAAGTTTCTTTTCCTTCTCTTGATATCGGCCTATCAGTCACCCCACGGATTCGTTTCTAGATCATCTCATAAAGGAAGTTGAATGTAGAAGTAGGTGACCTACCTATAGAGGTTGGCATGCCCAAGTAGGAGTCATTCAAGTTCTCGCTCTACACCCCAAGTATGCTCTTCAATTCACTCTTAATATGATCACTGCAATGATTACCAAAGAAGAACGATGATTTTTCAAGGTTCACCTTCTCACCAGAACCTGCATAATAGGTTTCCAAGGTATTCTTGAGGTCATCCACACACTTTTTGTCACTCCATGCAAATAAAATGTTGCGGATACCTCTGATCCAGATTTACGGATACCGTATAGTAGTTTTTTCCCTAGTAGACCTAGGTTTAATCGAACCTTAGGAAACAATGCTAAATGGAAATTAAATGAGACATGTCTACAAGACTTGTTTGTTCATTTTACCTTCATTTACCAGACCTTTGTAGTTTACTTTAGAACGTTATTTGTCGCAATGGATGGAGATAGGCTAGGGTTGAAGATTCACCTACAACTTCACATCATATCGGATAAAGATAATAATATGCATATTCATGTGTAATGATTTAATAAAGATAAAATTTGTAGGAAACACATCCTGATATACTAGATCCCCTACGAGTCACAGGCATAGCAGTAGTCTTTTGATCTAACCATTGTACCACAACATACCGAGCTACAATAATTATTAAGTGAAAATATAGATCAAAACCTTAAGAAGTGATGTTGATCTTGTTTCCAAATGGATAGCTAAACAAAGACTGTACTCCCCTTTCTGTCACTGGGTGGGTATCCTACGAGATCGTTGCTCACCAAGTATCTCACCTCAACCCTTTATCAATATCTAGGATCTTGGATACCTACAAGTCCATAGGTCGAGATAAGAGACAAAGAAATAAAGATACAAATATCTATTCAATCAATACACAATACTCCTATGAATTAGATGCATATAATCACTGCAAGGTTTCACTCCAACCTGCAGCCCAACAGAACTACTCACTCATAACAATAAGATCAAGGATATAAAACATTGTGCAAAATACTTAGATTAAAATCAAATATTCATACAATGTTTGCTAATCACAAGGAGATCTCAAGTACAAGATAATGCCTATGGCTATGGAGAGGATGAAATATGGTGGTGGATCTCCTTTGGTGGTGTTGTGATGCAATCTGAGAATGGCATCCCTCTGCGTGGCGGTTGGGACCTCAAAATATATAGGTGCCTTCATGAAAGTCGTAGGGTTTAACGAGACGAAGCCAATGCCACCTGGTACGAGCGGGCCGTACGGGCGGACCTTGCCCATACTAGTGATCGGTAAGCCCTCTGGAGGCTGGGTTTCAACCCAGGATTGCTTGGCCATGTAAACAACCTCAAAATCTTCTTTAATGGCTCCTTATTTCGCCTTAAAAGCATGATTTTCTGCACAACACAATTCAAAGCAAGGGATTGCATATCTTTGTAATAATTAGTAATTAGTAGCAAGGCCAGAGAGATTATTGGTCATTTGTTTTGCTAAAAATATGATTTAATCGCAGTTAAAGATGGCTATTTTCACAACCATCAACTTCCCCAAAGCTCAAACCCTGATTGTCCTTGAGCAAGAAAACAAAAAAACCATACATAATTCAGCGTTTAAACTAAAATAACGAGAGTATGAATTCACTTACGGTCGGTAGTCATATGCAACCAACACTTCTTCCATGTGAAATGCTCATCAAAGTTAGAGAGATGCCAAGAATACTATACGATCTTTGATAACTCAAAATAAACAAAGTAGAGTTTAATATAAGTATAAATAACTAGAAGTGTAACAATCAATCCAATTCCTCTAGTTAACTCTCAGCTTGCTAAGGAACACTAGAATGTTTCATAATAACAAAATTAAGTAAGAGAGATCATATCCTAAGTAGCATAACAATAAAGTGTCTTATTGGCGCCCACATAAATAAATCAAGACTATCAAAACACTATTGTTCCAATCATTGTATTTCAAGAGAATTCATAAAGTAGTAACGAGACCATGCCAAAGACTATTTTGTGTGGATTTTTTTCCAAAGATAGTTCTCAACAAGGATCATTGAGTGATTCTTGTAGCAATGGTTTGCACAGCCTTCAAGAGCATCAATATGTTTGCCCATTATGGTGACAAGTGACACCCATGTCGTCAACTCATAAACGAAATTAGGGGTTATAGCATTGATCGTTCGTAGGCCAGCGGAGTTATTGGCATCCAAAGGTGTGCATGAAAAACATATAATTTTTTTAAATAGTATCACATTTTTATCCACAAGGTTTATCTTTGGCATGAATCACAATTACCTCAGACTTCATTTCAATCAAATAACTCCTTTCAAGAGTGTCGTCAAGTCTATCAAAACATCTATGGGGCTAAGTATCTTCAAAGGTATACTCTTAAGACAATCACTCATCAAACACGTCATAAATTGGAGACTTTTTCTTGTTGTGCTTGTTTGACAATACTATTTTCAAGGAAAGACTCGGTTAACTACAAGAACTAGATAAAAATCTTCCACAACTAATTAATCATACAAATAATTTTTTTTACTCTAACTATTTTGAATTACTCCCACTAGCATATCATCTTAACAAATCAACTAGCTAGGATAAACATTTCAAACTTCTAAAGTGGGAGTCATAGGACATACCTCTTATGAGTGACTTCATAATTCTCTTCCTTATGGGGATGTTCTCCTTAAAAACTCCAATAAAAATCACTCTCATAATAATATTGAAGCAAAGAGGCAATAGGAAAATCCACTTTCGTGAAAAAGGATAAAAGGAAAAATATTTTTGTATTTTTGAGGATGGGGATTAAATAATAGAAAAGCTTGCTACCAAGCAAGAAACTAAAAAAGAAAAACAAACAAATGAAAAACAAAAGAAAACTAAAAATAAAGAAAAAGCAAAGTGTTGGAACAAACCAACATGAGTGTTTCAAATCTCTCACGGAGCTAGAGTACAAACTCATCATTACACAAATGTAAATGTCAGGGAAATATTCCCATGCTCAGGCTTTTGCAAGCCTTTTTGTTGCTCATTGTGGTGGTGATGGATAATCTCCCAAGTTAAATTGGTTGTTTCAATTGGTGAACTGGGTTGAGAGGTTGGCAGTAGCATCTCGAAGGTTGATGGAGAGCTTGCTCATGTTCTGAATGCTTCCTTCAAAGAGTAGATATCTTCTTTGGTGGTGTAGTAATTTGGTTGCTGCTCATCTTGTTCGGGCCCTTCTTGTTCTACTTCTTCATCTTCTTCTTCATCCACAGGTTCTTCTTCCTTGGTTAGACTTGCTTCAACCTGCGTGTCAAAACGCAAACGTCCATCCTCGATAGATAACAAACCATTAGGCAAAGGAGCGGGGATCAAGTGATCGTCTCCAGGTATATCAATAAAATATATACCATTGGATTTAGAAATCATAGCACAAGCTCTTAGATTAGCGAAACCGAGACGACGGTCATGTGCCAACGGTTGGATATTACCTAGGTTGATGTGAAGCGCACGTGCAAGAACAATGATAACTCCTCCTCCATATATGGGACCACGAGATTGAAGAGCTTGATGATTAAGATAAAAAAATAGAAGGGGCACTTGAATTTGGCGTTAAGTCACAATTTTGAATAGTAGCTCTTGCGAGGATTATCATATCCTCTTCATTGACTCTAGTAAGCTCACCACGTGCATGCAAAGTGTTAGAAATAACATAGAACAAATAACGAACATAAGGATGATCAATTTGAATTCTCTTGGGGTATGTTTCCACGGATTCTCATTCTATGAAACTATCTTCAAACGAGCCCAAGATCATCAAAATCGGAGTCTGGATGCAAAAGTTATGGTTGTTTATGTATTGGTTTTTCTGTCAGTCTTCGAGGGGGCGGAGACTCCAGTCTTCCACCCTGGAGACTTTCGCCCAATTTCTGGCCCAGACTCCAGGGGGTGTACAGAGAGCATCTGGATGGTCGCCCGGAGTTCTGACCAGACTTTGGACTCCGGAGACTCTAGTCCTGAGGGCCGGAGACTTCGGTACTGAAGGCCAGAGACTCTACGATAAGTGTTCTGCAATGGCTAATGGAGGGACCTATAAAATCCCCCTTCTTCCTCCTTGGGCTGGTTGCTAGCTCTCCCTCTCTCCTCCATTGTTTCTACCTTCTAGAGCTTGCAAATACTCTCAATCCCTCCCATACTTATTGAATCTTATTAGGGGATTTGAAAGGGAGATCTAGATCTACAACTCCACCAATCCATCTCTCCTCTATGTGAGGGGAACATCTTGGGATCTAGATCTTAGGGTTTCTTTTATGGATTTCCTCTTGTGTTCTTCCTCTCTTATTCCCCCACTACCTTTTGTAGCTTTGGTGGAATTTGGGAGTGAAGGATTTGCCATTGCATTAGGTGCATTGGTTTGAGTTATTTTAGGAGGATTTGGTTTGTGAAATCAAGAAGCTTGTTACTCTTGGGTTCTTGGAACCGTAGATGGTTAAGTGGCCTTTCTGGTGAGTTCTCGGGACCTCCAATTAAGTTGTGCAGCTCTCCCCAAGATAGTGACCTTGGTGGTGATTATTGGGAGCCTCCAATTAAGTTGTGGAGATTGCCTCAATCTTGTACGAGTTTGGTGACCACCCTCAAGTGTCCCATAGTGGATCGGGTGCTTGCCGTGCGACGGGTGCTCAGGTGGCGTCCGTGGTCTTAGTATCGCCCACCCCTCCAACGATACGTACTCCCTTGTAGGGAGGAACTCGGTAAAATATCATCATCTCCGTGTTCCTTGGTTATCTCTATACCCGAGCTCTTCCTTATGCACTTTACTTTGTGATAGCCTTCATGGTTGAAGTCATATATATTGCTATCACATAGTTGCTTATATTGCTTAGCATAAGTTGTTGGTTCACATTAGTAAACCATAGTTTATATTGGTTTTGTGCTTGACAAAGTAAACACTAGTTTTATTCCGCCTTTGTTAAGCCCATCTCGTAAAAGTTTTAAACTGCCTATTCACCCCCCTCTAGGAAGCATTTGTGTCCTTTAAATTGGTATGAGATCATGGTCTCTCGCTTTTAGGCTTCACCGCCTTGCGAGTAAATATGTCGACTAGGGGAGTTGTGCACGATTCTCTTTATATTTTTGATGTCACAAATAACTATGATGTTTGGAAATCTCGCATTCTTGATTACTTCCGGGGCATTCACCCAAATATTGAGGGAATTCTATATATAGGTTTCTCTCCCCGTATGGATCCCCGAATGAATCTTTAGAGGAGAATATAAACTATATTATAGATGATCAAGCTACTAAAGTGCTTTTACTTGATGTGAGCAATGTAGTTATTTCTTCAATCATGCCTTATCTAGTTCTCACACGATATGTACAAAAATTCAAGATAAATATGATGTGTCCAACATTATTGAGGATGATTGTTTTTCCTCCATCTCTAGATGTTATGAGATTTCATCTTCTACCACCTCACTAACACGTGGTTCGTCACGAGATAATGATATGATGAGTGGTGATAGAAAATGCAATGTGGATAGTGAGCATACTATTGATGATCCTTCGTCTCTATCTAGTTGCAATGTTCTATCTTTGGACCTTAACACTTCTAGCACTCAAAATTCCTTACATGCTTGTGTTGATAGTCCTTGCATATCATGTAGAATTGGCTTTAATAAATCTCATGATGATATGCTTTTTTTTGTCTTGTTGCCATGATAATAATACTTCTATTTCCTCTAGTACATTTGTTGCTAACCATGTAGAGGAAACTGAAGATTCTATGGGCCAAGACAAGGTTTTGAATGGAGCTTCAAATAGACTATCATCATCACCTTGTTGTGATTCTCATATATGCCTTATGGCTAGGGGCACAAAGGTACCTCCTTCTTTGGATCCCATTTTATCACATAAGGATGATGATGATCATAATCATATATTTGATTGTGATGTAGCCACCATTCAAGAGAAGGGAGAGATTGTATTTCCCATTCTTCATAAAAATAAAATTGCTTGCTCCAACTTCATTGAAATTATGACTATTGGTATTGAGAGTAAGAAACTTATTGAGGAGCATGAGAACATCATTTTTCAAAATAATGAACATGAGCGTGTGTATGCACTCGAGATCTCTTACCTAAATAACTCCCTTGAAGAAGAACAAACCAACAAGGAATCTCTTGAGGAGACTTTTGCTCTAGAATTATCTAGAGTAAAGGAAAACCATGATAGAGAACTTGTGGTGGAAAATGTTCTCAAAACTAAAAATGTTGAACTTGTAGTTGCTCATGCTAAACTCGTTGAGGATTTTAAGCACCTCAAAATGGCTCTTGAGTCGTTAAGAGTGAGCTCATAAAACTCACCGAGTCACATGAACAACTTAAAGCTTCATATTCAAAAGAGCTTTCCAAGTTGTCATCGCCTCTTGCTATTAGTGATGATGCTTGTGCTACTAACTCTATTTATTGTGAAGCGTCTATTTTGAAGGAGAATGTTGAGCTTGTTGGGGGGATACCCCCGGGTAGGGTCACGCCGGGGTATAAAGGCCGAATTAGCCGAAGTTCGGCAAGGCCAAAGCAGATGCTGGCCGGGTCACCTCAAGGCAGGCCGAATCACGGGGTAATCCGGACATGGGGCGTTCGCCTAACTAGGTCTCATCTGACTTAAGCAGTAAGTCGGACGTGCATGTTTTACCTATATGCAGGAACGGGTGTGGCCGGATGAACCATCATCCGGGTCACAGCAAGCTTCTAGGAGAAGGAAGGAATCCCGCTGGTCAAAAGGAGCCCCGGTACGCACTGCCTGAGCGAAGCGAGCAAGGACAGGACCACCAGGGCGTGGCCGACAAGCGTGACGACACCCGTGTCGGCTGACGAGGGCGCCACAGAGGCTCACGTAGCTAAAGCATGTGTGACGCGGGGGCAAAAGCACCCTGGTCGGCTTACCACTTTGGGAGAATATGCCTCCACGTATGCCCTAGGCAGAAACCGAGCCTCCCCTATAAAAGGGGGGCTAGGGCTTCTGTAGAAGGGGTTGATCTCTCTGCGATTCTGTTTTTGGCTAGGGTTTCATGTGTGATCTGTGGGTGAGAGTACGAGAGCTCCTTCTTCCTCCTCTCGCCAATACAGCTCTAGGAGCACTTGTAACCTTGGAAGAAAATCAATACAAACTCTTGTGTGGAGAATCACTTCACTATCCCTCCCTGGATTCCCCTAGCGAGTATCAGTCCCCACCTTTAGCCTATACATGGCATCTGCCGTGACACCACCACGAAAGAGCTAAAGTCTCAACTTGCTGTGTGTAACACCCTCGAATCGGCCCTATGCAAGTTTTAACGATTCCCACCGAACCCGCATAGAAACGATTCAAAGATGCCCATCAGGCACTTGCGTGCGGGTGGGAAACAAAGTAATACCATTACACAATAGTTCACGATGGAACCCACAACACATATATATATACAACAACAACTCATCGAGTCAAGAATATAGATATATACAGTACAAAGATCCAAATCACCGTGAAAACGATACAACATCCGAGTACGGATAAGAAGCAAATTGAGCTAAGAGCCCTGAAGAATAACCAATGGCGTCCATAACCCTACCTAGGCCAAGCTGGAAGGGTGACCCTGCTAATGACGTCGAACTTATACCTACTAAAACAAAAGGGGTGCCGACAAAGGGCAAAGGAAAAAAGAGAGCGGTCAGTACTGAGGCCAGTACACGGCGAGTCTAGAACTTGGCGGCTCTCGCCTACATAGGTATGGTGGACTGAAGCGGCATCGAAGCATGCACTAAACAACCTATAGAGACTCAATAAACTGTCGGCTATTAGAGAGAGATAAGAAAGACCTATTCGGAACCAACCTCATACTAACACCAATCATACCCATCCTGGTATTCCCCCTCGAGACCAAACGAGGAAGTCAAACCGAGGAACTCACAAGTTGGCAGTTTTATTCATTCCATTATAGTTGCAGCACTTACTAGTCATATATAGATAGCATGGGTCATCTTGATAGCATAAGTAGTGGGCAGTTTTAGTTAACTATTCTGTTGAAGTTGCAATACTTACTAGGCAGGTATAATATGACATGATGCACCCCAATACCACCAGTTGTTGGCACTTTTATTTACTCATTCTATTGTAGTGAAACTGATTACTAGACATGTAAAAGTCAAATTTATAGAACTACTTTAGTTATTCTTGTCTATGATCGAGATACTATGCTCCAAGTCGTCCATAACCGCGGACACGGCTTTCAGAAAGATTTACCCTGTAGGGGTGCACAAATAGCAACACACACACGATCAACCTCGGGAAGGACCAAATAAAACACAACGAGGCCTCACGACAATGCACTCGTAGGATTCATAAATTATTTCAGGGGGCCACCCCACTAAGCTACCCGCAACGAAGTTGGCCGGCTCCGGAACGGACCCAGGGTTTGTGACGACGGCTGTAAACGACTGGGAACCCAAAAGTGTGACTGAGCTTGTCGATACCATGAAAACATGGCGCGATCCAAAACAGTACATGTGCTCCACGCACAATCGTAAATAATGCAGTAAAGCATGGCATAAGTACAGGATAGTAATAAAGCCCCAAACTAGTTTTTGGCCCCAAGAAATAAAGTGTGAATCAAGATCAGGCAAAGGGGGATTCATAGAGTCTCCCGTATGTGGATATTGCGAATAGTCAAGGAACATGTATCAAGTACTCGGGGCCTACGGGATACAAGTGAGTGTGGAAAAACCAAATATTATCTATTGCCCACCGGTGCCTCTGCATTAGTTATATCTATTCCCAGCATTTTAATATCAAGTTGTAATTAAAGTCATGATCCTCTCCACCATTAAGCATGTGCCAACCTTCCAACAACGTTGGAACAACAACGACACGAAGCAACACCTGAGCAAGCAACTACGACTCGCAAGGCCGACTATCTATCAAACAACAGGCAATATGATGTGTCCAAGGCAATATAGAGGCTGCAAGGAATATAAATGGTACGAAAACTAAAGCATCACAACACGGATCACAATAGACCAACAGGAGGAAATAAAGACTATAATGCTCGCCTGGGAAACACTGCCGAAGATACATATCCGAAGGACTTGTCGATACTCGCATCAACTCAATGGCCTAATCCGCGAAGAACCAAAGCACTAAAAGAAACACCGGATGCACTATTTAATACTATGATAGAAGATCTGGCATGATTATGATATGATGCATGGCATGGCAAGGATGCGATGCAATTAGGCAATATTAAGCAGAACCAGGGTCCCAACATTTAATTAGAACGTTCAAGTTATTTAGATACCCCGCAATTTTAAATGTTGGCTTAACAAGGCAAAACATGGCATTGGTTCACTACACAAATTTAAATGGAGGCGATATAAGACTAGAATAGCCCGCATATGGCCTCCATATTTAATTATGAGATGAATCGACAAAGTACCCCCGAACAATTAAACATGTATGCAAGCATGACAATGTATATGCACACGGTAGATGTCATTTATAAAAATAGGGTCTCATAGAAAGGGGTCACACATTGGGGGTTCGGGTCCGGGGTCTCGGGGTTTGATGGGGATCAGTCTTCAGGGTCCAGGGTCAGGGTCTCGAGCATCGAATCCATGGATCAGGGTCTTCGGTATCCGTGAGGGTGGTCTTAGCATGCCGTGACGGTGAACTTGGTTTTCGGTGATGGTGGTTCGTCGAACCCGGGAAGGAGAACTTGATTCCCATGGTTCTCGTTTATCTTGTCCTCCCGGAGGTATCTAAAGTAGACTGGTAGCCGATGATAGTATCACACGAGAATGCTGCCTGTCACCTGATGACCCACAAGTATAGGGGGTATATCGCAGTATTTTCGAGGGAAGTGAAACCCAATTTATTCATTCGACACAAGGGGAGCCAAAGAATATTTATAAGTCTTAACAACTGAGTTGTCAATTTAGCTGCACCTGGAAACAATCTTGCTCACAACAGTTTATCAGTAGCAACAGTTTTGTAGTAGGAATAGTAAAGTAACAACAGCAGTAAAGTAAAGACATCAATAACGATAGCAGTAAACCGTGGGATTCGAGTGCGGTAGGCATAGGGATGGATGGACGGGCGTTGCATGGACAAGACAATTCACATAGCAATCAGAACATAGGGCAATTGTAGATAAATAAGATAAAGCATCCAAGTACTAGATAATCCTAGGCATGTGTTCCATATATAGTCATATGTGCTCGCAATGAGAACTTGCGCAACATCTTTTGTCCTGCCAGCCCGTTTGCAGCGGGGCCTCAAGGGAACTACTGGCAATTAAGGTGCTCCTTTTAATAGAGCACCGGAGCAAAGCATTAACACTCCGTGAACACATGTGATCCTCACATCAAAGCCATTCCCTCCGGTTATCCCGATTTCTGTCACTTCGGGGCCATTGGTTCCGGACAACAACGTGTGTATACAACTTGTAGATAAGACCATAAACAATACTATCATAATGAATCAATAACATGTTCAGATCTGAGATCATGGCACTTGGGCCCTAGTGACAAGCATTAAGCATAACAAGTCGCAACAAAGCCATAAAGCACTAATAAAAGATACTAGGCACCATGCCTTAACAATCTGATGCTATTACATGAACAATCTCATCCAATTCCTACCATCCCCATAGCCTACAACGAGGGATTACTCACTCATAGATGGGGGAAACATGGATGGTCGATGGAGAAGCGATGGTGATGATGATGGCGATGATCTCCTCTAATTCCCCATCCCGACAGGGTGCCAGAACGGAGTTTCTGGTGCTGTTTCATGGAATCTGGTGGTGGCGGCGGAGCGGAACTCCTTCTGGAAAAACGTCGAACCCTCTTGAGTTTTTAGGTCAGAAGGCAACTTATAGGCAAAGAGGGAGACCGAGGGGCAGTCTGGGGCGGCCAGACCACCCCCTAGCGCTAGGCTTGCCCGCGCGGCCAGGTGGTGTGGCCTGGGCCCAGCCCCCCTCTGTCTCGTATTCTGGCTCCGGGAGTCTTCTGGTGAAATTGGATTTTTGGCATATTTTCCGGGATTTTTCCTGATAGTTGATTTTCTGCACAAAAAGTAGACACCAAGGCAACTCTGCTGAAAACAACGTCAGTCCGTGTTAGTTGCATCCAAATCATACAAGTTTAGAGGAGAAACAATAGCAAAAGTGTTCGGGAAAGTAGATACGTTTTGGACGTATCAACTCCCCCAAGCTTAGCTTATTGCTTGTCCTCTAGCAATTCAGTTGAAACCTGAGTGCGATAAAAGAACTTTCACGAACACAATTGCTTCATATGATGTATATATTCTTCGCATGTGATCAACTACTTAGACAATTCATAATAAGGAGTATGCAACTAAGTTTACTTAATAGGCAATTCAAGCTATGAAGAGATTCCAACTCAAAAATAATAAGTAGCATGAAGCATAAACATAAGCAACATTACAATGCTCATAACAAGGTATGATAGAGTGGTATCTCGCTTGCCTTTGATTATGAATGCCAAGGCACCTCTGAAGTCCAAGTGAAGACTAGAAGTAAAGATGTCAAAGATACAAGCATCAAAGTCATAACACAAATAATCAAGTAATGAGACAAGCACAAAGAATGACAACTATGCTCTCAAGATGGTCCTCAAAGAACATATGGAGACTCAACAAGTAAAAGAAAAAGTTTTTGAATAGTTTGAAAAGCTTCCAAATGCTGAAAGTATGGTACTCATTAGCTTTGAGCTCTCAGTGCCCCTATCATAAGCATCTTTAATGTGGTTAAGGTGAAAGTGAGGTCCAATCTGAGTTATATGCTTGACAGACTATAAACTGAAAATCCCAAGTCCCTTGAGTACGAGGGCCGCTCCTCATGCTACTCAACTAGTTACCGGTAAGTTCTTGTCATCGTAAATATGTGCGTATCATAGAGAATCGCCAACGGGGTAATCTTGCCCGATGATACGGAAGAATCCCCATATCAAAATGACAAGGCAAGCAGACAATGAGTATCTCAGCAATCTTCTTATTTACCATGGGAAAATGGTGCTTTTTTCTCTCTTTCCTCTTTTCATAAATCTCTTTTTTTTCTTTTTCTCAATAGCTATCTCTCTTTTTTTATAAGAAGAATGCTTCATAGATATCATTATGGTTACGCTGCAGGTTTCCACCATGTCAGCATGGTTTAGACCAGCGGCCCAGGCGTTTCTCTAACACACATACATAACTCCATGGACTTACAAGCTCCCCTTTTATTTCACACCGACGACATCCGCAAACAAAAGAGCATGGTATCAACTGGGTATATATTTACAGGTGTTGAAAGCGTTCCCCATGACATCATGGTTCTGCTAATCCCCAGCCTATAATTTGCAAGCATATAACTTTCATGGACAGTCACAATGGTTCAGGTTTATTAAGTGCAGAAAATAAAGCGTGCCATGAAGTTCGTGAGAGCTTTACTAACTAACTTTCTCATAACAAGCAAACATTTTATTCGGAAGAAAACAAGGCATATTGAATATGCATGGAAATAGCAAATGATGCTAATAGGTAGGTATGGTGGACACTTTGGCAATATTTGGTTTAAGGGAATTGGAAACATGAGTAAAATACTCATTGAAAGTGAAGGCTATTAATAGTAAGGGAGGGACAAACGAGAGAGCAATAGCTGTCATAATCATGCTTGCAATAAAACATGACTAATCATGGCATGAAAGTGATTCAAGATCCTCAAGGAAAAATAATTCATCAAGGCTTCACTGATTATTATAGTCATGTGCATGCATGAGCATGTGCCAAGTCAATTAAAATGAAACATTCAGAGGAGGATACCACAGTGTCATACCAAGTTATGAATAGAGTAATGCAAGCAAACATTCATAAGATATGCTACAAACTATTAGGAAGCTAGAACTAATCATACGAAAGCAAGAACTACTAAGCATCCAAAGATAACATACACCCTACACGAACAGACTAAGCATGCTCACAAAGATGAGTATATGTACAAAAATGAAAACAAATAGAGTTCGTTACCAGCCTCTTACCACGAGTTGTCATTAATCCTCATTATTGCTCTTCACTTGTGTGGCTTGAATAATAATATGAAACCAATATCCACTGAGGAGTGCTGAACCCTGTAGCAAAATCACAAAACCAAAGAAGAATAACAAATATTTTTGTTGTTTTCGATTTTTAAAACAAGAACAAAAAGGAAAAACAAGCAAAGCAAAATATTTTTGGGTTTTTCGAATAGTTCAAACAAAGCAAAAGGGAAAAGCAAACCAAGGCAAAAAGAAGAAGAAAACCAAAGAGAAACAATAGAAATATTTTTGGTCTTTTTGTGTTTTAGAAAGCAAAAGCAAAGAAAGAATGAAAACTAAAAAGAGAACGAAACATGAATATACAAAGTACCGACGCAACATGATATGGAGATGAGTGCGGTGTCGGCGTACCTCCCCCCAAGCTTAGGCTTTTGGCCTAAGTGGGTATCAATCCAGATACGGGTAAGGGTTCCAAGCAGGAGGATCATGATAAGAATGGTCGTAGTTGGGCCCGTGGGAAGAATAAGAAGCTCCCCAATAATAAGCAGGCTGCTGGTATGAAGACTCTCCCTCATTCTAGGGCTGGACCGAATCATCCGTGACCTCCCTTCTAGTATCCTGCTCCTGTTGGGAGAGCTCTCCCAAGTACGTGTCAAGCTCCTCCTCAGTGAGGGACCATCATTCCCTATTATCAAGGTTAAACAAAATAGGTGCACGCAAAAGAACAACACGCTCGGACTTGCTCTTTCTCCAACCAGCTTTGAGAAAGGTTATTTCATAAGATAACTCATTCAAACTAGCCCACGAGGAAACAAATTTATGCTGTATCATGAAATTAAAATCAAGCCTTTCTATGGGGAACTATAGGTCTAGATGATGAGGCACTAAACCATGCAATGCTAGTAAACGAGAAGCAATGAGGCCTCCACAAATTCCACCTTTCTCACGGTTAGCAGCAAGGCAGAAAGCTATCAAAGCACCTAAGTTGTACGACCTATCTCGTTTAAGAGCAGCAAAGATAAATGCTAGATCATATGAAGGTAACTTATTGGCAGTTTTCCTAGCAAGAACACACTTGGCAACAAAGTAGGCAAAGTAACGAATGGAGGGAAGATGAATGTTACGTATTTTTCCATTCTCCTTCGAGAAGCTGCTCCCTTGGCAAATTTCTGTGTATAAATCCATGAGTGGTTCAGGTCGCTCCTTAATCCTTCTACATGATCCCCATTGAGGTACCTTAATAGCTACACAAAAGTCATCGAGAGAAAGGTCGACATCAATATTGTAAATTTTGTAGTGGACCACGGGGTTTGGTAAAGAGTGGCTAAATTGAAAGTCCTGCACCACAGACATGGTTAGCTTCACAAATTGACAAGGTTCATCTTCCAAAAAGTGCTCCAACCCTACATTAGAAACCAAAGTGTGGAAATCTTGGAGAATTCCTATAGCTCTCATGAACTCAGAGCATGGATAAATGGAAGGAAAAACTTCCTCCTCCCGGTGGACCTTCATGACCTCAGGCACCCATAGTTCATGTTGGTTTAGTTGATGCTCATTCATATTCTATTATGAAATTTAAACACCTATTAAACAAGTAATTTCAAAGTGAATATAATAAAGGATACTACTCATAGGGACATGTAAGAGGCCTAAACATGCATCAAAACTATATCTCTAAGCATCAAACAAGCTTACAAGCCCTCATAACCTGTCACCTACAGCAGCAAAATACTCAAGATATAATCCACTAAAGACAAATCTACTTGGACAAGGGGAGGAGTCACATACCAAAGAACAAGTTCTCCAAATTTCAGCAACAAAGATGGGCTGAGCAAGGAGATCAAAAAAATCAAGAGAAAGCACAGCAAGAACGCGATTTTGAGCAATGAACTGGAGCTTACTAGGGAGAGAGAAGAAAGTGGCAGGTGAGAGAGTTAGTGGAGGGCCAGGGGTGGCCCACACCATGGCATGGCGCCACCAGGTGGTGTGCCTGCCTGTTGGGTCCCCCTGGCACCTCCCAGGCACTCCTCTGCCCCTTTTTTCATGTAAAAATTTAATATGAATTTTCTGGAATTTTTCGAGACACTTTATTTTTGGGCATTTTTCAGGTAGAGAAGAATGATTTTCTAACAGATATTGTTTTTTTGGAAATGATGCAATGACAAAACAAGGCTAGAACTACAGAAGTTCTAAGACACTCTAACATGCAAGAAACTAACAACAAAGAAAGCTAAATGAAAACAAAAACCAAACTGGATAGCAATAGGAGTAAACGGAGATAATCATAGTGAAAACATTGTTTTGTTCAACGAAATCCTTTTGTTAACAAGGTTGATCAGGTCTTGTTACCGAAACAATTTCATATGAGACAAAACTTTGTATTCCACTAATGATTATGTTACCTCAACCTTGATAGCAATGGTCCCAATCATAATAGTTCAAATTTTTCTCTTGGTATGGGACAATATATTTCTCCAACTTGAATGCCCTCAACATGTTCAATTGAATTCAAACCATAAGTCCTTTCAATCTTCTTGGGGAAATAGACAGTATGTTCCTTGTCATTAACATTGAAAGTCACCTTTCCTTGATTACAATTAATAACAGCTCCTGCAGTATTAAGAAAAGGTCTCCCATGAATAATAGACATATTATCATCTTCAGGCATTTCAAGCACAACAAAATCAGTTAATATCAAGAAATTATGAGCCACTTGAACATGTACATCCTCACATATACCAACAGGAATAGTGGTAGATTTATCAGCCATTTGCAAAGATATATAAGTTGGTATTAACTTTTCTAGTTGAAGCCTCTTATAGAGAGAGAAAGGCATAACACTAACTCCAGCTCCCAAATCACACAAAGCAGTTCTAACATAGCTATTTTTAATAGAGCAAGGGATAGTTGGAATCCCTAGGTCTCAAAGTTTCTTAGGAACCTTACCATTAAAGGAATAATTAGCAAGCAAAGTATAAATTTCTTCATTAGGGCTCTTCCTTTTATTCGAGACAATATCCTTCATATACTTTGAGTAAGGAGGCATTTTAATAGCATCAATCAAAGGAATTTGCAGGAATAAAGGTTTCATCCACTCACAAAACTTATTATAGTGTTCATCTTCCTTTGACTTGTGTTTCTTATCAAGGAATGGCATATGTTTTTGGACCCAAGGTTCTCTTTCACTACCATGTTTCTGAGCAATAAAATCTTCTTTCGTGTATTTAGTATTCTTAGTGTGGTTTTCAGGTTCTTCTTCAACTTTTTCTTCATTAGGAACTTCATTTTCTTCATTACCACTTTCAGTTTCAGCATAAGAAATAGATATACTATTAGGATCTATAGCAGGTTCAGAGGGTTCTACAATAGTTTTATGTTTCTTTTTCCTTTTCTTACGAGTAGAGCCACTATTTTCAGCTTGTTGAGAATCCTGCTCAATTCTTTTGGGATGCCCCTCAGGATAAAGAGGATCCTGGGTAGCAGCTCCACTTCTAGTTCTAATTTCATAAGCATGTTTTCTTTAGCGGCATTAATAAGCAAGTCTTTTTGCACTTTAATGAGTTGATATATTTGAGTTTGAACCATTTGAAAGTGTTTAACAATCATTTTAACATCATTAGAGGTTCTTTCCACAATATCCTTCAACTCAACAATAACTCTAGTGTTTTCCATTAGATGATTTTGCACCCTTTTATTAAAATTATCTTGCTTCACAATAAAGATATCGAATTCTTCTAAACATTGATCAGGAGGTTTAGAGTAAGGGATATCACCTTGATCAAAGTGTTGGAGAGAGTGTACCTCGATAGTGGATGAGTAGAGAATAGGCTTACATAATCTTCTATAGGGGGTAAATTCTTAACATCTGCAGCTTTAATTCCCTTCTCCTTAAGACATTTCTTAGCTTCCTTCATCACTTCATCATTTAATTCAATAACTCCCCTCTTCTTTGATGTTGGAATAGGCACCGGAGTGGTAGGTTCAAGTATAATTACTTCAGGTATAGCTTGTTTAGGAGGAGTCCAATCTTCATAATTCTTGCTTATTTTAGCCATTAATTCCTCAGCTTCTCCTATTCCTAAAAACACAAGCAGCACAACTATCTAGGTATGTCCTAGATTCTTCGGTTAGTCCATTATAAAATAGATCAATAAGCTCATTCTTAGGTAATGGACTTCCAGCCTGTGCATGAATCAAAGCACAAAACCTTGCCCAAGATTCAGGCAATACCTCTTTTTCTCCCTGTTTAAAATCAAAAATTTCCTACAAAATAGCATGTCTAGCACTAGGAGGAAAATATTTCTGCAGGAAAGTACTAATCAAGCACTCAGGGCTATCAATAGATCCAGGAGGTAAATTACTAAACCAAGTTTTAGCTTCTCCTTTCAGTGAAAAGGGGAAAATCTTAGCAACAAATTAAGTACGCATCTTAATATCATTAGAAAACAAGCCACTCATGGTAGAAAGTTCATTCATATGTGCTACCACACTTTCATTCTTAGTCCCACAAAAAGGTTCTTTCTCAACAATAGCTATGTAAGATAGATCGAGAGAGAAATCATAATCTTTATCTATAATGTTTATGGGAGAAGCAGCAAACTTAGCAATAGGAGACAATTTGGGTCTAATAGTACGCCTCTCAAGGAGACTCTTAGCAGCGCTCCTATCATGGGTGTTTTTACATTCTTTAATAAATTCATCGGTCATCTCAACATAACCATCTTCAATATCATAACTTTCACTAGACTCAGGTGAACTAACAGGTGTGGTAGTGTCTTCATTAGGAGTTTCGGTATTTCCAACTATAGTTCTAGCAATTATAGCATCTAGGAAAGGACCCAATGAACCACTTTTATCAAGCACACTAGAAGCAACATCATAAGCATCAGAAGTTTTAGATTTAGCAGTAGTAGCAGTGTGTGTATCATGTGTATGTGGTGGTGTAACGAGCTTACTTATAACAGATGGTGAATCAAGAGCAGCAGAGGTGTTCAGAACCGTACCTCTTCTTGTAGTGGATGGTAAAATAGGAAACTTTCCATGATGAGACTTACCCATTATGGATGGCTAGCAGCGAACAATAGGGAATCCAAGTGAACTTGATAAATAAAGCTATGCTCCCCGGCAACGGCGCCAGAAAATAGTCTTGATGACCCACAAGTATAGGGGGTGTATCGCAGTATTTTTGAGGGAAGTGTAACCCAATTTATTGATTCGACACAAGGGGAGCCAAATAATATTTATAAGTCTTAACAACTGAGTTGTCAATTTAGCTACACCTGGAAACAATTTGCTCACAGCAGTTTATCAGTAGCAACAGTTTTCTAGTAGGAATAGTAAAGTAACAAAGTAGTAAAGTAAAGATAGCAGTAACGATAGCAGTAAACCGTGGGATTCGAATGCGGTAGGCATAGGGATGGATGGACGGGTGTTGCATGGACAAGACAATTCACATAGCAATCAGAACATAGGAAAATTACAGATAAATAAGATAAAGCATCCAAGTACTAGATAATCCTAGGCATGTGTTCCATATATAGTCATACGTGCTCGCAGTGAGAACTTGCACAACATCTTTTGTCCTGCCAGCCCGTTTGCAGCGGGGGCCCCAAGGGAACTACTGGCAATTAAGGTGCTCCTTTTAATATAGCACCAGAGCAAAGCATTAACACTCCGTGAACACATGTGATCCTCACATCAAAGCCATTCCCTCCGGGTATCCTGATTTCTGTCACTTCGGGGCCATTGGTTCCGGAAAACAACGTGTGTATACAACTTGCAGATAAGACCATAAACAATACTATCATAATGAATCAATAACATGTTCAAATCTGAGATCATGGCACTCAGGCCCTAGTGACAAGCATTAAGCACAACAAGTCACAACAAAGTCATAAAGCACTAATAAAAGATACTAGGCACCATGCCCTAACAATCTGATGCCATTACATGAACGATCTCATCCAATCCCTACCATCCCCATAGCCTACAGCGGGGGATTACTCACTCATAGATGGGGGAAACATGGATGGTCGATGGAGAAGCGATGGTGATGATGATGGCGATGATCTCCTCCATTTCCTCGTCCCGGCAGGGTGCCAGAATGGAGTTTCTTGTGCTGGTTCGTGGAATCTGGTGGTGGCGGAAGAGCGGAACTCCTTTTGGAAAAACGTCGACCCCCCCTGAGTTTTTAGGTCAGAAGGCAACTTATAGGCGAAGAGGGAGACCGAGGGGAAGTCTGGGGCTGCCAGACCACCCCCTAGCACGGTCTGGGCTTGCCCGCGCGGCTAGGTGTTGTGGCCTGGGCCTATCCCCCCTCCGTCTCATATTCTGGCTCCGGGAGTCTTTTGGTGAAATAGGATTTTTGGCATATTTTTCGGGATTTTTCCTGATAGTTGATTTTCTGCACAAAAAGTAGACACCAAGGCAACTCTGTTGAAAACAGCGGCAGTCCGTGTTAGTTGCATCCAAATCACACAAGTTTAGAGGAGAAACAATAGCAAAAGTGTTCGGGAAAGTAGATACGTTTTGGACGTATCATCACCATGTCTTCACTGTCGCCATACTTCAGCGGAACAAAATCAACATGATGGACCCACTGCATAGTTGTAGAGGAAGATGTATTAGCAGCAACACATAATACATGTACTGTCTAGAGTACACGCGTGCATGGAATCACAAGAGGTAGAGCATACACAGGCTCATAAAGCCAGAGCTGACCATAGAAGAGAGCAGGGACGCGCAGGAGCAAGGTGGACTTGGACGAGCAGCGAGAAACGTGCCAGCAGGGGCGACCTTAGGGAGAGGCCGACACGTTGCTGAGCAACCTACAGAGAGACGTCGAGATGAGGTAGAGGGGACGCTCGCGGGACCGGTGGCGCGAGGAGAGAAGGAGGTCGAGGTGGAGCCCGGAGTCGGGGTAGGCGACGTCGGGCCGAGGAGTGGCTACTCAGGGTGGAGACGATGGGACCCGCGCCGCTCGGAGGTGAGCAGAGGTCGAGGCGGGTGGCCAGAGGTTCTCGAGGCAGAGGGCGACATGCTCGATGAGGTGGGTCGGCGCGATGGCGGGCTCGGGATCCAGCGCAGGGCGTCTGTGGTGGTGAGGAAGCGAGCTAGGGGCGGCCGGAGGTCCTAGCAGCAAGGAGGAGGACGACCACGTCATGGAAGGAGGCACCATCAGGGCCGCGGCCGGAGAGGGGCCCTGCACGGGGAGGTGGCTCAGGCTCGATATCATAGGCGCGCAGCGCTACTCACGGGAGAAAGGGCGGCGACACACCAGGGAGGATGGCGACGCGATTGCTGCGGCCAGGGCAGGGCGAGCGGCAGGAGGATGAAGGGGATCGCGAGGCGAGGCACTGGGTGCGGGAGCGTGTAGGTGGGTCCGAGTGGGATCACGCGTCGTGGGGTGGTTGGCGTGCGTGGCCATCGCGGCTGCGGAGTGGGGCCAGCTGGCAGGTATGCCGAGCGGGAGCGAGCAGCTGGGTGGAGCACGTCGGTGGGCTCGATCGGGGGTGCGCGAACGGGACGAGCGGCTGGCCGCGCATCGCACGCGTGCGTGTTGCGTGCAGCGGTAGGGCGTGTCGGCCAGGTGGTAGGTGGGGTAGGTGGTTAGGGTTTGTCTTAGGTGGGTTTGGGTTTAGGTTTAGGTCCACCGGTTAAGCCCTTAAGGCCTGGCCGGTTAGGTATAGGTTTGGTTGGGCCGGGTCTGATCTGTCGGGTGGTAGGTGGCCTGGCCTACGGGCTGGGCTGCCTCCCCGGGTTCATAAAATATGTTTTATTTATTTAATTTGTTTTAAATTGTCTTTGGATAAATTGTTTTAGACAAATAAAAGATTCGGAAGATACCGGGGTTTTATATTTGAAATAGAGAGGGGGTATTTAGAAAACAAAGATAGGCTTTTGAAAATAGTTTTAGGTAAACAGATGCATGATGATGATGCTCAAATGCAATGTGGCATGATGACATGAGCATGCGGTCAATAATGATGCACAAAATAAAACACAACAAGCGATTTTTTAGTAGTGGTTTTATCGGGGTGCTACACTGTGCTAACTAGCAACTATCAGAAATTGTAAGAAAGTCATATTAATCTCTCAAGCACACATGAGGATCTTCTAGTCTCCCATGGTTGGCTAAAGTTAGCTCATGAGTCGATTATATCAAAGGTAACATCTTGTGAGCCTCATGTGGACATTAGCACTATATCTACTCAAAATGACATAATGCCATGTGCTAGTCCTTGTAAATCATCAACTAGTGCTATTGCTACATCTCATGATGAGTTACATTCTTTGCCTTGTTGCTAGTCCTTTTAAATCATCCACTCATGATATTGCTACATCTTATGATGAATTACATTCTTTGCCTTGTTGCTCTAACAATAAATATTATACTTCCTCTAGTATTATTGTTGATACTAACCATGTAGAGGAAATTAAAGATCTCAAGGCTCAAGTCACTTCTTTGAAGAATGACTTGAAAAAAGGTCATAAAGGGAAGGCCACACTCAAAAAAATCTTGAGTGCACAAAAATCCCCCAATGACAAGAGTGGACTTGGATCCAACTCCAATATCAAGAACAAGTCCACTAACATGCTGAAGCACAAGAGAAACAAGAATAATGTCCAAAAACAAGTCAAGAACTTGTCCAACATTATTTGCTTCAAGTGCAAGGAAGAAGGGCATCATGTTAGATCTTTCCCATTGAAGAAGAAGCCTCTTAGTGAGAAGCAACAAGGGAAGCGACCTCAAGCTCTACCTCAAATTATAGATGAGCCTCTTCCCAAGAAGGCTCTAGGTCTTCCTCAAGTTGTGGAATCACCTAAGAAGAAAGATAGCAAGATAAGAACTTTCTCCATATGTCGCAAGTAGGGGCATCTTTCTTACTCATGCACAATTGGTAACTCCTCATCCAACCCTATCTTGATTGATGATGCTTATTCTCTTAGTAAGGATGAGGTTGGCAATGTGTTTTCCAAATATGTTGGTGCCGAATGTGGGGTCAAGAAAAGAACCATTTGGTTTGCCAAGCCTATTGTGACTAACTTCTTAGGACCCACCTTGGTTAGGGACCAACAAGTCAAAACTTGATTAATAGGTGTAATTGGAGGACACTAGAGACTTGGCTACATCATGAAGAATTGAGGGATCTCTTCATCTATTATATCTACTCAAGCCAAGTCATTTGGAATATCATATCATATCTTATATCCAGTGTTCCTTCTTGTGATAACTTGTACTCAACTTATTTACATTGAAAGTTACTTGCCCCTTGTGCATGTGTTGGTTTTTTACATTGCATGTTTTTGTATATGTTGTTCTTATCACTTACTTATCTTGAGTTATCAACTATATTTGTGTTTGTTGGTTTTCACACCATGTTTGTGTGTTTCTTGTGTTGGAGCTTTTATTTAATTCAATTGGTATCTCTTTGGCCCTTGTGAGATATTAATGGACTATCCCATTTTGGGGGAGTGTTATGCCTGGGAATTTCACAATCATAAAAATGCGTGCACATGAGGAATACCACTTAGTGTTGATGTTGCAAGATTATCTAGTCTCTATGTGGTATGTCATTCTCATGAGAAATTCAAGTTCTATAATGTCCATTAATTATCTATATTTGGATCTTTTTGCCTCTTATTGAGAATTTATGGTTTATCACATTTTGGTAGAGTCATATGCTTTGTGCATATTACAAGCCTTGAAAATGTAAAAACGGAGGTTGTGCCACTTAGAATTGATATTGACAATTATCTAGCTCCTATGTCGCACATTTGCTCAAACAAGTTCAAATTTGCTTGAATGCCTTTGTTGCTCATATTTTGGATCTTGTTTGTGTGTGTTTTTTTGGGACGTGTTTCCTAATATTTGAACCTATGTATCCTCAATGGAAACCATTTTATTCAAGTTATTCTAATCATTAATGATTGTGTAACTATTTGGAGCTACCAAGAATCTATTTCTATGCATCGAGATTAATTCTTATGTATTGCCAAATACTTCGTGTTGTGAATATGATCTTGGACATATTTGAAAACTACCTCAGGAAATTTATCCCTACTTCATGTCTTTGGACAATTGGTACTCCATATATATGGTACTCCCTCCGTCTCAAAATATATTTTGTAACTTTGTCAAAATTTGATGAATCTAGTGTCTAGATTCATTCAATTTTTAACAGATCTAAGACATCTATTTTGAGACAGGGAATAGAGTTTTTTTAATCATATTTACATTGGTTTTTGTTGTATGTGTTGACTCCCATGTCTTCTTTGTTTATTTTGGATCATTTGATTGTATTGGCATTCTCTTGTGTTTTATTTAATTAGGTATAGTGATGATCCCATTTGTGTGCATTTTTTATTCAAAAGCAAAATCCTACATAATGCACTATTTATGGGGGAGCTCTCCTATATTATCTAGAACACTCCTTTTTATGCTTCTTGTTTTGATCCATATCATGTTTTGTGTGCTTGGAAAATCGATATTTCCATTTTGGTACTTTGTGACATCATGAAAAATGTGGAGAGCTTGGTTTATTTGTTAGAACCTTGCTATTTTTGGAAGTTGGTTTTCTATCATTCCTTGTTTCTTGTTTTAATCTTTTAGAATGATATAAAACCTAGAGCATTTGTGTGTTTGTGTTTTTTTTGCTCTTTGGCTTTCGCCTAGTTTATTTGTTGAACTTGTGATCTTTCATGTGTTGATTTGGTTCTTTGATATATTTTAAACAACATTTGTAGTGTCACACTTTTGTGTTCCTTATTGGTTTAGTTGGTGTTTTTGTTCAAATTGTATCTCCTTTTTATTCTTGAAAGTTGTTTGCATTCATAGTTAATATTTGTATATATTATGGCATGCTTTCTTTTCTTGATCCAATATATAGGGGAAAATTCACCAAATCCTAATTGGCTAAGATGTGCATGATATTCAATTTCATATCAATATGCACATATTTATGTGGAGTCTCTCCTATGTATTGTAGTTTATCTAACTATGTTGGACCAAATATGTTTGGGAACGATATTATACTTAATGTTGTTTTAGGTACATTGGAGATATATTTGATGATTGTCTCATCACTTAGGAAGAAGTGGTGTCTTACATGATAATTGGAGGCAATCTAGGATGATCGTCGAACTCATATCTACTACATCCTACCAATGATATCTCCGTAACAAGTATCTCTTTCTCATGCATATATATCTTGCTTGCAACCTTTTGTAGGTTGCATATTGGCATGCATTTTTGTATTTTCAATTGTTGTGGTTCTTGATTTGGTTTTAAAGCGAACTCTTTATTGAAAATGTGTGAAATGAGTGCATATAATGGATACTATACAAAATCATGCTCATGATTCACTGATCCCAAATATTTCGATCTAGCAATTTTATTTCCTATCTTTTCCTCAATTTCTCTCGTGTGCAATATTGAGCTATTTGCAAAGTTGACTCTTTCTTTGTGATACTTGTTTCTTCTCTTGATACATTCCAACTATCTCCTTTCCCTTGGTTATATTTGTGATGTGTTTAGTGAATTGGTGTTTAAAGTTTATTAATAAGCGATAAGATAAAATTGAGCCTTTGGCCATGCTTTCAAGCAAAAATTTTGTTGGTATATTCTATGACTTCCTTTTGCTTTTTATATGCCTTCTTGAGTATCTACCTTGTGTGTGTGCTTGTTTCTTTGTGGGCATATGTCTTTGTGATGTTATCCTCTAGAAACTTAGACACATAAGAGAAGATAAATCTTTAGTTGATATTGTTTTCCTTGGAGACCACCTTTTATTTCATTTTGATTCTTCCATGGCTTCCAAATTTATTTTCTAATGCGTGCTTGCCTCAATTGGTTGAATATTCGGGCACTCATATTTTGTCCTCTCATTCCTTGTATTGTTAAATGATTTTGGAGGAGTGCGGATTCCATGGTTGTGCACGTTGTTTCCAAATGCAATTATTATAATTGGTGCATAATCTTTGAGGAGATCCTCTTATTCAATTAAGAATACTCATTTTCCTTCTTGCTCACATGTTTTGGTTTAAATGTTTATGGGGGTGAGGATTTCATATTTGTGTGTGTTGTATTCAAATGTAATGGTTCTAATTTGTGCACAAATCTTGGGGAACTTCTCTATTTTCATTTAAACACTCATTTGCTCATATCATAATATCTTGTTGTATTTAATTGGTTAGTTTGGATCGTTTGATTGCTTTCTTCATTTGTTGATGCTTTTTCCGTTTGACTCCTTTTGCAATCTTTGGGTCCTCAATATAGTTTTACTTCCTCCGAAGTATTCATCATTGGATATGTGCAAATGCACACCTTTGTAGGAATTCTCACTATATTGGTCATCTAGAACTTTTCACCCATTTTGGCAATCGATGCCAATGGGGGAGAAGTTTTAGAGGGTTTAAGGGAAGTTGGTTTATGATTTAAGTTTGTTCTTAAGCATTTTACTTTCATGTTCTTGCATCTTTATTGATCCTTTGCATGTTCAATATATAGAGGAAACTCCATGATACGTCCAAAATGTATCTACTTTCCCGAACACTTTTGCTATTGTTTCTCCTCTAAACTTGTGTGATTTGGATGCAACTAACACGGACTGACGCTGTTTTCTACAGAAATGCATTGGTGTCTACTTTTTGTGCAGAAAATCAACTATCAGGAAAAATCCTGAAAAATATGCCAAGAATCCTATTTCACCAGAAGACTCCCGGAGCCAGAATACGAGACGGAGGGGGTCTGGGCCCAGGCCCACCACCTGGCCGCGCGGGCAAGCCTAGGCCACGCCAGGGGGTGCTCTGGCCGCCCCGGACTGCCCCTCGATCTCCCTCTTTGCCTATAAGTTGCCTTCTGATCTAAAAACTCAGGGGGGTTTGACGTTTTTCTAGAAGGAGTTCCGCTCCGCCGCCACCACCAGATTCCACGAAACAGCACGAGAAACTTTGTTCTGGCACCCTGCCGAGACGGGGAATTGGAGAAGATCATCGCCATCATCATCACCATCGCTTCTCCATCGACCATCCATGTTTCCCCCATCTATGAGTGAGTAACCCCCCGCTGTAGGCTATGTGGATGGTAGGGATTGGATGAGATTGTTCATGTAATGGCATCAGATTGTTAGGGCATGGTGGCTAGTATCTTTTATTAGTGCTTTCTGACTTTGTTGCAACTTGTTATGCTTAATGCTTGTCACTAGGGCCCGAGTGCCATGATTTCAGATCTGAACATGTTATTGATTCATTATGATAGTATTGTTTTTGGTCTTATCTACAAGTTGTATACACACGTTGTTGTCCGGAACCGATGGCGCCGAAGTGACAGAAATCGAGATAACCGGAGGGAATGGCTTTGATGTGCGGATCACATGTGTTCATGGAGTGTTAATGCTTTGCTCCGGTGCTCTATTAAAAGGAGCACCTTAATTGCTAGTAGTTCCCTTGAGGCCCCGTTGCAAACGGGCTGGCAGGACAAAAGATGTTGTGCAAGTTCTCATTGCGAGCACATATGACTATATATGGAACACATGCCTAGGATTATCTAGTACTTGGATGCTTTATCTTATTTATTTGCAATTGCCCTATGTTCTGATTGCTATGTGAATTGCCTTGTCCGTGCAACGCCCGTCCATCCATCGCTATGCCTACCGCACTCAAATCCTACTGTTTACTGCTATTGTTTCTGTTGTCTTTACTTTACTACTGCTGTTACTTTACTATTCCTACTACAAAACTGTTGCTACTGATAAACTGCTATGAGCAAGATTGTTTCCAGGTGCAGCTGAATTGACAACTCAGTTGTTAAGGCTTATAAATATTCTTTGGCTCCCCATGTGTCGAATCAATAAATTGGGTTTCACTTCCCTCGAAAATACTGCGATACACCCCCCTATACTTGTGGGTCATCAAGACTATTTTTTGGCGCAGTTGCCGGGGATCATAGCTTTATTTATCAAGTTCACTTGGATTCTCTATTGTTCTCTGCTATCCATCCATCATGGGTAAGTCTCGTGATGGCACAGTTCCTATTTTACCATCCACTACAAGAAGAGGTACGGTTCTAAACACCTCTATTGCTCTTGATTCACCATATGTTATGAGTAAGCTCGTTACACCACTACACATGCTACACACACTGCTACTACTGCTGAATCTGAAACTTCTGATGCTTATGATGCTACGATTGCTAGAACTATAGCTGGTAATACCGAAACTCTTAATGAAGACACTACCACACCTGTTAGTTCTCATGAGGCTAGTGAAAGTTATGATATTGAAGATGGTTATGTTGAGATGACCGATGAATTTATTAAAGAATGTAAAAACACCCATGATAGGAGCGCTGCTAAGAGTCTCCTTGAGAGGCGTACTATTAGACCCAAATTGTCTCCTATTGCTAAGTTTGCTGATTCTCCCATAAACATTATAGATAAAGATTATGATTTCTCTCTCGATCTATCTTACATAGCTATTGTCGAGAAATAACCGTTTTGTGGGACTAAGAATGAAAGTGCGGTAGCACATATGAATGAACTTTCTACCATGAGTGGTTTGTTTTATGATGATATTAAGATGCGTACTTACTTTGTTTCTAAGATCTTCCCCTTTTCATTGAAAGGAGAAGCTAAAACTTGGTTTAGTAATTTGCCTCCTGGATCTATTGATAGCCCTGAGTGCTTGATTAGTACTTTCCTGCAGAAATATTTTCCTCCTAGTGCTAGACATGCTATTTTGCAGCAACTTTTTCATTTTAAACAGGGAGAAAAAGAGGTATTTCCTGAATCTTGGGCAATGTTTTGTGCTTTGATTCATGCACAAGCCGGAAGTCCATTACCTAAGAATGAGCTTCTTGATATATTTTATAATGGACTAACCGAGGAATCTAGGACATACCTAGACAGTTGTGCTGATTGTGTTTTCAGGAATAAGACTCCTAAGGAAGCTGAGGAGTTAATGGCTAAAATAAGTAAGAATTATGAAGATTGGAATCCTCCTAAACAAGCTATACCTGAAGTAATTGTACCCGAACTGGAAGGCTTTCTGCGTTCAGTCAATCTACGCAGAGTGAATCGGTCCCTAAGGAAACTATTCCGGTGCCTATTCCAACAACAAAGAAGAGGGGAGTTATTGAATTAAATGATGAAGTGATGAAGGAAGCTAAGAAATGTCTTAAGGAGAAGGGAATTATACAGATGTCAAGAATTTACCTCCTATAGAAGAATTATGTAAGCCTAATCTGTACTCTCCCACTATTGAGGTACACTCTCTCCAACACTTTGATGAAGGTGATATCCCTTACTCTAAACCTCCAGATCAATGCTTAGAAGAATTCGATATCTTTATTGTTAAGCAAGATAATTTTAATAAAAGGGTGCAAAATCATCTAATGGAAAACACTAGAGCTATTGTTGAGTTGAAAGATATTGTGGAAAGGACCTCTAATGATGTTAAAATGATTGTTAAACACTTTCAAATGGTTCAAACTCAAATAGATCAACTCATTAAAGTGCAAAAAGACTTGCTAGTTAATGCTGCTAAAGAAAAACATGCTTATGAAATTAGAACTAGAAGTGGTGCTGCTACCTGATGACCCACAAGTATAGGGGGTGTATCGCAGTATTTTCGAGGGAAGTGAAACCCAATTTATTGATTCGACACAAGGGGAGCCAAATAATATCTATAAGCCTTAACAACCGAGTTGTCAATTCAGCTGCACCTGGAAACTGTTGGGGGGATACCCCCGGGTAGGGTCACGCCAGGGTATAAAGGCCGAGTTAGCCGAGGTTCGGCAAGGCCAAAGCGGATGCTGGCCGGGTCAACTCAAGGCAGGCCGAATCACGGGGTAAACCGGACCAGGGGACGTCCACCTAACTTGGTCTCAACCGACTTAAGCGATAAGTCGGTAAAATATATCTAACTTGTATGCAGGAATAGGTGTGGCCGGATCAACTATGTAGGATCCGGGTTTTATTAAGCTTGTAAGAGAAGGAAGGTATCTTGCTGCACAAAAGGTGGCTGCTGTACGCTGAGCGTGAGCGAGGTGGACATAGGCCAGAACACCGGGGCGTGGCCGACAAAGGTGACGAAGCCAGTGTCGGCTGACGCGGGCACCGCAGAGGCTCACGTAGCCTCTGCATGGGTGACGCGGGGGAAAAGTGACCCGGTCTGCTTGCTATTTTGGGAGGAGGCATATTCCCTGGAATATGCCTCCACGTATGCCCTAAGTGGAGACCTAGCCACCCCTATATAAGGAGGGCTAGGGCCTCTGTAGAAAGGGTTGAGATCTGGAGGGTTGGTTGATTCTTGACGGATTGGTTTCTAGGAGATAGCTCTGAGGGCTAGCTAGTGGCAAGAGTAAGAGAGTTCCTTCTTCCTC
Source organism: Avena eriantha (assembly GCA_910589775.1). Classification (NCBI taxonomy): domain Eukaryota; kingdom Viridiplantae; phylum Streptophyta; class Magnoliopsida; order Poales; family Poaceae; genus Avena; species Avena eriantha. The sequence continues at coordinate 72,788,645 of OU342742.1, read as the reverse complement.
CTCTCCCCAATACAGCTCTAGGAGCACTTGTAACTTGTGAAGGTGAATCAAATATAAAGCTTCTGTGTGTGGAATCACCACACTATCCCTCCCTGGATTCCCCTAGTGCATTTAGTCCCCACATTTAGCCTATACATGGCATCTGCCGTGACACCACCATGATAGTTGGCGCCCACCGTGGGGCTAGCAGCACTAGCAGGGGTGAAGATCCGGACGGGAAACCTCATCGGCACCGGCGAACGCATCATCTCTGGGCTCGTTCAGCGCTTTGGAGCACTAGATTTCATCAGCGACAACGCTGGCTGCTTCAGCACGCGCCCTCTTCCGCGCAACGGCCTCTTCGTCAAGCTCGGCGCGCACAAGGTCTACGTTGCTGTGGACGTGGCATGCGTTCATCCGCGGCACGTCGTCGAGGCAGGCGAGCCACCCCTTAGCGTGGTTCACGGGGCGCGTACCGCTCGCTCCTCGGACCGCGCAGAGGTGATGATGACTGCGCCTGGCGCTAGCACGAGCAAAGATCCGTCACCAGATCCGGAAGTAACGCCCAAGGCACCAAGGAAAGGTAGAGGTCCTCCACTAGAGAGGCCAGAGAATGTGTTGCGGGAAGCGATGGATAGCTTGGCAAACCCTGTAGTAGCAGCAGTAGATCCGGCTCAGGCACAGGCCGAGCTAGAGGAAACTAGGCAAAAAATACTAGAGGGTGCGAAAAAGATAGTCGCGGCTCAGCAGTCATTGAACATGACGCCGCGTGAGTACACAAAGGCAAATAAAGTTGATGCTGTAAAAGTAAAGGGGAGAAACCTCATGAGTGAAATGAACAAGGAGGGAGATACTAGGATCGAGGAGTCAGAGAACTATTTGTCCGTGGGGCTACCGAAGTATAGTACCCCGACAAAGAACCTCAGGGCGGCAGATGCAGCGGCATCTGAGTTAGAGGGTCTGACGGGTGAAGCCTGTCAGAGACAACAAGATAGGGTTAATGAGTTGGTTCGGATCGTGAACAGGCAAAACGAGGAATTTCTCAGGGCAAACCCGGAAAGGGCTGGGGCCTCGAAGATCGTTCATTCGGCGGTAGGTAACCCGGAGAAATCCGCTGGAGCCACATCGTCTCCTCATGGTGGTCCTAGGAGAGAAGAGGTGGTAACCTCGGCCAGGAGGAACAAACAGATTGTCCTGTATGACCCGACAAGGGCAGGGAAAGGAAAAGAAGTACAGAGAAATGACGATCGACGAAGTGTCAGCCAAGGAGAAGCTGGCCGAGGTAACCAAGACCAAGGCAACGCCGGTCAAGGAAATGCTGTAAATGGCAATGCCGGACAGCGAAACTCGGCAGGAGCAGGGCAACTGCAGCAGCGGAATATACCAAGGCAAGAGCAAAGCACCGGCCGAGGTATGCAACAGAGAGGTGCTCCACGAGAGCAGGATCGGTATAACGATAGAGAGTCGGAAATGGTGAACGCAGGATACCCAAGGCTAGACTATCATGGATAGGGTCACGATTGGGAAACAGGGATTTGATGCCTGATGATGCCAGATTAAAACTGGATCGACTGTATAGGTCAGAATAGATTGAATGTCAAGGTCCACCGAGTCCTGCGTGTTTTGGGCCCCGGATCATGAAAGAGCCGCCGGTACCTAACTTCCAGTTGCCCAGAGGCACAAAGACGTATGACGGTAGTACTAAGTCGGAGGATTGGTTGATAAACTATGCTACAGCTGTGAAAATTGCTACAGGCAACTTGAGATGGGCTGTGAGATACGTACCTCAGATGTTGGAGGGGCCAACGAGGGTATGGTTAAACAATTTGCCGCCCGGAAGTATTAACTGCTGGATCGATTTTGAGGAAATGTTTATCAGCAATTTCTCAAGTACGTATCAGAGGCCAAATAGGCCACAAACCCTAGCTATGTGTAAGCCGAGAGCGAACGAGACGGACCGGGAGTTTTTAACCCGGTGGTGTACCGTGAGAAACTCGTGTGAGGGTGTGATAGAGTCACAGGCCATAGCATGGTTTGTGCAAGGGTGCATATATGCAAGCGAGCTGTGGCAGAAGTTGCAAAGGAAAATGCCAACTACATTGGCAGAGATGATCCAGATTGCTGATTCGTATGCTTTGGGTGATCCGACTCAACCCAGGCTCGTGTCAAACGAGTCAAATGAGGAGTACTACCAGAGAGATGGAGCCGGATTATCCCGGAGGAGTGACTACAGAGGTAAAAGAAGAGATGACAGACCGGATCATCGGTACAGTTTGCAACAAGTTGCTGCTGTGAGTCAAGATCAGCCCGGAGCAGGGGGCAGTCAACGTCAGAAAACTGGAGGGCATCAATGGACACCGAGGAATGATGGCAAGAAAACTTGCACGCCAGAGCAAAAGAAGCAATGGCAAGAATAGAAGGACCGTCCGAGGTATACTTATGAGTCAATGTTGGATCAGCCATGTAAATTTCACACGCCAAATCCAAGTAACCCAGCGGGTCATACAACAAGGCAATGTGAGTGGATGCGTAAAATAGAACAAGGTGGGTCGGGGAATGCTCAGGCACCCCGGAATGATCAACCTCGGCAGGAGTTACCCTGACAGCAATTGCTCTCCGGAGCAAACATGCAACAGCTGATGTTGCCTCCCCTCCGTCGAGGTATGATAACCATGAGAGAAGGGATGCAGTGCATCAAGTAGAAAACCAGCATCAGCCGGATCAGAGGTAGCCCGGAAATGAGGGGAGGAATGAGTACAGAGAGCATCATCAGAGTTACTGTGTGTTTACCACTGAAGAAATAGACAGAATGAGTTTGCAGCGCCGACATATGGAGGTGAATGCGGTAATGCCAGCAGTGACGAGGTATATGCCTTGGTCAGACCAGGAAATTACCTGGAGCATCAAAGATCATCCCAAGCTTATGCCGAGTCCTGGTTCGTATGCGTTAGTGCTGGATCCGGCATTCATTGGGCCAAACATCAATGTGAGGTTCTCAAAGGTACTGATTGACTATGGAAGTAGCATTAACATCATGTATGTGGATACAATGCGCAAGTTGGGTATCTCAGAGAACATGCTCCAGGCTACAAGGACAACTTTCCACGGTATTGTGCCAGGCATTTCTTGTGAGCCCATAGGCAAGGTCCGGGTTGACGTATTGTTCGGCACGAGAGATAATTGCCGAACTAAAAATTTGGAGTTTGAAGTGGTGAACTTAGAAAGTGCGTATCACGCGTTACTCGGAAGACCAGCTCTAAACAAGTTCATGGAAAGTTGTCACATCAGTTACTTGAAGATGAAGTTGCCCGGGCCAAACGGAGTGATTACCATTGCTGGAGATTTTAGACGTTCCATTGAGTGTGCGTCAGCCGGGTCTAACCTAGCCGAGTCACTTGTGATTGCGCAAGAGAAAAGAAAATCCAAGAGGTGGCGGCATTGGCTCAGTCCGCGCAGCAGTATATGCCGGCGCTGAGTAACCCGCATGGAAGTGTCTCATTCCAAGCCACGAAAGATACCAAGAAGGTGCCTATTGATGATATGTTCCCAGAGCGCACTGTAACACTGGTGCCGGGTTAAATGGCAAATAGGAAAGCGAGCTCGTCAACTTCCTCCGTGAGAATCGGGACATTTTTGCTTGGTCCACACAAGACTTGCAAGGTGTTCCGAGGGAGTTGGCTGAGCACTCTTTGAATGTGAGACCCGGAGCAAAGCCGGTGAAGCAACCTCTCCGCCTCTTTGCCGAAGATAGGAGGAAAGTCATGGAGATGAGATAGCTCGATTGTTGGCTACAGGATTTATCATGGAGGTTCTTTACCCAGATTGGCTGTCTAATCCGGTGCTGGTGGAAAAGAAGAAAGATGATCTGAATGTGGCAGTGGTTTGGCATATGTGTATCAATTCCACGAACCTGAATAAGGCGTGTCCAAAAGATCCATTTCCACTGCCCAGAATAGATCAGGTCATAGACTCAACTGCTGGATGTGAACTATTGTCATTCATTGATGCATATTCTGGTTTCCACCAGATACCTCTGAATCCGGATGATCAAATAAAGACTGCATTTATCACCCCGTATGGGGCTTATTGCTATCGCACCATGCCATTTGGTTTACGTAATGCAGGGGCAACGTACCAAAGATGTATGCAGAAATGTTTGCACGATAAAATTGGTCAAAATGTACAAGTGTATGTGGATGATGTGGTTATCAAGACCAAGGAAAGCAAAACGCTCCTTGACGATATTAGGCAGACATTCGCGAACCTAAGAAGGTTCCGGATGAATCTTAACCCGGAAAATGTACCTTCGGTGTCCCGGCTGGAAAGTTACTCGAATTTCTTGTCTCCAGCCGAGGTATCGAAGTTAATCCAACTAAAATCCGGGCCATTGAGCGAATGGAACTGCCGAAGTGTCTTAACGATGTCCAGAATTTCACTGGTTGCCTGGCATCATTAAGTCGGTTTCTGTGTCGGTTGGGAGAAAAGGCATTGCCTCTCTATCAACTCATGAAAAAGTCGGATAAGTTCGTTTGGACAGTGCATGCCAATGAATCCTTTGCCCACTTAAAGAAGATGTTAGCCACTACACCAGTGTTAGCCTCTCCACTATCAAAGGAGCCAATGTTGCTCTACATAGCCGCAACCAACCGAGTTGTAAGTGCAGTGATGGTGGTAGAGCGCGACGAAGAGGGTAAGTCGGTGCAAAGGCCAGTGTATTATCTGAGCGAGGTATTATCTGCCTCAAAGCAGAACTACCCACACTATCAGAAAGTGGCGTATGGGGTGTATATGGCAGCTAAGAAGCTAAAGCACTATTTCGAGGAGCATCCCATCAGGGTAATATGTGAGGCTCCCATATCTGAGATAATGAGTAACAAGGATGCGAGTGGTCGGATTGCAAAATGGGCAATTGAACTAGGTCCCTATGCGCCACAATATGACAGAAGAGAAGCAATCAAGTCTCAGGCTATAGCTGACTTTATTGTGGATTGGGCCGAGGTGCAATATGAGCCACCATTACCAGATCCGAACTATTGGAGAATGCACTTTGACGGGTCAAAAACAAAGACCGGGCTAGGTGCCGGAGTTGTACTTACGTCGCCAAAGAAGGACCAGCTGAAATATATGCTGCAGATCCATTTCGCGGCATCAAACAATGTCACTGAGTATGAGGCACTTGTGCATGGGCTCAAAGTGGCAAAATAAATTGGGATACGTCGGATCCTATGCTTTGGCGACTCGGATTTGGTAGTACAGCAAGTGTCGGGACTGTGGGACGCCCTTGATCCAAACATGGCGCTGTACAGATTTCATGTGCAGAAGATATCTGGTTACTTTGAGGGATGTGAATTTCACCATGTACCTCGCATGGAAAACAAGGCCGCCGACGTACTGTCAAAGCTCGGATCAACCCGACAAGCAATTCCACCGGGGGTAGCATTGGAACACCTCAGAAAACCGTCTATCAGGCCATCCGCAGAAACCGACTCAATCTATGTCCCAGAGGATACATAATCCGGAGCGGTGCCCATAGACATTGACATGGGAGCTGGTGCACGAGACCCGGGGACTGCCTCAGCAAACCCGGGGACTATTCAGCATGATCCGGTTGAAGTTATGCCGATGGATCGGATGGAAATTGATGAGGAAGTGTTCCCTGTGCGAGCAATACCAGCTTGGGCACTACCTATATTTCAATTCCTGAAAGATGGAAATTTACCCACTGAGGAGGTGCTATCCAGGCAAACACAGAGGAGAGCAAAGGCATACATGATCATCAATTCCGAGCTATACAAAAGGAGTGTGACTAATGTCCTCCAGCAATGTGTTGACCCGGAAGAGGGGCTGGACATCCTCCGAGATATACATCAAGGGGAGTGCGAGCATCATGCCTCGTCCCGAGCCTTGGTGGCAAAAGCTTTCCGGCATGGATTCTACTGGCCAAGTGCCTTAGAACAAGCAGAAGATCTGGTGAGAAAGTGCAATGGATGTCAGAGGTATGCTACCAAGACACATATGCCAATGTCGGAGCTCAAGACCATACCAATCACCTGGCCATTTGCCGTGTGGTGTTTGGACATGGTTGGACCGTTTAAACCAGCAAGGGGAAATATGACTCACATTTTGGTCATGGTGGACAAATTTACAAAGTGGATCGAAGTGAAGTCAATAAGAAAATGTGATGGAGCTACGGCCATGACATTTCTCAAAGACATCATCTTGAGATACGGTCATCCTCATAGTATCATAACTGATAATGGCACAAATTTTGCGGAAGGATCATTTGCACGTTTCTGCCAAGATAAGAAGATCCGGCTAGACGTTGCCTCGGTAGCCCATCCTGCTTCGAACGGACAAGTGGAAAGATCCAACGGATTGGTATTATCCGGGATAAAACCCCGGCTCATTGAGCCGCTGCAAAGATCAGCGGGGTGCTGGATAGAAGAACTACCAGTAGTACTGTGGAGTCTAAGAACAACTCTGAATCGATCAATAGGCTATACGCCATTCTTTCTGGTATATGGGGCAAAAGCTGTATTACCAGCCGACATAGAGCATGATTCGCCTAGGGTCACCCAATACACAGAAGCCGAAGTGCAAGAAGCCCGGAAAAATGATGCTGATCTGCTAGAAGAAGTGAGAGAATTGGCATTGTCCAGATCCGCCATATATAAGCAAAATCTCAGACGCTATCATAGCCAGAAAGTAAGCCCCCGAGTTTTCCGGGAAGGCGACCTTGTACTTCGGTTGGTACAATGTACCGCTGGAATGCACAAGTTATCCCCCCATGGGAAGGGCCATTCATTGTGAGCAAAGCATTGCACAATGATTCTTATTATCTTATCGATGCAAAGACACATGAAAAGAACAAGGCGGAAAGGTCCGGCGAGGAATCTAAGCATCCATGGAATGTAGCTCTACTTCGTCCTTTCTACACTTAGCAAAGAAGTGTATGTATCCGAGTCTCTCATATGTCAGTATGTATGCCGGCAATGAGCTTATCAATGAAGTCTTGGCACCTCGAGCAGTAACTCGGGGACTGCCTTAATAATGAGTATTGTCTTCTGTATTTATTATTTATACGTCGGCTGGCATAAGTTTTTCTACTTAGGCCGGATTAGTAATGTGTGAGCACCAAGAACCGAACTCTTCGACTTGCTGTTGTCCAACAAGAATTGGCTTCATGGCAAGCAAGAGAGCAAGTTTGGAATTGCATAGCACATGAAAAATGACTAAGGAAAAGAACTTAATCGAGCCGACGTTTTACTTTTTGACCTAACCTTATGTGTACTTTATTACTTTGAGCTAATCCTAAAGTTTCCAAGTATTGTTAAGACAATTTTTGAAACTCGAACTCGTAAGTCATAAAACCGAATCAAGCTAGACGCGAGCCGAGCCAAAAGATTGGAAGAACGAGAAAACGAAACTCGGGGACTACGCCCAAGTCAATCCAACATAGAAACTTAGTAGCAAAATATTACTTGTGCACTTGATACAACTGCACCCGGCATACCGGGGATCTGATGAAATTTAAAAGTTTTTTCGATCAAGGAGCAGCAGGAGGAAGTTTGGCGTCATCTTCGCCCTCCTCAACGTCAGAAGCCTCGTCATCTTCGTCTTCATCCGAGCCATCTTCGGCATTTTCAGCATTCTCATCATTTGCAGCATCTAGAAAGCTCGGTCCTTCGTTCCACTAGTGAATGAGGGCGTATTGGATGAAGCTGTGAGCGCAAGCCTTGCGCCGAGGCACCCAATCCGGGTCAGTAGACCACTTTGATCCCGTGCGCATGCGTGCAAGGAGATTGATGTCAATCTTCTCGTACCATGTGAGCACGTAGTGGAGAATTATCTCAGCTCCAGCGCGCCCAGCAGATTCTCTCCACAGATCGAGCTGAGTCTCGTAGTCCATAAGCCTGGCAAAGAGAACAGACAGATTCTCCGGAGTATCTTCTTCAGGCCAAAAGGTGTTGAAGATCCGGATTACCACGTCCATAACATCCTTGCCATAGTTCCTCACGGTCTCAACTCTGGAGGACAAGCTAACTATCAGATCTTCGAGATCAAGAGGAATGGAGCCAGGACCAGACGGAGTACCCCTCTGCTGGCGGAACTTGGTAACAGCCTTGGACGCAATAACATCGCTCTCTAGGAACTTGTCTGGGAAAAATAACATAGGTGGAATGAGTAAAGGAAGCAGACCCGGAGAGATCAATGTCGGTTGAAGGAAAAGAACTTACGGGAGATATGGCTGTGAACCCGGGACAGCTCTTGGATGCAGTTATCACGTCTCTCCCGGAGTTGCACAAGCTCAGCATTCGCCGATTCAAGCTTGATGTCAGCCTCCTTGAGTAAGTCCTGGCCATTGGCAATCTGAAGATTGAGGCGTTCGCGCTCTTCAATGTAGTCCTGGCCGACCTTTTGGAGCTCGGATTGGTGCTGTGCTTTCATTTTCTTCATCTCGGCCTTAAGCTTGGCGATCTCATCATCCTTGGTCTGGAGGATGGCGAGCTCATCGTCTTTCTTTTTTGAGCTCGGCCTGATGCTGTCCTGCTTGTTCGAGAAAATGCAGCATCATATCTGGCACGGGCACACTATCTTCAAGAGATGCTGAAATAGTTTATTGACCCGGCAGATCTGAGGTATGAATGTTCGCCGAGCCAAGGAGGAAAGGAGATGGAAAGCATAGCAAGGTAGAGAAAACATAACTTACTCTTGATCTGATCCAGATTCTTCCTCATAACCGTGTTCTCAGCCTCCACCCTAGCTGCGAAAACCGAATGATGTATTAGTTTGGCAAAAGAAGATGAAGGAAAATGGAAAAATGCTGAGGAAGAAACTTACCCCTCTTATCATGATCAGCGAGGAGTGCGTTATGCTTGGTGCGCAACATCTTATGAGTGTCCAGGAGACACTGAAACTCAGCGCTCCGGCGGTTAGTGGTCACCTGAAAAGAGTACAAAAATATGACTTAGCCTTGTGCATATTCGAAGTGTACAAAATCCGAGCCAAGTGGCACTTAACCCAGCTCTAGGTGTGTGCATATTAAAAGTGTACAAAATCCGGGCCAAGTGGAACTTAACCCGGCTCTAGGTGTGTGCATATTCGAAGTGTACAAAATCCGATCCAAGTGGCACTTAACCCAGCTCTAGGTGTGTGCATATTCGAAGTGTACAAAATCTGGGCCAAGTGGAACTTAACCTGGCTCTAGGTGTGTGCATATTCGAAGTGTACAAAATCCGGGCCAAGTGGAACTTAACCCGGCTCTAGGTGTGTGCATATTCGAAGTGTACAAAATCCGGGCCAAGTGGAACTTAACCCGGCTCTAGGTGTGTGCATATTCGAAGTGTACAAAATCCGGGCCAAGTGGAACTTAACCCGACTCTAGGTGTGTGCATATTCGAAGTTATCAAGGAGCTACGTTAGTTTTCTAAGGAGCATCCGGCCGAGTAACAAGTTACTCCCCCGGAGGCTCGGGGACTAATGGTTATATCACTAGTATCTACACCATGCTAAGGAAAAGAGGAAATAACGTACCTCCATCATCCGACCCGCGAGGTTAATTGCCTTAGCGGCTGTGTTCATTTGAGCAGAAAATTCAGCAGGGCCGAACTTCTCCGGAAGATCGTCGTTGTGGACGAACTCCACCTTGTTCCAATTATTGACAAATTCAATAAGGGTCGGAGGGTATCGCTCGCTGCTAGGCATATGGGGCGCCACTAACCCCTTCGCATGCGCCTCCCTCATCTCAACCAGGGCAAGGGCTAGGCTGGTGTGCAAAACAAGTTGTTGCACACCAGCTGGCTTGGCAGGGGCGTCCTTCGGTGCTGGAGGCTTCTTGGAAAGCATGGACGCGAGAGTGCGCTGTCTAGCCTCGATGGACGCTGTCCTGGTGGCGTCGGGGGCCTTTTTTCCCTTAGGCTGCTGAGAGGAGGAAGTGGTTTCAGCGGATTTACCCTTGGGAGCTGCCTGGGTACTTTCTCGCCGAGACTAGGAAGTCTCGGACGAGGCGGAGGAGCTTGGCGCTGCTGCTGTTGCTCTTGGTGTTGCTGCTGTTGCTCTTGCTGCTGGAGTTGGTGCTGGAGTTGGTGCTGGTGCTGGTGCTGGTTTCTTCTTCGGTGGAAGGGATGAGGTAATCTCGGTAGTAGCTGGTTGCGGCGAAGCCGAAGTGGTGGATGCCGCTGCCTCGGCTGGGCCTGTCTCCCCCGCTCCAAGGTTGCCCCCTCTTGACGAGGTGAAGTGGAACCCGGAGCAGCCGCTGAACCCTCCGGAATAGGGCTCAGCGGGCATGGATCGTCGCCACGAGGGGGAGAAGGGCTGTGTCGGAGCGGCGAAGCAATGCTAGATCCACTCTGGGGGACCTCCACCGCAGCCCTGCCGAATCAAACAGTGTTGGATGACAAGTAAATGGCAAAGGGAAAAAGAGGCTTACTCATCCGAGGTCAGGGACTCGTTGGGCTTCCGACCCCTTCGTGCTGGAGCCTTGGTTGCAGGCTTGGAGGCAATTTTGTCCCCGGACTTCTTTCGCCTTTTGGCTGACTGAGAAGGTCCGGAGGAGGAAGTTGATGCTGCTCCCCGCTTCATCTTCGGTGCAATCGGAACAGGGTCACCCATGGCAAGGGGAGGGTCCTCATGGATCTGCCCACCGGGGTTAGCTGATCCCGGAAAAGCATAAGAAAGGGGGACAGCGACAAATGCTTCCATCACCTCTACATCCGAGTCATCTTCATCGTCAGGCCAATCTCTAATGGAAGAGAGTTTACCGGTGGGTCGCTTCATCGCGTCGGTCATTGGAAGGAACATCTCCTGATCCGGTTCTTCCTCGTCCAAGGTATCCCGGTCAGGAGCCCATTTGAGGGAGGGGTCGATGCCATCCTCGATAGTTTGTTGAAGGAATTGCTAAGGGAGAAAAAAGGACGATAGAGTTAAATATACAACAGCAACCGACATAAGATTTAATTCGGAGAAAGTTTGCAGCACGAAGCTTACCAGGGGAGGAAGCCTATCTCGGCAATAATGCTCAATTCCCCACGTCCACTCAGAGGAGAAGTCCTTGTGGGTGGTGAAGAGGGCCTTGACCCAGAGGTAAATCTCTGTGTTGCTCAACTCGAAAGACGAGGTACGGTTGGGGTCGCGACCCCAGCTCATGTGGCACACTTTGTGAGTGCGGTTCTGGAGGGGGGAGATCCGGTTGCGGATGAATGTGATCATGGCATCCTCGTTGCGCAACCCGAGCTCCTTCAGCTCCGTGAACCTTTTGTTGACCTGGTTGGCCAAGACCGTGGGCTTCTTGGGGATGACGTCCCACAACTCCGGGTTAGGAGGACCCGGAGTATAGGTGCGTAGTCGGATCAGGTCTTCTGTGCCGTTGTTCCGAACATAAAAGAAAGTCCGGGCCCATCCCTCGCAGGAGTCCATCCCGGTACCTCGGAGGAAGATGGATAGCCTCCGGGGAGAGATTGACGCAGCCCCGAACTGCGTAAGCTGCTTGTCCTCCGGATCAAGCTCAACATTCGGAATTACGTTCCGACGAAGGCCAAAAAAACCGGATCCATAGCTCCTTTGTGGGCCATAATCCGGCGTAGCCTTCGATCGTGGAGGCGAAAGCAGAGAGAGAGGTGATTGCATTGGCAGGAAGGTGGTGCGGCTAGAGTTTGTAGGTGTTCAACCAGTCATGGAAAAAATCGCTCACTGGCAAGCCAAATCCCTGCTGGAAATGTGATAGGAACACCTCATACTCACCCGGATTGGGTGAGGGGGCGAGCTCGGCGGAGGCGAGGCGTGCGGTGACGCCTGCGGGGATGCGCCTGGTGCGGTAGAGCCAGTCCAGGTCATCCTGGCAGACCCAGGATCCGGCCCATGCACCGCGGTCCGTTGTCGCAGCATCCTCTTCCATCTCCTGCCCGGCGATGATGAGTTCTTCTTCTGTCATCTCAAGGTCGTTGCCCTCGCTGGTGCTAGTGGCGGAGGGTGGCAGCGGCCTAGACAAACAAGGACCCGTGGCGGAGGAGGTGCACACCGGCAGCAGCGACAAAGATGCGTGTGGAAGCAGTGTGGCGGTGGCGCTGCTACGCAAACGCGGTGGCGGCGGTGCTGTCGAGGGGGAAGATGAGGAAGAAGAAAGGGAAGAGGGGCGTGGAACTGGGGAAAGGACCCAAGGGGCGCACCCCTCCCCTATTTAGCCGCTCCCTCAGGGAGGTAGTGGGATCGCGTTTGCACGCAGGCCACATCGTGTGGCCGTGTACCAACCGGATCAACCAATAGGCATCGAGCCACACGGAAGGCCACCTAGCGCAGCGGATCCCATGACGTGACGTTATGATGCAGTTAACAAGGAGGCAGACACGATGTGACGTGCGCCACAGTGATAACTGACAATTACTGCGACCGTTACTATGGCTGGCCCTTAAAATGAGGCGAGGTGATGATTAGCTTCCACATGGGGAAGTGTACGAGAGAAGGAAGAGCAACTCGGATGAGAATGTGGTAACCCGGCCAACAAGTGAAAACTTGGAATGTGCCAAGGGAAAGTAAATCCATAGAATCCGAGATAAGGAGGTAACTCGGAAATAAGGTCCAAAGCTCAGTGAAATTGAACCTGCTGTGGTCTTAGCGGCCAAGGAAGCTAAGACCGCACCAGCTTTGGGGACTAATGTTGGGGGATACCCCCGGGTAGGGTCACGCCGGGGTATAAAGGCCGAGTTAGCCGAGGTTCGGCAAGGCCAAAGCGGATGCTGGCCGGGTCAACTCAAGGCAGGCCGAATCACGGGGTAACCCGGACCAGGGGACATCCACCTAACTTGGTCTCAATCGACTTAAGCCATAAGTCGGTAAAATATATCTAACTTGTATGCAGGAACAGGTGTGGCCGGATCAACTATGTAGGATCCGGGTTATATTAAGCTTGTAAGAGAAGGAAGGTATCTCGCTGGTCAAAAGGTGGCTGCTGTATGCTGAGAAGGAGCGAGGCGGACAGAGGCCGGACCACCGAGACGAAGCCAGTGTCGGCTGAGGCGGGCGCCGTAGAGGCTCACGTAGCCTCTGCATGGGTGACGCGGGGGGAAAGTGACCCGGTCTGCTTGCTATTTTGGGAGGAGGCATATTCCCTGGAATATGCCTCCACGTATGCCCTAAGTGGAGACCTAGCCACCCCTATATAAGGAGGGCTAGGGCCTCTGTAGAAAGGGTTGAGATCTGGAGGGTTGGTTGATTCTTGACGGATTGGTTTCTAGGAGATAGCTCTGAGGGCTAGCTAGTGGCGAGAGTAAGAGAGTTCCTTCTTCCTCCTCTCTCCAATACAGCTCTAGGAGCACTTGTAACTTGTGAAGGTGAATCAAATATAAAGCTTCTGTGTGTGGAATCACCACACTATCCCTCCCTGGATTCCCCTAGTGCATTTAGTCCCCACATTTAGCCTATACATGGCATCTGCCGTGACACCACCACGATAAAAACAATCTTGCTCAAAGCAGTTTATCAGTAGCAATAGTTTTGTAGTAGGAATAGCAAAGTAGCAGCAGTAGTAAAGTAAAGACATCAGTAACAATAGCAGTAATAGTAGGATTTGAGCGCGGTAGGCATAGGAATGGATGGACGGGCGTTGCATGGACAAGACAATTCACATAGCAATCAGAACATAGGGCAATTGCATATAAATAAGATAAAGCATCCAAGTACTAGATAATCCTAGGCATGTGTTCCATATATAGTCATACGTGCTCGCAATGAGAACTTGCACAACATCTTTTGTCCTGCCAGCCCGTTTCCAGCGGGGCCTCAAGGGAACTACTGGCAATTAAGGTGCTCCTTTTAATAGAGCACCAGAGCAAAGCATTAACACTCCGTGAACACATGTGATCCTCACATCAAAGCCATTCCCTCCAGTTATCCCGATTTTTGTCACTTTGGGGCCAGTGGTTCCGGACATCAACGTGTGTATACAACTTGTATATAAGACCAAAAACAATACTACCATAATGAATCAATAACATGTTCAAATATGAAATCATGGCACTCGGGCCCTAGTGACAAGCATTAAGCACAACAAGTCGGAACAAAGTCATAAAGCACTAATAAAAGATACTAGGTACCATGCCCTAACAATCTGATGCCATTACATGAACGATCTCATCCAATCCCTACCATCCCCATAGCCTATAGCGGGGGATTACTCACTCATAGATGGGGGAAACATGGATGGTCGATGGAGAAGTGATGGTGATGATGATGGCGATGATCTCCTCCAATTCCTCGTCCCGGCAGGGTGCCAGAACGGAGTTTCTGGTGCTGTCTCGTGGAATTTGGTGGTGGTGGCGGAGCGGAACTCCTTCTGGAAAAACGTCGAACCCCACGGAGTTTTTAGGTCAGAAGGCTTCTTATAGGCGAAGAGGGAGACCGAGGGGGTGCCTGGGGGGCCCACACCACCCCCTGGCGCGGCCTGGCCTGGCCCGCGCCACCAGGTGGTGTGGCCACCCCTGGCTCTTCTCCGTCTCGTATTCTGGCTCCTGGAGTCTTCGGGTGAAATAGGATTTTTGGCATATTTTCCTGGATTTTTCCTGATAGTTGATTTTCTACACGAAAAGTAGACACCAAGGCAATTCTGCTGAAAACAGCGCCAGTCCGCGTTAGTTGCATCCAAATCGCACAAGTTTAGAGGAGAAACAATAGCAAAAATGTTCGGGAAAGTAGATACGTTTTGGACGTATCAACTCCCCCCAAGCTTAGCTTATTGCTTGTCCTCAAGAAATTCAGTTGAAAACTGAGTGCGATAAAAGAACTTTCATGAACACATTTGCTTCATATGATGTAAATATTCTCAGCAATGTGGTCAACTACTTAGACAGTACATGATAAAGAGTATGCAATTAAGTTTTCTTAATAGGCATTACAAGCTATGAAGAGATTCCAACTCAAAAATAATAAGTAGAATGAAGTATAAACATAAGCAACATTACAATGCTCATAAAAAGGTATGATAGAGTGGTATCTCGCTTGCCTTTGATTATGAATATCAAGGCACCTCTGAAGTTCAAGTGATGACTAGAAGTAAAGATATCAAGGATACATGCATTAAAGTCATAACACAAATAATCAAGTAATGGGACAAGCACAAAGAATGACAACTATGCTCTCAAGAAGGTGCTCAAAGAATATATATGGAGACTCAACAAGTAAAGGGAAAGGTTTTGAATAATTTTGAAAGGCTTCCAAATGCTGAAAGTATGATACTCATTAGCTTTGAGCTCTTATTGCCCCTATCATAAGCATCTTTAATATGGTTAAGGTGAAAGTGAGGTCCAATCTGAGTTATATGCTTGACAGACTATAAATTGAAAATCCAATGTCCCTTGAGTACGAGGGCCGCTCCTCATGCTACTCAACTTTAGTTACCGGTAAGTTCTTGTCATCGTAAATATGTGCGTATCATAGAGAACCACCAACGGGGTACCCCTTGCCCGATGATATGGAAGAATCCCCATATCAAAATGACAAGGCAAGCAGACAATGAGTATCTCAGCAATCTTCTTATTTACCATGGGAAAATGGTGCTTTTTTTTCTCTTTCCTCTTTTCATAAATCTCTTTTTTCTTTTTCTCAATAGCTATCTCTCTTTTTTTATAAGAAGAATGCTTCATAGATATCATTATGGTTATGCTGCAGGTTTCCACCATGTCAGCATGGATTAGACTAGCGGCCCAGGTGTTTCTCTAACACACATACATAACTCCATGGACTTACAAGCTCCCCTTTTATTTCACACCGACGGCATCCGCAAACAAAAGAGCAAGGTATCAACTGGGTATATATTTACAAGTGTTGAAAGCGTTCCCCGTGACAACATGGTTCTGCTAATCCCCAGCCTATAATTTGCAAGCATATAACTTTCATGGAGAGTCACAATGGTTCAGGTTTATTAAGTGCAGGAAATAAAGTGTGCCCTCAAGTTCGTGAGAGCTTTACTAACTAACTTTCTCATAACAAGCAAACATTTTATTCGGAAGAAAACAAGGCATATTGAATATGCAAGGAAGTAGCAAATGATGCTAATAGGTAGGTATGGTGGACACTTTGGCAATATTTGGTTTAAGGGAGTTGGAAACATGAGTAAAACACTCAGTGGAAATGAAGGCTAGCAATAGTAAGGGAGCGGCAAACGAGAGAGCAATAGTTGTCATTATCTTGATTGCAACAAAACAGGACTACTCATGGCATGAAAGTGATTCAAGATCCTCAAGGCAAAATAATTCATCAAGGCTTAACTGATTATTACAGTCATGTGCATGCGTAAGCATGTGCCAAGTCAATTCAAATGAAAGCAAACATTCATAAGACATACTACAAACTATTAGTGAGCTGGAGCTAATCATAAGAAAGAAAGAACTACTAAGCATCCAAAGATAACATACACCTTACACGAACGGACTAAGCATGCCTACAGTGATGAGTAAATGTACAAAAATGAAAACAAATAGAGTTCGTTACCAGCCTCTTACCACGCCTCAAGTTGTCATTAATCCTCATTATTGCTCTTCACTTGTGTGGCTTGAGTAATAATAATATGAAACCGAATCCCACTGAGGACTGATGAACCCTGCAACAAACTCACAAAGCCAAAGAAGAACAACAAATATTTTTGTTGTTTTCGATTTTTAAAACAAGAACCAAAAGGGAAAAACAAGCAAAACAAAATCTTTTTGGGTTTTTTGAATAGTTCAAACAAAGAAAAAAGGAAAATCAAACCAATGCAAAAAGAAGAAGAAGCAAACCAAAGAGAAACAACAGAAATATTTTTGGTCTTTTTGTGTTTTAGAAAGCAAAAGCAAAGAAGAACAAAAACTAAAAAGAGAACGAAAACATGAATATACAAAGTACCGACGCAACATGATAGAGAGATGAGTGCGATGTCGGCGTACCTCCCCCCAAGCTTAGGCTTTTGGCCTAAGTGGGTATCAATCCCAAGCTGGCCAGGATGAAGTGTCACCGTGGTACGACGAGGAGGTACCCTCATCCTGGTGCAAGCTCGAGTACGTCCCTCTGTAATGCGCGGAGTAATCATAGGAGGGAACATCCTCCTGATGCTGCTCGTCCACCTCCTCCTTGGAGCATGACCATAGTCTCCTGTGAACACTAAACAAAGAAGGCTCTGGCAAAAGGATCTCCCTTTCATCCCCGTCAGTGAAAAGCATCCTATATACTAGACTGTTCAAATCAAAAGTAGCGGTGACAAAGTGATGGGTTTTCATAGAACCAAGGTCAAGCCTCTGTGGTGCCAGTATAGCATTGTTGGGATCCACTAAAAGACCTAATGCATTGACCATAAGCGAGGCAATGATGCCCCCATAGATAGGCCCCCTAGCAGCTAGGCGGCGAGCAATAAGCGAGCCCAGATTGTACCGAGTATCATTGTTAAGCGCAACAACAAGGAAGGCTAAATGATAGTTGGAGATATTACTTGTGTTCTCCCTACCCAGTACACTAGTAGCAAGATAATATGCAAAGTATCTAAGAGCGGGGAGTTGGATATTTCTTATCTTTCCGCGTTGCGCCACACGGTCATCATCATTGGTCACCCCTCGGTAAAGCTCCAGCAAATCAGCGGGTCGCCCTTGAATTTTCTTCACGGTCCCTGTCATGCGTACACCTACAATACTGCAAAATCTCTCCAAAGGCATGGTGAAAGGCAGATTATAAATTTTGAAAGAGACAGTCGACTGATAAGATGTGTTAGTAAACGTGAAGCTCTCAACGAAGGTTTTGGTGAGCATAGTGTATTGCTCACTCTCGTCTTGCATATATGAGGTCAAACCAACCCTCCCAATCAGTAGCAAGAAATCATCAAGAATACCTGCAGCTTGCAAGAAAGTAAAACAAGGAAAAGTGGATGGGGGAGCATCCCCATCATCCCTTTCATTACCAATACTAGTTGCAATGATATCTTCGTTGTACGATGGCCTAAACTGAGAGGCCGATCTTGAGGGCCTCGACCTCCTAGGTGCATCACTCTCACATATCTCTCCAAAGGTATGGTTGTTCATGCTTGGTATTCTGAAATTTAAACACCTATTAAACAAGTGATTGCAAAGTAAATACAATGAAGGATTCTACTCATAGGGACTTGTAAGAGGCCTAAACATGCATTAAAACTATATCTCTAAGCATCAAACAAGCTTACAAGCTCTCAAAACCTGTTACCTACAGCAAAAAAATACTCAAGATATAATCCACTAAACACAAATCTACTTGGACAAGGGGAGGAGTCACATACCAAGGAACAAATGCTCCAAATTTCAGCAAGAAAGATGGGCTGAGCAAGGAGATCAAAAAAATCGAGAGCAAGCACATCAAGAACGCGATTTTGAGCAATGAACTGGAGCTTACTCGGGAGAGAGAAGAAAGTGGCAGGTGAGAGAGTTAGTGGGGGCCCAGGGGTGGCCCACACCAGGGCATGGCGCCACCCAGGGCAGGCCGCGCCACCAGGTGGTGTGCCTGCCTGGTGGGTCCCCCTGGTACCTCCTAGGTACTCCTCTGCCCCTTTTTTCATGTAAAAATTTAATATGAATTTTCTGGAATTTTTCGAGACACTTTATTTTTGGGCATTTTTCAGGTAGAGAAGAATGATTTTCTGACAGACAGATTTTTTTGGAAACATGATGCAAGGACAAAACAAAGCTAGAACTACAGAAGTTCTAACACACTGTAACATGTAAGCAACTAACAACAAAGAAAACTAAACGAAAACAAAAACTAAAATGGATAGAATAAAAGCAAACGGAGACAATCATAGTGAAAACATTGTTTTGTTCAATGAAATCCTTTTGTTAACAAGGTTGATCAAGTCTTGCTACCAAAACAATTCCATATGATACAAAACTTTGTATTCCACTAATGATTATGTTACCTCAACCTTGATAGCAATGGTCCCAATCATAATAGTTTCAAATTTTTCTCTTGGTATGGGACAATATATTTCTCCAACTTGAATGCCCTCAACATGTTCAATTGAATTCAAACCATAAGTCCTTTCAATCTTCTTGGGGAAATAGATAGTATGTTCCTTGTCATTCACATTGAAAGTTACCTTTCCTTGGTTACAATTGATAACAGCTCCTGCAGTATTAAGAAAAGGTCTCCCAAGAATAAGACATATTATCATCTTCAGGCATTTCAAGCACAACAAAATCAGTTAATATCAAGCAATTATGAGCCACTTGAACAGGTACATCCTCACATATACCCACAGGAATAGTGGTAGATTTATCAGCCATTTGCAAAGATATATCAGTTGGTATCAGTTTTTCTAGTTGAAGCCTCTTATAGGGAGAGAAAGGCATAACACTAACTCCAGCTCCCAAATCACACAAAGCAGTTCTAACATAACTATTCTTAATAGAGCAAGGGATAGTTGGAATCCCAAGGTCTCCAAGTTTCTTAGGAACCTTACCATTAAAGGAATAATTAGCAAGCAAAGTAGAAATTTCTTCATTAGGGATCTTCCTTTTATTTGAGACAATATCCTTCATATACTTTGAGTAAGGAGGCAATTTAATAGCATCAGTCAAAGGAATTTGCAAGAATAAAGGTTTCATCCGCTCACAAAACATATTATAGTGTTCATCTTCCTTTGACTTGTGTTTCTTGTCAGGGAAAGGCATAGGTTTTTGGACCCAAGGGTCTCTTTCACTACCATGTTTCTTAGAAATAAAATCTTCCTTAGTGTATTTAGTATTCTTTGTGTGGTTTTTAGGTTCTTCTTCAACTTTTTCCTCATTAGGAACTTCATTTTCTTCATTACCACTCTCAATTTCAGCATCAGAGATAGATATACTATTAGGATCTAAAGCAGGTTCAGAGGGTTGTACAACAGTTTTATGTTTCTTTTTCCTTTTCTTACGAGTATAGCCACTATTTTCAGCTTGTCGAGAATCCTGCTCAATTCTTTTGGGATGCCCCTCAGGATATAGAGGATCCTGGGTAGCAGCTCCACTTCTAGTTCTAATTTCATAAGCATGTTTTTCTTTGGCAGCATTAACTAGCAAGTCGTTTTGCACTTTAACGAGTTGATCTATTTGAGTTTGAACCATTTGAAAGTGTTTAACAATCATTTTAACATCATTAGAGGTTCTTTCCACAATATCTTTCAACTCAACAATAGCTCTAGTGTTTTCCATTAGATGATTTTGCACCCTTTTATTAAAATTAACTTGCTTAACAATAAAGATATTGAATTCTTCTAAGCATTGATCAGGAGGTTTAGAATAAGGGATATCACCTTCATGTGTACCTCAATAGTGGGTGAGTAAGGAATAGGCTTACATAATTCTTCTATAGGAGGTAAATTCTTGACATCTGCAGCTTTAATTCCCTTCTCCTTAAGACATTTCTTAGCTTCCTTCATCACTTCATCATTTAATTCAATAACTCCCCTCTTCTTTGATGTTGGAATAGGCACCGGAGTGGTAGGTTCAGGTATAATTACTTCAGGTATAGCTTGTTTAGGAGAGTCCAATCTTCATAATTCTTGCTTATTTTAGCCATTAATTCCTCAGCTTCCTTGGGAGTCCTATTCCGAAAAACACAAGCGGCACAACTATCTAGGTATGTCCTAGATTCTTCGGTTAGTCCATTATAAAATAGATCAAGAAGCTCATTCTTAGGTAATGGACTTCCAGCCTGTGCATGAATCAAAGCACAAAACCTTGCCCAAGATTCAGGCAATACCTCTTTTTCTCCCTGTTTAAAATCGAAAAGTTCCTACAAAATAACATGTCTAGCACTAGGAGGAAAATATTTCTGCAGGAAAGTACTAATCAAGCACTCAGGGCTATCAATAGATCCAGGAGGTAAATTACTAAACCAAGTTTTAGCTTCTCCTTTCAGTGAAAAGGGGAAAATCTTAGCAACAAAGTAAGTACGCATCTTAATATCATTAGAAAACAAGACACTCATGGTAGAAAGTTCATTCATATGTGCTACCACACTTTCATTCTTAGTCCCACAAAAAGGTTCTTTCTCAACAATAGCTATGTAAGATAGATTGAGAGAGAAATCATAATCTTTATCTATAATGTTTATGGGAGAAGCAGCAAACTTAGCAATAGGAGACAATTTGGGTCTAATAGTACGCCTCTCATGGAGACTCTTAGCAGCGCTCCTATCATGGGTGTTTTTACATTCTTTAATAAATTCATCGGTCATCTCAACATAACCATCTTCAATATCATAACTTTCACTAGACTCAGGTAAACTAATAGGTGTGGTAGTGTCTTCATTAGGAGTTTCGGTATTTCCAGCTATAGTTCTAGCAATCATAGCATCTAGGAAAGGACCCAATGAACCACTTTTATCAAGCACACTAGAAGCAACATCATAAGCATCAGAAGTTTTAGATTCAGCAGTAGTAGCAGTGTGTGTATCATGTGTATGTGGTGGTGTAACGAGCTTACTTATAACAGATGGTGAATCAAGAGAAGCAGAGGTGTTCAGAACCGTACCTCTTCTTGTAGTGGATGGTAAAATAGGAAACTTTCCATGATGAGACTACCCATTATGGATGGATAGTAGCGAACAATAGGGAATCCAAGTGAACTTGATAAATAAAGCTATGCTCCCCGGCAACGGCGCCAGAAAATAGTCTTGATGACCCACAAGTATAGGGGGTGTATCGCAGTATTTTTGAGGGAAGTGAAACCCAATTTATTGATTCGACAAAAGGGGAGCCAAAGAATATCTATAAGCCTTAACAATTGAGTTGTCAATTCAGCTACACCTGGAAACAATCTTGCTCACAATAGTTTATCAGTAGCAACAGTTTTGTAGTAGGAATAGCAAAGTAGAAATAGTAGTAAAGTAAAGACAGAAGTAACAATAGCAGTAACAGTAGGATTCGAGCGCGGTAGGCATAGGGATGGATGGACGGGCGTTGCATGGACAAGACAATTCACATAGCAATCAGAACATAGGGCAATTGCAGATAAATAAGATAAAACATCCATGTACTAGATAATCCAAGGAATGTGTTCCATATATAGTCATACCTGCCAACCCGTTTGCAACGGGGCCTCAAGGGAACTACTGGCAATTATTGTGCTCATTTTAATAGAGCACCGGAGCAAAGCATTAACACTTCGTGAACACATGTGATCCTCACATCAAAGCCATTCCCTCCGGTTATCCCGATTTCTGTCACTTCGGGGCCATTGGTTCCAGACATCAACGTGTGTATACAACTTGCAGATAAGACGAAAAACAATACTATCATAATGAATCAATAACATGTTCAGATCTGAAATCATGGCACTCGGGCCCTAGTGACAAGCATTAAGCACAATAAGTCGCAACAAAGTCATAAAGCACTAATAAAAGATACTAGGCACCATGCCCTAACAATCTGATGCCATTACATGAATAGTCTCACCTAATCCCTACCAGCCCCATAGCCTACATCGGGGGATTACTCACTCATATATGGGGAAACATGGATGGTCGATGGATAAGGGATGGTGATGATGATGGAGATGATCTCCTCCAATTCCCCGTCCCGGCAGGGTGCCAGAACGGAGTTTCTGGTGCTGTTCGTGGACTCTGGTGGTGGCGGTGGAGCGGAGCTCCTTCTGGAAAAATGTCAACCCCCCCGGAGTTTTTAGGTTAGAAGGCTTCTTATAGGTGAAGAGGGAGACCGAGGGGGTGCCTGGGGGGCCCACACCACCCCCTAGCGCGGCCTGGCCTGGCCCGCGCCACCAGGTGGTGTGGCCACCCCTGGCTCTTTTCCGTCTCGTATTCTGGCTCCTAGAGTCTTCGGGTGAAATTGGATTTTTGGAATATTTTCGTGGATTTTTCCTGATAGTTGATTTTCTACACAAAAAGTAGACACCAAGGCAATTCTGGTGAAAACAGCGTCAGTCCGCGTTAGTTGCATCCAAATCACACAAGTTTAGAGGAGAAACAATAGCAAAAGTGTTCGGGAAAGTAGATACGTTTTGGACGTGTCACTACCCAGGATCCTCTATATCCTGAGGGGCATCCCAAAAGAATTGAGAAGGATTCTCAACAAGCTGAAAATAGTGGTTCTACTCATAAGAAAAGGAAAAAGAAACATAAAACTGTTGTAGAGCCCTGTGAACCTGCTATAGATCCTAATATTATATCTATGTCTGATGCTGAAACTGAAAGTGGTAATGAAGAAAATGAAGTTCCTAATGAAGAAAAAGTTGAAGAAGATCCTGAAAACCACACTAAGAATACTAAATACACTAAAGAAGATTTTTTTGCTAAGAAACATGGTAGTGAAAGAGAGCCTTGGGTCCAAAAACCTATGCCTTTCCCTGATAAGAAACACAAGTCAAAGGAAGATGAACATTGTAATAAGTTTTGTGAGTGGATGAAACCTCTATTCCTGCAAATTCCTTTGACTGATGCTATTAAATTGCCTCCTTACTCAAATTATATGAAGGATAGTCTCGAATAAAAGGAAGATCCCTAATGAAGAAATTTCTACTTTACTTGCTAATTATTCCATCAATGGTAAGGTTCCTAAGAAACTTGGAGACCAAGGGATTCCAACTATCCCTTGTTCTATTAAGAATAGTTATGTTAGAACTGCTTTGTGTGATTTGGGAGCTGGAGTTAGTGTTATGCCTTTCTCTCTCTATAAGAGGCTTCAACTAGAAAAACTAATACCATCTGATATATCTTTGCATATGGATGATAAATCTACCACTATTCCTGTTGGTATATGTGAGGATGTACCTATTCAAGTGGCTCATAATTGCTTGATATTGACTGATTTTGTTGTGCTTGAAATGCCTGAAGATGATAATATGTCTATTATTCTTGGGAGACCTTTTCTTAATACTGCAGGAGCTGTTATCAATTGTAATCAAGGAAAGGTGACTTTCAATGTGAATGACAAGGAACATACTGTCTATTTCCCCAAGAAGATTGAAAGGACTTATGGTTTGAATTCAATTGAGCATGTTGAGGGCATTCAAGTTGGAGAAATATATTGTCCCATACCAAGAGAAAAATTTGAAACTATTATGATTGGGACCATTGCTATCAAGGTTGAGGTAACATGATCATTCGTGGAATACAAGTTTTGTCTCATATGAAATTGTTTTGGTAAAGGATTTCATTGAACAAAACAATGTTTTCACTATGATTATCTCCGTTTACTTCTATTCTATCCATTTTAGTTTTGTTTTCGTTTTCTTTATGTTGTTAGTTGCTTGCATGTTAGAGTGTCTTAGAACTTCTGTAGTTCTAGTTTTGTTTTGTCCTTGCATCATAATCCAAAAAAAATCTGTCTGTCAGAAAATCATTCTTCCATTCCTGAAAAATGCCCAAAAATAAAGTGTCTCGAAAAATTCCAAAAAATTCATATTAATTTTTTACGTGAAAATGGGCCGAGGAGTTCCTGGGAGGTACCAAGGGGACCCACCAGGTAGGCACACCACCTGGTGGCGCGGTCTGCCCTGGGTGGCGCCATGCCCTGGTGTGGGCCACCCCTGGCCCCCCACTAACTCTCTCACCTGCCACTTTCTTCTCTCTCCCGAGTAAGCTCCAGTTCATGGCTCAAAATCGCATTCTTGCTATGCTTGCTCTCAATTTTTTCGATCTCCTTACTGAGCCCATCTTTGTTGCTGAAATTTGGAGCATTTGTTCCCTGGTATGTGACTCCTCTCCTTGTCCAAGTAGATTTGTGTTTAGTGGATTATATATTGAGTATTTTGCTGTTGTAGGTGACTGGTTATGAGCTTGTAAGCTTGTTTGATACTTAGAGATATAGTTTTGATGCATGTTTAGGCCTCTTACAAGTCCCTATGAGTAGAATCCTTCATTATATTCACTTTGCAATCACTTGTTTAATAGGTGTTTAAATTTTAGAATACCAAGCATGAACAACCATACCTTTGGAGAGATATTTGAGAGTGATGCACCTAGGAGGTTGAGGCCCTCAAGATCAGCCTCTCAGTTTAGGCCATCATACAACGAAGATCTCATTGCAACTCGTATTGGTAATCAAACGGATGATGGGGATGCTCACCCATCCACTTTTCCTTGTTTTACTTTCTTACAAGCTGCAGGTATTCTTGATGATTTCTTGCTACTGATTGAGAGGGTTGGTTTGACCTCATATATGCAAGATGAGAGTGAGCAATACGCTATGCTCACCAAAACTTTTGTTGAGAGCTTCACGTTTACTAACACATCCTATCAGTCGACTGTCTCTTTCAAAATTTATAATCTGCCCTTCACCATGCCTTTGGAGAGATTTTGCAGTATTGTAGGTGTAAGCATGACAGGGACCGTGAAGAAAATTCAAGGGCGACCCGCTGATTTGCTGGAGCTTTACCGAGGGGTGACCAATGATGATGACCGCGTGGCGCAACGCGGAAAGATAAGAAATATCCATCTCCCTACTCTTAGATACTTTGCATATTATCTTGCTACTAGCGTACTGGGTAGGGAGAACACAAGTAATATCTCCAACTATCATTTAGCATTCCTTGCTGCTGCGCTTAACAATGATACTCGGTACAACCTGGGATTGCTTATTACTCGCCGCCTAGCTGCTAGGGGGCCTATCTATGGGGGCATCGTTGCCTCGCGTATAGTCAATGCATTGGGACTTTTAGTAGATCCCAACGATACTGTACTGGCACCACAAATACTTGACCTTGTTGCTATGAAAACTCATCACTTTGTCACTGCTACTTCTGATTTGAACAGTCTAGTATATAGGATGCTTTTCACTGACGGGGATGAAAGGGAGATCCTTTTACCACAGCCTTCTTTGTTTAGTGTTCACAGGAGACCGTGGTCGTGCTCCAAGGAGGAGGTGGACGAGCAGCTTCGCTTGCTGGGTTTCCATGAGCAGCACTAGGAGGATGTGCCCTCCTATGATTACTCCGCACATTACGGAGGGACGTACTCGAGCTCGCACCAGGATGAGGGGACCTCTTCGTCGTACCACGGTGACACTTCATCCTGGCCAACGACCCACTTACGCCAAAAGCCTAAGCTTGGGGGGAGGTACGCCGACACCACACTCATCTCCATATCATGTTGCGTCGGTACTTTGTATATTCATGTTTTGTTCTCTTTTTAGTTTTTGCTTTTTCTTTGCTTTTGCTTTCTAAAACACAAAAAGACCAAAAATATTTCTATTGTTTCTCTTTGGTTTGCTTCTTCTTCTTTTTTCCTTGGTTTGTTTTTCCTTTTTGCTTTGTTTGAACTATTCAAAAAACCCAAAAAGATTTTGTTTTGCTTGTTTTTCCTTTTTGGTTCTTATTTTAAAAATCGAAAACAACAAAAATATTTGTCGTTCTTCTTTGGCTTTGTGAGTTTGTTGCAGGGTTCATCAGTCCTCAGTGGGATTCAGTTTCATATTATTATTATTCAAGCCACACAAGAGAAGAGCAATAATGAGGATTAATGACAACTTGAGGCGTGGTAAGAGGTTGGTAACGAACTCTATTTGTTTTCATTTTTGTACATATACTCATCACTGTGAGCATGCTTAGTCCGTTCATGTAGGGTGTATGTTATCTTTGGATGCTTAATAGTTCTTGCTTTCTTATGATTAGCTCCAGCTCGCTAATAGTTTGTAGCATGTCTTATGAATGTTTGCTTGCATTATTCTATTCATAACTTGGTATGACACCGTGGTATCCTCCTCTGAATGTTTCATTTGAATTGACTTGGCACATGCTCACGCATGCACATGACTGTAATAATCAGTTAAGCCTCGATGAATCATTTTGCCTTGAGGATCTTGAATCACTTTCATGCCATGATTAGTCGTGTTTTGTTGCAAGCATGATTATGAAAGCTATTGCTCTCTCGTTTGTCACTCCCTTACTATTGCTAGCCTTCACTTTCACTAAGTACTTTACTCATGCTTCCAACTCCCTTAAACCAAATATTGCCAAAGTGTCCACCATACCTACCTATTAGCATCATTTGCTATTCCCGTGCATATTCATTATGCCTTGTTTTCTTCCGAATAAAATGTTTGCTTGTTATGAGAAAGTTAGTTAGTAAAGCTCTCACGAACTTGATGGCACACTTTATTTTATGCACTTAATAAACCTGAACCATTGTGACTCTCCATGAAAGTTATATGCTTGCAAATTATAGGCTGGGGATTAGCAGAACCGTGCTGTCATGGGGAACGCTTTCAACACCTGTAAATATATACCCAGTTGATACCATGCTTTTTTGTTTGCAGATGTCGTCGGTGTGAAATAAAAGGGGAGCTTGTAAGTCCATGGAGTTATGTATGTGTGTTAGAGAAACGCCTAGGCCACTGGTTTAATCCATGCTGACATGGTGCAAACCTGCAGTGTAACCATAATGATATCTATGAAGCATTCTTCTTATAAAAAAAGAGAGATAGCTATTGAGAAAAGAAAAGAAAAAAGAGATTTATGAAAAGAGGAAAGAGAGAAAAAGCACCATTTTCCCATGGTAAATAAGAAGATTGCTGAGATACTCATTGTCTGCTTGCCTTGTCATTTTGATATGGGGATTCTTCCGTATCATCGGGCAAGGGGTACCCCGTTGGTGGTTCTCTATGATACACACATATTTACGATGACAAGAACTTACCGGTAACTAAAGTTGAGTAGCATGAGGAGCGGCCCTCGTACTCAAGGGACATGGGATTTTCAGTTTATAGTCTATCAAGCATATAACTCAGATTGGACCTCACTTTCACCTTAACCACATTAAAGATGCTTATGATAGGGGCAATGAGAGCTCAAAGCTATACCATACTTTCAACATTTGGAAGCCTTTCAAATTATTCAAAATCTTTTCCTTTACTTGTTGAGTCTCCATATATTCTTTGAGCACCTTTTTGAGAGCATAGTTGTCATTCTTTGTGCTTGTCTCATTACTTGATTACTTGTGTTATGACTTTTATGCTTGTATCTTTGATATCTTTACTTCTAGTCATCACTTGAACTTCAGAGGTGCCTTGACATTCATAATCAAAGGCAAGTGAGATACCACTCTATCATACCTTGTTATGAGCATTGTAATGTTGCTTATGTTTATGCGTCATGCTACTTATTATTTTTTAGTTGGAATCTCTTCATAGCTTGCAATGCTTGTTAAGTAAACTTAGTTGCATACTCTTTATTATGAATTGTCTAAGTAGTTGATCACATGCTGAGAATATATACATCATATGAACTAAATGTGTTCGTGAAATTTCTTTTATCGCACTCAGTTTTCAACTGAATTGCTTGGGGACAAGCAATAAGCTAAGCTTGGGGGGAGTTGATACGTCCAAAACGTATCTACTTTCCCGAACACTTTTGCTATTGTTTCTCCTCTAAACTTGTGTGATTTGGATGCAACTAACGTGGACTGCCGCTGTTTTCAGCAGAATTGCATTGGTGTCTACTTTTTGTGCAGAAAATCAACTATCAGGAAAAATCCTAGAAAATATGCCAAAAATCCTATTTTACCAGAAGACTCCCGGAGCCAGAATACGAGACGGAGGGGGTCTGGGCCCAGGCCACACCACCTGGCCGCGCGGGCAAGCCTAGGCCACGCCAAGGGATGGTCTGGCTGGCCCAGACTGCCCCTCGGTCTCCCTCTTCGCCTATAAGTTGCCTTCTGACCTAAAAACTCAAGGGGTTCGATGTTTTTCCAGAAGGAGTTCCACTCCACCGCTACCACCAGATTCCACGAAACAGCACCAGAAACTCCGTTCTGGCACCCTGCTGGAACGGGGAATTGGAGAAGATCATCGCCATCATCACCATCGCTTCTCCATCGACCATCCATGTTTCCCCCATCTATGAGTGAGTAATCCCCCGATGTAGGCTATGGGGATGGTAGGGATTGGATGAGATCGTTCATGTAATGGCATCAGATTGTTAGGGCATGGTGCCTAGTATCTTTTATTAGTGCTTTATGACTTTGTTGCGACTTGTATGCTTAATGCTTGTCACTAGGGCCCGAGTGCCATGATTTCAGATCTGAACATGTTATTGATTCATTATGATAGTATTGTTTTTGGTCTTATATACAAGTTGTATACACACGTTGTTGTTGTCCGAAACCGATGGCCCCAAAGTGACAGAAATCGGGATAACCAGAGGGAATGGCTTGATGTGAGGATCACATGTGTTCACGGAGTGTTAATGCTTTGCTCCGGTGCTCTATTAAAAGGAGCACCTTAATTGCTAGTAGTTCCCTTGAGGCCCCGCTGCAAACGGGCTGGCAGGAGAAAAGATGTTGTGCAAGTTCTCATTGCGAGCACATGTGACTATATATGGAACACATGCCTATGATTATCTAGTACTTAGATGCTTTATCTTATTTATCTGCAATTGCCCTATGTTCTGATTGCTATGTGAATTGTCTTGTCCATGCAACACCCTTCCATCCATCCCTATGCCTACCGCACTCGAATCCTACTATTTACTGCTATTGTTACTGCTATCTTTACTTTACTACTGTTGTTACTTTAATATTCCTACTACAAAACTATTGCTACTGATAAACTGCTGTGAGCAAGATTGTTTCCAGGTGTAGCTGAATTGACAACGCAGTTGTTAAGGCTGATAAATATTCTTTGGCTCCCCATGCGTCGAATCAATAAATTGGGTTTCACTTCCCTCGAAAATACTGCAATACACCCCCTATACTTGTGGGTCATCACTCCACTAATGGTAATGGTTTGGCAATCGATGCCAATGGGGGAGAAGTTTTAGAGGGTTTAAGGGAAGTTGGTTTATGCTTTAAGTTTGTTCTTAAGCATTTTCCTTTCATGTTCTTGCATCTTTATTGATGCTTTGCATGTTAAATATATAGAGGAAACTCCACTAATGGTAATGGTTGACAATATATGCAACGAAATTCAAGTTCATCACACATGCATAGATTGTGGGGGAGTTTGCTCTATATACTATGGGTGTACCAATATCACATGCTTGTGCAGTATTTGATGTTGGCACAACCTTTTTGTTTGTTAAATTCCATATATAAACGCTCTCAAAGGGATTGTCATCAGTTACCAAAATGGGGGAGATTTAAAGGGCATGTGTGCCCCCATGTGTGGTTTTGGTAATTAATGACAATCTCTATGTACTAATGGTTTCATTGAGATGCACTTGTAGGATTTGTCCATTGGCATCGCTTTGACCATGTGTTGGCTTCAAGGTTTATGAAATTAATAACAATAAGCAATGTCCAAGGGCTTTGGGCCTATTGGAATCATGTTGAATAAGAAGAAGAAGAATAAAGAAAATAAGATCAAGAGTGTGTTGAAGAAGAAGATAGAGTTACTCGTGTGTATCTTCAAGACATCATCCTAATGAAGTTAGAACAAATGAAGTGCAAGCTCAAGATGCTCCATATCTAGGAGATCACAAGCTTGAAGCTTGTCATCCTTGGTGATCATGGATTGATGAATACAAGTTCAAATAAGGGGTTTCCCATGGTGTATGAGGGGCAATTTGCAAGTCTTCATCAAGCAAGCGCGAGCAAGATCAATCAAGAAAGAAGTTCCATCTTGAGGAGGATAAGGTCGTCTTCGTCAAGCTCAAGTGGAAAGCCCCAAGTAAAATGTATGATCTTGATAGGTTTTCCCTTTTTCCGCTCTCATGTTGTTAGTTGGGAGACCAATTTATAGGATAGATAACCGTACTATCAAGAGGGGCTCTCGAGTGAGTAACTTGATCATACCTTTCGGAGAGAGCTAAAACCTTTGCATATTTGGCATCATATTTCTTGGTTCTTATTTGGTCCTTATCCATGATAGGATTTAGATATTGTGTTAATCTCCATGACAAGCTCAAGTTCATCAAAAATGGATTTCATATGCATTCTCTATTGCGTTTTCGATTTGGAGGTTTTACCAGTTTGTCTTTTATAGATAGGTTGACCCCTTCATCATTTTATTCTATCCTCTCTTTATGGACTATTATGCTTCCCTTCATGATCTTGTAGAGATTGTTACTATCTTCGAAACGAGCCCAATATCATCAATATCGGAGTCCGGATGCAAAAGTTATGGCTATTTTCGTATTGGTTTTTTGTCAGTTTTCGAGAGGCGGAGACTCCGGTCTTGCACCCCGGATACTTCGGGGTGGAGACTGCGGCCCAATTTCCGGCCCAAACTCCTGGGGGTGTACAAAGAGCATCTGGAGGGTCGCCCGGAGTCCTGGCCGGAGTCTGGACCTCGGAGACTCCGATCCTGAGGGCTAGAGACTCCGAGATAAGTGTTCTACAATGGCTAATTGTCGTGGGGGACCTATAAAAGCCCACTTATTCCTCCTTGGGCTGGTTGCTAGCTCTCCCTCTCTCCTCCATTGTTTCTACCTTCTAGAGCTTGCAAATACTCTCAATCCCTCTGTTAACACCCGGGTTTTTAATCCCAGATGCCTGTTATGCCATACCTCGCAATCCCAGGATTACCATTTTTGTGAGAGATAACAGATTGGATATCACAGTACATCATCCATTACAAACCATAATAAGGTCTTACACAAATAGAGGATCTCATGATCCAGTATTAATACAAATCAAGCAGCGGAAATAAACGTAGTAGGGCTCCATATTTAGGGTCACAGGCAATGCTGATGATGGGAGATGATCCTAGTTGTCGTAGACGTCCTGCTGTTCATCCTCCTAATAGTCCTCCTCATAGTCTGTCCACGAGAATAGCCAGGGACAAAGCCATGAGTACTCTTTAAGTACTCACAAACTATCACTAACAAGTAAGGTAGTTCTAGTAGGAATCTTAAGCTCTAGGTTTATTTGCAAAAAGCTAGGTTTATCTAAACTGAGTTTAGAAGTAAAGAAAACTAAATTAATGTTCTAAATCACTTAAGTGGGAACCTAGTTTTCATATTCACAACCCTGTTGTGGTCAAGTCAAAATCATAGTTCAATTCACAAGTCATTTTGAAAACATCTGACGATGGAACAGTATGGCCACTCCAACTGTCCATGACCGCGGACGCGGCTATTCGAATAGTGTGACACTCTGCAGAGGTGGTACACTTTCATCATAAAATTCGATACATCCGTCAGGGATAACCCTGAATCATCATACTTAGTATGCGGATAATCAATCATAACCTTTCCTTTACACACTCTAGTATAGGCACCTCCCCTGTGAGCTTGGCCTCCCAGCCATGGCCATCTGCCATCCTGGATACTTCATAGGTGGACAATTCACACTCACGAGGTAGCCTCAGCTCAAACCTCTTCCGTGAGGGAACCCATACTAATGCATATAAACTTCCGTCTAAGCCCTACCCAATTTTCGTATTGTGGTTGTACGGTAAAATTGGAATGGTATCGCATCCGAACCCAACAATCAGTTTTTATAAAGGGATAAGGCTCATGCCTCAACATTTTCATCATCAAATCCTTTTGTTTACATAACACATGTCAAAACATTTCAATAGAATGAAACATCATTCCAAGGTTTTCACAATCATTTTCACCAGTATTCCCATCTAAAGTGATCAACTTTTATGCTTAGCACTAGCCACTAAAGTTAAGAGTGTTCACTAATGAGGGGTGCTAATCTTCAATCTCATGCCATGGAATGACATCTAGGTATAGGCCTAGTTTTATACCCTTGATGCTATCTATACTACTTTTCCAATACTCACAAAGCACTAACTAAAAGTAAAGACTTTAGCAAAGTAAAATAATAAAGCTTGCAAGTAAAACTTGGGATGGGTATAAATCAAAGTTATATATCCAAGCATGCCTAATGCATCTTGCTTAGGTTATCTTGCAATTAGTGATGGCTTGCATAGTTCTAGCTTGCCTTGAGTAGAGCAGTGGTTGAAGTTTTCTTCTTCTTCTTCTTCTTGGTAGTACTCCTCCTCCTCCTCGTATCTCGGGTCGGTACTATTGTCTATAAATGAATACGGGGTATACAATCACCAAACAATACTTAACTAATTCTATTTAGCACACTAAGGATCACACTTGATGATCTAGCATCATCACAATCATCACATGAATTAAAGACTTAATCTTATTTAGTTTATTTTAGAAAAGTAATTTCTACTCATTGAAAAAAATTAATATTCTCCAATTAAAATATGGGATCATGTGGACACATGTCATCACCACATATTATAATACATGGGAATGTGATTTAAAGGGTTGGTCATATTTTATAAAGTTTAAGATTATCATTTAATAGAATTAAAGTGACTAGAAATGCCTATATAGCATTATTTTGGTACTAGTCCAATGTCACTGCATGTAAACCTAAATATTTTTACATATTCAGATAGATCTTATCAAATGTGATTTTTGAGAGTTGGAATCAACTCAAAAGCATTTGTGGTTGATTTTTGAAAAATGTTTGAAGTTGGAAAAGTCTCTGTCTTATTATTTTTGGTATAAGTGGTTTACAACTCCAAATGATTTAAACCCAACATGCTTGGATAGATAATTTAAATATCTTTCTAACAAAATTGGAATCATGCAATTTGGTTTAGTGAAACTCTCTGAATTGGTTTTTGAATCTATGGATAGAATAGGGTTTTAACGAAATTGGAAAATACTAATTTGAATTCACTGGGCTGCGCGGGAGAATAAACGGGCTGGCCCAATCTGCACAGCATAACGCAGTGGGCTACTGACAGAGGGGGTCCACTAGTCAGCAACTTAATCTACGTGAAGCGGTATCTACGAATCTGAGCCCTACGATCAAAATCTAATCTAACGGTTGGTGTTCATTGTCGACAACAAACATGTCCGGCGAGGATTTTAACCAAACGCGACGGTGGGGGTCCGGCGAGGCTCACCTGGGCTCTACCTAGGGTTGGTGATGGGGGCGAAAGGTGTTGTCGTGGACGGCGGTTCGAGGCGCGGCTACGGTAGCTCCAAGGGCGGCTCCAATCGACGGCGCCCTTCTCCTCCTACAGCGGCGGGCTCTAGCCAAATTCTGGCGAGGGCGAGCTCGCCTTGCTCCGGGGAAGGGTGAGGGAGTGTCAGTGAGGAGTGGTAAGGGTGTTGGTGTGGAGAATGGAGGCAGAGGGGGTCTCTATTTATACTGTGGCGAGGGGACCGAACGGCGTGGGCTCGGGCTCGTCGGTGATGACGTTACAGGCGGCTAGCGGTGCGACTGAGGCTAGGGGTCGGTGCGGTGTTCCCTGGCGATCATCACGGAAGTAATGGCGCGGCACATGGCAGTCTAGGCTGGTCGGGCGCATGCGGCGCTCTGCGTAGACGTGGCGGGAGCTACGGGTCACGCGGCGGCGAACGGGGCTGTCTGGGAGGTTGTGGTGATCATGGCGAGTGGGCGCATGCACGGAGAGGGTGAGGTGCGGTCTGTGCGAGGCGGTCGGCTACGGCGTGCTGCCGCGCTCTGGGCACGGCGCAGAGACGGTGCGCACGACATTGCTAGGGTGGTCCTGGGCTTGGCTGAGGTCGTGGCTTGGAAAGGGGGTGGCGGTGGATGGTCGCATGTCTGCACGTCGTGGGGGAGGGCGGCGTGGCTTCTGGCGTGCTATCCACTGTCAGCCAGCGACGACCATATTCGGGTGGCGCTGCACTATGCACAACAGCTAAGGGGGAGTTGGTCTGGTGTTGCTCGACACTAGGGGAGACAAGAGAGTGGAGGGGACCAATTGGTCGATGGATTACTGTTTAAACAGTGAAATTAGGCAGATGATTAATTGGTGTAAGCAATGTGTTTGATGAAATGGCCGCACGAGAATTAGTTTGAAATTTTTGAATGAAAATTTCTGAGTGATTTGTTCTTAAGCTTGAGTGGCTATGATATCTTGGAGAAGTCAAATGGAATTGGTTTGAGTGGTTTTTGAACAAGTGTGATCTCACCATATGAACTAGATTCAATTTTGAACTGTCTTTTAAATTGATTTGGAAAATGTTTTTGTAAGTTTGTAAAGTGGGCCTTGATACACTTTTACTTGGTCTAGCAAGGGGTGAAAATAATTGGAATTGTTTTTGTTAGAAATTCTCTTCTAGGAACACTCAAAGAGGCCTAGTGGTTAACTTTGGTCAAAATGACCATTTGGTTAATTAATTCATATTTGATTTCTTTTTCTTTGGATTTTGTTTGTAATTGGTCTAGATGATGTAGCATTCACATTTAAACCATTTCTCATCTTTTGTAGCAATCAAGCATGGCAAATTCAATCAATTCTACACTAATGCAAAACACACATGCCTTCATATTCAAATTTGTAATTTTTTTTTGTTAACCCTAAACTTGGGCGATTAGAACTTGATAATCTTGATTAGAAGTTTTGGGGTGTTACAAACCTTCCCTAAACAAAATCTCGTCCTGAGATTTAAGAAAAACTAGGAACTAAAGAGATCTGGAAACTCAGTCCTAATGTAATCTTCTCACTCCGAAGTAGCTTCTTCTTCGGTATGGTTGCTCCATTAGATCTTGAGAAACTTGATACTCCAGGTCCTGGTGGTTCTGAAAGCTTCCTCCAAAATACGGATGGGTACTTCACGATACGTCAGATCCTTGTTGATATCTATGGCTCGGTGATCGATGTTCTTGAAAACTTCGGTCTTCTCTGGCACTTCTAGACATTTGCGAAGTAACGAGATATGGAACACATCATGGATGGCTGACATCTCCTCTAGCAGCTCCAGGTGATAAGATACTTCTCCTCGGCGATTCAAAATCTTGAAGGGTCGAATATATCTGGGGGCTAACTTTCCTTTTAGTTGAAAATGCTACATTCCCTTCAAGGGCGATACTTTGAGATACACAAAATCTCCGACATTGAAGGTCAAGTCTCGACGTCTCTTGTCAGCATAACTCTTCTGTCTAGATTGGGAGAATCACGGACTTTGTGAACCTTCTCTTCGGCTTCTCGTAGGATGTTGGGTCCAAAAATATGACTCTCTCCTACTTGCGACCAATTCAAGGGGGTACGACACTTCCTTCCATACAGAAATTCAAATGGGGCCATCTACAAACTGGCTTGATAACTGTTGTTGTATGAGAATTCTGTGAAAGGCAGACAATCTTCCCATTTTGATCCATATTCTACAACACAAGCTCTCAACACATCCTCTAAGATTTGGTTGACTCTTTCAGTCTGTCCATCGGTCTGCAGGTGATAAGAAGTGCTGAAATTCAACTTGGTTCCTAATCCTTCTTGGACTTTCTGCCAAAATCTTGAGGTAAATTGGGTTCCTCGATCCGACACTATGGTCTTAGGGGTCCCATGCAAACTGACGATTCTACCAATGTACAACTCTGCTAGCTTCGAACTTTGGTAGGTTGTCTTGACAGGTATAAAATGGGCTACCTTGGACAGTCTATCAATTATGACCCAAATAGAGTCATTTCCCCTACTAGATGTAGGCAAACCAGTGATAAAGTCCATTCCAACGGAATCCCATTTCCATTCCGGAATCTGCAATGGTTGCAAAAGTCCTGCGGGTCTCTAATTTTCCGCTTTGACTCTCTGACAGATATCACACTTGGCTATGTAGCTTCCGATTTATCTCTTCATCTTGTGCCACCAAAATTAATCCTTCAAATCTTGATACATCTTCGTTCCTCCAGGGTGGATAGAATAAAGAGTATCATAAGCTTCCTACATGATAACTTGCTTCAACTCGGAATCTGCTGGCACACAGATATGTCCTTTGTACCACAAAACTCCTTCTTCATCTTCGGTGAATCCGGGTACCTTTCCTGTACCAATACGACGTTTGATTCCGTCGATACTTGCATTTCCTTTCTGGGCTTCCTTGATCTGACTGATCAAAGTGGGTTGAAGTTCAATGCTAGCTAAAAATCCTTTGCTAACTAGCTCCATTCTAAACTGCTCCAACTCTTCATGCAAATTTGGCTGGGCTTCTTTGATCATGGTGTTTAATCTACACGACAATCTGCTAAGAGCATCCGCTACCACATTGGATTTTTCAGGGTGATAGTGAATGTCAAGGTCATAATACTTGATTAACTCTATCCATCTCCTTTGCCTTATATTCATCTCCTTCTAGGTGAAAATATACTTCAGGCTCTTGTGATCTGAATAAATCTCATAGTGGTTACCCATTAGGTAATGACGCCATGTCTTCAATGCTAAAACTATGGCGGCTAATTCAAGGTCATGGGTAGGGTAGTTTTGCTCATGCTGCTTCTGTTGTCGGGACAGATATGCTATGACTTTGCCTTCTTGCATCAACACACATCCGAGACCAATCTTGGATGCATCATAGTACACATCAAAAGGCTTCTTGATATCTGGCATAATCAAGATTAGGGCTGAAATTATTCTCTTCTTGAGCTCTTCAAAACTTGCTTCACATTTGTCCGTCCATTCAAACTTCTTATCTTTCTTCCACAATTGGGTCATCGGTCTTGCGATGCTCGAAAATCCTTCAACGAACTTGCGGTAATATCCCGCTAATCTGAGAAATGCACGGACTTGGGTTTGAATGGTTGGGGCTTTCCAGTCTTCAACATGCAACAATGACTCCTCCTTCTGACACAATATGTCCTAGGAACCCTACTTCCTTCAGCCAGAACTCACATTTGCTAAACTTGACATACAACTGATGCTCTCTAAGGGTTTCAAGGATGGTTCTCAGATGCAGCTCATGGTCTTCTTCTGACTTTGAATAGATTAGAATATTGTCGATAAAAACAACGACAAACTTATCCAGAAAATTCATAAAAATCTTATTCATGACATTCATGAAATAAGCGGGGGCATTGGTTAATCCAAAAGACATGACCGTATACTCATACAATCCATATCTGGTGGTAAAGGCGGTGTTTAGAATATCCGTTGCACGAATCTTGAGTTGATGATACCTAGTTCTAAGATCAATCTTAGAAAACACTCTGGCACTAGTCAACTGATCGAACAGATCCTCAATCTTTGGCAGTGGGTACTTGTTCTTGATGGTGACATCATTCAACTTTCGGTAATCCGTAAATAAACAGTTACCTCCATCTTTCTTATCCATAAACAAAACAGGCGATCTCCATGGCGATGTGCTTGGTTGAATCAAACCTTTCTCCAGCATAGCATCAAGTTGCTTCTTCAGCTCCACTAATTCAGATGGGTTCATGCTATAAGGTCTCTGAGCTATGGGTCCAGTTCCAGGAATTAGTTCAATAATGAACTCGATATCCCGATCTGGGGGCATACCGGGTAATTCATCTGGGAATACATCGGGGTATTCACAGACTACTCTGACTTGGTCTATGGTTGGTTGGGCTAGAGTCTTGTTGCATTTGAATTGACGGGGCAACGTTTCAATTACATGCTCTACTGATACTCTATAGCTACTAGTCATCGTTATGATTTCTTGGCACAGTCGATCAATCCTTTATGTTTCGACATCCAATCCATTTCTAGTACTACTTCCAAACATTTGGTTCCAAGTACTATTAGATTGGCATAAAAATCTATCCCATGGATTCTGATAGGTACAACCTTGTAAATTTTTCTAGCTTTGGTGGTTGAACCAGGTATTTGAACTATCATAACATGCTTCAATTTTTTTGGTTGAATCTTACTAGTGCATGCAAATTCTTCTGTAACAAATGAGTGCGATGCTCCAGAATCAAACAACACTCTTGCAAGTACTGAGTTAACAGAAAACATACCCAGCACAACATCAGGCGCTTCCTGAGCTTCTTCAGCATTCTTGTGGAACAGACGGCCGTTGCGGTTGAGTGAGTTCCCCAGGGCAAATCTCCTTCTAGGCTGAACACGGCGCTGTTGCTAAGCGGGTGCATTCACATTGGTGGCTGCTACAAGCTTCTTGGGGCACTCATTGGAGTAGTGACCCTTGACTACACATTCAAAGCAAGTAATCTGGGACTTGTCTTTGGCTGCAACAGACACGACATTGCTTCCAGTCCTTGGGGCAGTATTGTTGTTGTTGTTGTGGGACTTGGGTGGTGCACGGTTGAAGTTGTTGGAGTTACTAGGGTTGTTGTTGTGGTTTCCTCCAGACTTCAGGTTTCCTCCGCTATGATTGGGGTAGCTTGGACGGGACATCAGGGGTCTGTTGTTTCTTGGGGCATACTTCTAGGTATTGTGGGACCCAGTCTGGTGCATCATCCCGCGCTTGCGGTTGTCATTGGCTTGGTTGATCATCCCTTCCATCTGGATGGCAGAGTCTACTAGCTCTTCTAGATCTCCAAAACGGATGTTGACTAAAATAGTCTGCATCTCATCATGCAATCCATTCAGGAACCTTTCCTTCTTCTTGGCTTCAATGTTAATCTCATTAGGGGCATATCTAGCTAGGGACAGAAATTTGTCACGGTACTCAACTACCGTCATCCTTCCTTGCTTCAGTTCCCTGAACTCATCTCTCATCCTGGTGACCAAACCTTGTGGCACATGGGTGCGGCTGAACTTGATCTTGAATGCTTCCCAAGTCATCATCTGACCGTCGTTCATGGTACGGGTGCTATTCCACCAGGCTCTTGCATCTCCTGCTAGATAATGGGTGGCAAACAATACCTTCTCATTGGAGTCAACTCCTGCGACCTCCAGATTGTTCTCCATGGTTTGTAACCAGTCATCAGCATCTAAGGGATCCTTAGATTAATTAAAGATAGGTGGGTTGGTATTTTGAAAGTTCTTAAGCTTGGATCCATGGTGATCTTGATTTCCATGGACTTGATTATTATGGGCCATCTCAGCTATCTGTTGAAGAGTGGCTAGGTTGGCTTGGCGTTCAGCTCTACTAGCTTCACGGTCGGAAACTAGCATTTGCAGAATCTGCAACATCGAGTCCTGAGATGAGCTGCTTCCTCTGGGATTTCCACGAGTCATCTGAAGATTGAGATAAATAATGATATAAGAGGGAAATTTCTAAGGTTCATGGTTTTGTTTCAAAAACTCTAAACTTTGAGTTTGACTCAGGTTTTTCAAACTAACAACTTCCTCTCATTCATTCATTCAAAGCACACAATACAACACACACCACAACACAAATGGAAAACATATGGTTTTAAGAACCATTCTGTCATGGAAATGGCCACGGCAGTCGCTGCCATAGGCAGCGATTGAGAGTTTCGTGAGGAAGAGTTGGCGGCCATCTGCGGTGCAAGATGGGGGCAGGTGCACAGGGGTTTACCTAGGTTCGGCCCCTCGGAGGGTAAAGACCTACTCCTGCTAGATTGGATTATGAGAGAGCGAGTTACAAGGGTGGCAAGCTCGGCGGCTGGGCAGCGAGTCGCTTGAGGGGGTGTATGATGGAACGTGAGTCTCTACGATACCCTAGGGAGGTTTATATATGAAACACCTCCCAGGGTTTACAAGTTGTCCCCGAACAAGATAAGGATCCGGGGGCTTTTGCCCTAATCCGATTGGGCTTCTGCTACGCTCCTGGGCTTCCAGTCGCCAGTCAATGGGCTTCTTCTTTCCTCAGAGTCCAGTCGCTGTCCTCCAGGCGTACTCGCGGGCCTTTCGGCCCACTCAAAACCTACTACTAAGCATACTCCCTTTTCCATATCCCCATCAGTAGTCCCCGAGGCCATCGTTGATGCAGGCGCAGGAGTCCTTTGGTGCTTGAAGTAGGCGAGCCCAATTTGGGCGGCCAGTCGAATCGGCGATGGACTCTATTAATGCCGAGGAGAATTTCTCCACAGCTCCAGTCATCACTTTAATGAACATCATTGCTGCCCAGTCATCATTTCAGCGAGAGAGATTGGCGGGTGGCGAGTGGACCACAGGAGTTGGACCGTCAACCTTAGTCAAACTATCCGTTGGAATTTCCAACGGTAACTACGGCGTAATTACCGTGGGTAACGGCTATCCCGATTTTGGCGGGTGACTTTTCCCATATAAGGGGAGTGATGGATCAGCTTCGCGACCCTTCTTTGCATTCTTCGATTTGCTCTTCCTCTCTTCTCACCCCGACCTATTCTCCTCGCATCGTGCGATTCCACTTTTCACTCAATGGCACCTCCCAAAGGCTTGTGGGGAAAATCCAAGTGCACCACAGCCCAGCTGAAATCCTTCGAGGACGCCGGGGTGCTTCGCAAGGGGAATTGGCGAGTTCCCCCCTCTTCCGAGACCGAGCCGAAACCATGGCCCAGTGAGTTCATCTGCTTCACCAGCCATCTCGAGTGGGGCTTAGGGTTCCCCACTTCGCACTTCTTCCACCGCTTCTGCGTGTACTACGCGATCAAGCCCTCAGATCTTGGTTCACATAGCATCGAGCAGCTGGCGATCTTCGTCGCCTTTTGCGAGTGCTACCTCGGCTGCAGGCCATACTTCCCGCTGTGGCTGGAGCTCTTCCACGGCCGCACCGGCGCGACGCGTCCAGCGGCTTGATGCTGGCCGCAGGCGGGGTCACCTTACAGTTGAAGCCAAAGGCCAACTTCGTCAAGCTCCTCCTGCCGAAGAAGGCCGCCAGCGAGTGGAAGAAATGATGGTTCTACGTCAAGGAAGCTACTCCCTCCGGTGAGGTCTCCCTTCCTGAATTCGTCGCTGAGAGGAAAGAGCCCCGCCTACTGGCGCCAAAGAAGCTTCCTGAAGATCAGCGGATGGCTGTCGCGGAAATGATGGATCAGATCCAGAAGCTGAAGGACCAGGGGTTGGTTCCGATCAACCTCTACAATTGCTGGCTCGGGCGGCGCCTGGTTCCGCTGGCAGCTCGTCCACACTGGATGTACGAGTGCAGCGGGAAGCTTGATCCATCTCACACCAGCAAGGAGTCGTGGGAGGCCGAAGATTACAAGGCCTCCCTGAAGAAGATCACCGACGCGGAGTTCACGGGTGTGGCGGTCGGAGTCGCCCCGTATACTCCCTTGAAGAACGAAGCCCCTACAGTAAGTCTTCTTTCCAATCGCTCCGTTCGTATTCCAATTTCATTCTTTTCGCTTGTCGTGTTTTTGACTCGCAGTGGTTCTCAGCTTTTTCAGGTATTGGAGGGTTGGCTCCCTCCGCTCGATGAAGAAGTCCCCCAGGAGCTGGAGGAAGATTCCGAGGGGGATCCTTCCGATAGCGACGGGGAAGACGAAGAGGTCGCTCCCCCAGCGCCTATGGCTTGCAAGACCCGAATGCAGAAACAGCGAGAGGTCAAAGCGTGCCGCAGCCTGGACGAGTTCGAAGAAGGCGACGAGGTCACCCAGGAGTAGACATCTCGGTGCACCGCTACGCCTTCGAAGCCCCCACGCCGGCCCAAGTCACCGGCAAAAAGGCCTGCATCACCGGTCAGGTCGTCAGTGGTGTTCGGGTCGGACGACGACTCCGACGACGAAGGGTCTCCCGAAGTCTCGCACAAGGTCCCGAGGGCCACAATCTCGACGAAGGGGTTGGAGGGCGAGGACGCAGAGGTGGTGGTAGAAGCGCCCCTCGCTTCGATCGCACCGTCGACCTCGGGGGTGCCAAGCCAAGAAGCGACCGACATAGTGCCGCCCAAGTCGCCGCTACCATCGAAGGCAGCGGCGTCGGAGCCAGAGATCCCGGCGACTACGGCTTCGTCGTCAAGGAAGCCCTCGGTTTCGTGGGCTTCGGACGTATTCGAGCAGGGGCTCAGTCGCAAGCTGGGTCTCGAGTTGGATAAGCCTGCCCATATCAGTACCGGGCTTCGCGTTCTTCCAGTCGCCAAGTAAGTTATACTTCCTTGTCCCAATTTGCTTTGCTTCTTTCGTGTTGTGGTTGTGCTGATTAGAAGGGCTCGTGCAGGTCGGGGGCTAAGAAGATTGGTCGCCCTTCGGTTGCCAAGATTCCCCCAGCCACTGTCGCGGGAGAGGGTGATCTGCCCAAGAAGAGGAAGGCCTCCGAGGATGTCGCGTCTGCTGAAGTCGCGAAGAAACAAAAGGGGGGCGCTGACGACACCGCGACCGGGGGAAGCGCCACGGAGCCAGCTGCTGCGCCGCTCGTCGAAGAGGGGGCGGCGACGCGATCAAAGCCAGCACCAGCTGCGTCCGCGTCGGAGGTGCCGGTCCTAGCGGCCAGCACCCCTGGCAGGGCGTCGGCGACATTCCCTCGCTTTATTGCGAGGGGGTCTCCAGGCGGTGCGGATGCGCAATCTCCACAATTCCTGAAGATCGTGGACGCGGAGATTGAGGCCCGCCACGGGCGCACCTCCTTCACGGTCCCGTCGACTGACGCTGCTGAACTTCACAAGATGCTCGGTGCTGCTATTCAGGTATGTTCAGTCCCCGAATTCCTAGTCGCTGAATTTCAGCGGCTGGGAATTGTCTTTATTTTCCTGTATTCTCCAGTCCCCGAGTTCCTAGTCGCTGAATGTCAGCGGCTGGGAACTGGTCTTAATTTTCCTGCCAATGCTTAGCTGGTCTTGTTGTTTTGCAGGGGTTACAGCGGGAGTCGACTGATCGGCAGGCTGCGCGAGAGCGCCTGGAGCGTGATTTGCGCTGGGCGCAAGAGTTGAACCGGTGGCTTCAGGATAGGATCGGTGAGTGTTTGACGTTGTTCTTCTTTGCTTGTTATGAGCTGGTTTTGTGCAATACTTTGACATCTCTGCTTGCAGATGGTTTCCCAGACGAGGTCTCCAAGGCCCGTGAGGGGTATGTCCCACTCGCCGAACTGGACGCGGCGAATGAGCGAGTGGCCTCCCTAGTCAAGGAGTTGGAGGATGCTAAGGCGGCCTCAATTTCTTCGGAAGAACATGCAAAGGCTGCCGTCGCCGCCGCTGAGGAGGAATGCAAGGCCACGGACTCCATTATTGTGGGGCTGCATAACGACCAAGCCGCTTTGGAGAAGCACATCAAGGAGAATTGCCGCAAGCTTCTTGGTGAGTTTCTGTCATTTGCCTTATCCTTTTGTCGGTTCTCCGCTTTTGCGTGTTCCATTGTTTGACTGGCATCTGACTTTCCATCTGTGGTAGGCCAAAGCGACCCGGTGGTGCAGACGTATACCGCTTCACAGTGCGTGACT
Source organism: Avena eriantha (assembly GCA_910589775.1). NCBI lineage: Eukaryota > Viridiplantae > Streptophyta > Magnoliopsida > Poales > Poaceae > Avena > Avena eriantha. The sequence goes on along the minus strand of OU342742.1, from coordinate 72,744,799 downwards.
GCCGTGGTGAATGATGCCACGGCCTCGGCGTTGTGTGTCCAGGCAGCTCTCCAGGGCATGTCTCCCACCAAAGTCATCCCTAGGGGGCTCACGGAGGTGTGGCGCTATCTGGAGGAGGTGCCCGCGGTTGTGGAGTGGATGACGCGTTCCGCGTTCAGGCGCGGGGCCGCCACGGCGTTGAGCTTGGGCCTCGCGCACTTCCCGGACGACTTCGATCTGGACGACGTCACGAGTGGCTATCCTTCGGCGACCGGCACGGTGGAGATGTCGGAGGTGCTGAAGCTGACTGTGAAGGCCACTCCTTATGCCGACCGTGTCTTGGCGATGGGGGATCTTCTGCCATACCAGGAGACGGTGCTAGCGCCTGGCGACCCCGAGCCAGAGCACCACGACATGAAGTCGGAGCAGCCCTTCCGGTCGTCGTTGGTGAAGTCGCTGACCACGTACCCGTCGAACCCGTGGCGGCCCTTTGTGCGCGTCAAGGGTGGTGGCGCTTCTTCTTTGTTAGGGCCTGTGGAGTAAGCAAATGTAATAGTTGTAATAGATGCCAAATGGCGAACATTGTATGATGTTTTTGTAATCCATGTCGCAGGGACTTGGTTGACTTGTGTTATGATTAAGGGAGTGTTTTGTTCAACAATTTGAGCGAGTCCCCGAGCGCGTCCGCCCTTTAATGGGGTATAACTCGATTGTGTACTTCGATGTGTTTGATTTGTTTTCGCGTTTGTTTTTTCCCCTCGCGTCTCCTGAGCGGCGAGTCCCCGAGCGCGAGTGGGGTTCGTTTGTGAACGAGTCCCCGAGTGTTGTGCTAGACCGTATTGGTCGTGATCCTGTTGCAGGTTGTGAATGTGTTGTTTGTAACGCGTCTCCTCCCCTGGCCAGGAGAGCCAGTCGCTTGGCGAGACCTAGGCAGCTCTCTTACTAGGTGTGTTCCCGAGCCGCGTGGGGTCCCCGTTTTGCGGAGTCCTCGTGCGTGGTACTTAACCGTTCGAGTCGCTTTGCGCGAGGGTGGGAGGGACAGATCGCTGTGAGAAGCGTGTATCAGATGTCTTGGCCCGACGGGCCAGTCGGGCTAGGCGACTCCAATGGCGGCTCCGGGTTGGCATTTTTCGTGGATGACCCAAGGCCCGAATATTTCCAGTACCCTTGTGCCGCACTACTTGGCCGTGCCGGTCGCTCGACCATAGGTTGACTTCCGTAAGTAGCATATTTCTAGCATGTACGAGTGTGAGTGGCACAAGAATATGGTGAGTGGACACAATTTGTGCGATCCGAATGAATTTCATTATATATTCCGATGGAGTACAGTGTGAGGTTCTAAGTATAGAACTTTCTGAGGAGGTTTATATTCCATGGCCTCCCGACCTCCAATTGGCCGTCACCTCGTATGTCGATGAGGTAGTAGGCATCATTGCCAAGGACTCGGCCTATGGCGAATGGCCCCTCCCATGGGGGGATAGCTTGTGCATGCCCTTCTTGTCTTGGACCAGTCGTAGGACCAGGTCGCCTTCCTAGAAGGTGCGAGTTCGCACTCGGCGGCTTTGATAACAGCGAAGTCCTTGCTGGTATATGGCGTTGCGGGAGCGAGCCAGGTCACGTGCTTCGTCGAGTTGATCGACGCTGTCTTGGCGGGCGGTTTCGTTGGCCACCTCGACGTAGTTGGCGACTCGAGGGGAGTCGTTCTCCAGGTCTGTTCGCATTACGGCCTCGGCGCCATACACCATGAAGAAAGGCGTGAACCCGGTTGATCGGTTGACGGAGGTGCGGATCCCCCATATCACAGAGGGGAGCTCGTCGACCCAACATCCTGGGGTGCGTTCGAGGGGCACCTGTAGTCGCGGCTTGAGATTGTGGAGGACGCTTTGGTTGGCGCGCTCTGCTTGGCCTTTGACTCCGGGTGGGCGACTGACGCGAGGTCGAGTTGTATACCGTGCTCCTCACAGAATTCCGCCATGGCCCCCTTGGCGAAGTTGGTGCCGTTGTCTGTGATGATGCTGTGTGGGTAACTGTACCGGTAGATGAGTTCGCGGAGGAACTTGGTAGCTGTCTTGCCGTCGCACTTCTTGATCGGCTTGGCCTCTACACATTTGGTGAACTTGTCGACTGCGACCAGCAGGTGAGTGAAGCCCGATGGGGCCTTCTTGAACAGGCCGGCCATTTCCATGCCCCATACGGCAAATGGCCACGTGATGGGGATTGTCTTGAGCGCCAAACTAGGAAGGTGCGTCTGGTTGGCGTACTTATGGCATCCAACGCATCTTTGGATGATGTCGGTGGCGTCGGCGTGTGCTGTGAGCCAGTAGAAATCATGCCGCATGGTCTTGGCGACTAGCGACTTGGCGCCGGCGTGATGGCCGCAGTCGCCGGCTGGATGTCCTGGAGGATCTTGCGACCTTCCTCTGGCTGTACGCAGCGCTAGAACATGACAGTCATGCTGCACTTGTGGAGCTCGCCGTTGATGATGACGAAGGATTTGCAGCGGCGCACGATCATTCGCGCCTCTGTCTCGTTGCTCGGTAGGAGTTTGTGTTCCAGGAAGGCGACGTATGGCGCTGTCCAGTCGTTAGGTTCCACAACCATGGCGACTAAGGCCAATTCTGGTTGTAGTGGGATCCCGACGTCGATCTCCTTCGGTGGGCTGACAGAGGGCTTGTGGATGATGTCGAGGAAGACGCCTACTGGTGGCGCCTGTCGAGCCGACCCGATGCAGGAAAGGGCGTCCGCCTCCTTGTTTTTACGCCTCTCGATCCACTCGATGGAGTAGCCGTCGAAGTGTCCTCCCAGTTGGTCAACGGCCTGGCGGTACGCTATCATTGTTGGGGAAACAGCATCGCATGTCCCGACCACTTGGCCGGCGACTAGGTCGGATTAGCCGTAGCATCGTAGGCGATTGATGTTCATCTCCTTGGCGGCTCTCATGCCGTGGAGGAGGGCCTCGTATTCCGCCGCGTTGTTGGTGGAGGGTTTGAAGTTGAGGTGGAGCACTTAGCGGAGCTTGTCTCCTTTGGAGGAGGTCAGTATGACCCCAGCCCCCGCGCCGCCGGCGTTCTTGGAGCCGTCGAAGTGGAGCGACTAGTAGTGGAGGTATGGGAGCTTCTCTGGCTGCTATGCCTCTTCCCAGTCGGCGAGGAAATCGGCCAGGGCATGCGACTTGATCGCTTTTCGGGCTCGTATTTGATGTTGTGGACGCCGATCTCGACGACCCACTTGGCGACTCGCCCAGTCGCATCGCGATTGCGTATGATGTCTTGCAGGGGCGCGGAGGATACCACCGTGATTGGGTGCTCTTGGAAGTAGTGGGGGAGTCGCCGCTGTGCTCGGAATACCGCGTACACCAGTTTTTGGTATTGCGGGTAGCACTGTCGTGAGTCTGTTAAGACTTCGTTGATGTAGTAAACTGGGCGCTATATGGGGTGCTCCTTGCCCTCTTCTGGTCGTTCGACGACCATCACGGCGCTTACGACCCGATTGGAGGCCGCGACATAGATGAGCATTGGCTCTGTGTCGAGTGGCGCGACGAGTAGTGGTGCCGCGAGTAGCACTTCTTTGAGTGCTTTCAGTGTGTTGTCGGCCTCTGCGTCCCATTGGAACGTTGGGTTCTTGCGCAGCAGGCGGTATAGGGGCATTTCCTTCTCGCCTAGCCGGGGAATGAAGCGACTGAGAGCCGCGACTCGCCCTGCCAACTTTTGGACGTCGCGCAGGCACTCGGGTTTCCCGAGTCGCGCGGTGGTGTCGATCTTGGTGGGGTTGGCCTCGATGCCTCGCTTGGAGACTACGTACCCCAGAAGTTGTTCGGTAGGTACGCCGAAGGTGCATTTTCCGGGGTTCAGCTTGATGTTGTACCTCCACAGATTTGCGAAGTTTTCTGCTTGGTCGGCGAGCAGGTCGTCCTGGCGGGTGGATTTTACCACAACGTCATCAATGTAGACGTGGATGTTGTTGCCGATTTGGCTCGCAAGACACTCCTGCATGCACCTCTGATATGTGGCGCCTGCGTTCTTGAGGCCAAATGTCATGCCCGTGTAGCAGAACGCGCTGAATGGTGTGATGAACGCCGTCTTCTCCTCGTCTCCGACCGCCATCTTGATCTGGTTGTAACCAGAGTAAGCGTCGAGAAAACACAGCGACTCCGATCCCGCGGTCGAGTCGATGATCTGATCGATGCGCGGTAGGACGAACTCCTCCTTCGGGCAGGCGCTGTTGAGGTTGGTGTAGTCTATACACATTCTCTAGGTGTTGTTCTTTTTGAGGACCAGGACTGGGTTTGCCGGCCACTTGGAGTACTTAATTGGCCGGATGAAGCTTGCGGCTAGCAGGCGCTGGACTTCCTCGGCGATTGCTTGACGGCGCTCTTCATTGAAGGGCCGTAGCGACTGTTTTACTGGTCGCACTTTGGGGTCAGCATTGAGTTTGTGCTCAGCGAGTTCCCTCGGGACACCTGGCATGTCAGATGGCTTCCATGCGAAGATGTCGCGGTTCTCACGGAGGAACCCGATGAGCGCGCTTTCCTATGCGGGGCTCATATGCGCCCCGATGGTGACCGTCTGGCTGGAGTCGCCTGGGACGAGCTCGACGGTGCGGGTGTGCGTGGTCGCCTCGAACATGGAGTTCGCGGCGATCGGTTTCTTCAGGATGGGTGGGATCGTCCTTGTTGATGTTGCCCGCGTATTTCGCGAGCTCCTGCGCGTGGTCAATCTCCGCGGCGATGACGGCGTCGGCGAGCTCGGCGCCTTTTTCCTCGCATTCCACGGCCATATCGGGGTCGCCGTGGATGGTGATGATGCCGCTCGGCTCGGGGAGCTTCATCATGTTGTAGGCGTAGTGCGGGGTCGCCATGAACTTTGCGAATGCCTGGCGGCCCAGGACGTAGTGGTAGGGATTGCGGAAGTTTACCAGCTCAAAGACGATCCTCTCCGTGCGGTAGTTTGCCGGGGTGCTGAAGGTGACTGGTAGCGTCACCTTCCCGATCGGGTACGCCTTCCGACCGGGGACGATGCCGTGGAAGGTCGTCAGTGTTGGCTCGATGGCTGTTTCTAGGAGCTGGAGCCTTTTGAAGGTGTCGAGGTACAGGATGTTGATGGATCTCCCACCGTCCATCAGCGTCTTGGGCAGCCAGTAGTCGGCCACCTTTGGCCTGACCACCAGGGCGACTCGCCCTGGATACTCGATTCTTGGCGCGTGGTCCTGGCGACTCCAGGTGATGCTCTATTCGGACCAGTTTAGGAAGCGGGGGATGTCGACTTGCGTCACCGCATTGATGGCGACCGCGTGGACGAGTACCTTCTTCTCACTCTTGGTGCCGAGCCCGGTGTAGGTATGTAGCGATGCGACAGCGGTTCCAAAGCCGCCGCCGTTCCCGTTGTCCCGCGGTTGGTTGTTGTTGGGGTCCTCCCTTGCAAGTCTCGCCTTCTCGATCTCTTTGAGAGAGTGGCAGTCGGCGGTGGTGTGGGTGGCTGGTTTTCCCTCCCTGCTGTGGTAGATGCAGGGCTAATTGAGCAGGGCGGCGGGGTCGAATTTCGGCCTCGTCGCGTTGTTGGCGCGGTAGTTCCCGCTGTCACGGTAGTTTCCTCCGTCGCGGCGGTAGTTCTTGGAGTCGCGTTGGCCATAGCCGGCGTTGGCGACGAAGTCAACTCGCCCGTCGGTCCGGCGCTTGCTGGTGATGCGGGTGTTGCTGTAGCGCATATCGCGTAGGCGCCCGCTGTCGTGGATGCTAGTGCGCCGTCTTCCTCCCGACTCGTCGTCGGAGTCTTGGTTAGGGTCTTCCTCCGCGCAGCGCTTGGCAATCTCGAGGAGGTCGGGGATGTTATCGAGCGTCCGGTAGACCCTCTTGATCTTGGCGACCAGAGGTTCGTACCGGCATGCGTTCTTGAAGTAGTGTATCGCCGTGTCTGGGTGGATGCCGGAGGCGTTTATCCACAGCTCTTGCCACCTTTGGATCCACCGGCGGGTCAACTCACATTGTCCCTGGATGCATCGCTCCAGGTCCTCGATGGTGGTGGCGCGGGTGTAGGAGCCCTCGAAGTGCCTGACGAAGGCGTCCCGCATGTCTTCCCAGGAGTCGATGTTGTCGGCGGGTAGCGTGTTGATCCATTGCCGGGTCGCACCCTCCATCATCAGGGGGAGGTAGCAAGCGGCGAGCAAGTCAGTGTGGCCTGCGATCCCCATTTCCATGAGATATGTGTCCAGCCAGACGACGGGGTCGTACGTTGGGTCGTATTTCTCGATCTCCTTGGGGGCCTTGAAGTTGGCGGGGTATTTTTCCCTGCGGATCATGGGTCCAAAGCATTGTGGCCCGACTCGGCTGAGTGAGCCTCTTGGCTCCGGGTCGCCGCGGTTGGCGAGGGTGTGTCGCAGGTCATAGGGCTGGCGCGACCGCCATGCCTGATTGTTGATGATATGCGTTCGGGCATCGAGTGGTTGCCTATTTGCGGCGACAGTGTTGTTCGCAGGTCGCGGCTCGTTGGTCGACAACGCGGGGTTGGCGGCCCGCGGTTGGTTTGCCAGGGGTTGGGGTGGTGGGCAAACTATCGCGTTGGCCACAGTGGGGTGGCCGCTTGATGCCGCCCTGCTTGCTGACGAGCGGGAGTACATCCGCCCTCGTGGATCGACTCCCGCGGCTTGTTGCTCGACGGCCCTGACAAGTAGGGCCTTGGCGTACTAGATCTGTAGCGCGCCGCCACCTTGGACATCGAGGTTGGCGATCGCGGCGTCGGTCGCGACGATGTTGTCCATCGGGGTGGAGTATAGTGGTAGCCCGTTGGCGTCCCGGGCTTGAGGCGAGATGATGATCCGTGGTTGGTCTGGTGGGGGCGCACGGCCCATGGGTGGTGGAGGGGCCCCATTCGCTGGTGCTCTAGGTGGTGGTCTTGCGGGGTTGCCTCCTCCTTGCGACGCGTTCTCGCCGTGTTTGCGCTCGGCAGCGCATGTGGGGTCGCCCTCGTCGTTGAAGTTCAGGACGAGGCCCTGAACATCGGGGTTCAGGCGGGTCCTGATGCGGCGCTGGTGATAGAGTGACAGCTCCTTCGCCGCCTCTCGTTCGAGGCGGTATTTCTCACGCTCGGCGAGTTCGTTGCGCTGCACCTCCTGGAGGGCTTGTTCCACCTCCGTGGCTGTCGCGGTCGGCGGAATCGGCGTGGAGAACGGATCTGGCAGGGCGGCCATGCTACCCGCCATGTAGATCGCGTTGAAGCGATTGGATCTGGCGCGAAGATCCTCGGGGGATTCCGAGCCGGAGTCGGAGTCGAAGGTCCCCAGGATGGAGGGATCCTCGAAGTCTTCGGGGTTGGAGACTCACGTGATGGAGTCCTCCCGTGACACGGCAGTGATGGATCCGTTGGCCGATGCAGGGGTCGCGGAGTCGGCATCGTCGTTTAAGGCATCGTCGTTGGTGGCGACGTTGGTCTCGACTGCGTCGCTAGCGGCCGAGTCGTACTCGGTGACGAGGCCCCTGATGGAGCGGACCTGCTCCTCCGAAAGCAGATCGCGGTGTGGAGGCGATCCGTCGACGATCATGGTCGCGGCTGGGTCGACCGCGCCGGTAAAGCCGACGAAGAGGTTGATGGAGCTGACCGGCATCACCGCGGCGTGTGTGACTGAGCGCGACGCCGGGATGTAGCTGTTGGGCAGGATCTGCAAGATCCCGCCAAAGGCGATCATGCGGCCGGTGGCGAACGGCCGCTCGATCGGCGAGTAGGGTCTCGCCACAGAACTCAGGCCAGTCCTGCTATGCCCCACGGTGGGCGCCACTATCGTGGAAATGGCCACGGCAGTCGCTGCCATAGGCAGCGATTGAGAGTTTTGTGAGGAAGAGTTGGCGGCCATCTGCAGTGCGAGATGGGGGCAGGTGCACAGGGGTTTACCCAGGTTCGGCCCCCCAGAGGGTAAAGACCTACTCCTGCTAGATTGGATTACGAGAGAGCGAGTTACAAGGGTGGCGAGCTCGGCGGCTGGGCAGCAAGTCGCTTGAGGGGGTGTATGATGGAACGTGAGTCTCTACGATACCCTAGGGAGGTTTATATATGAAACACCTCCCAGGGTTTACAAGTTGTCCCCGAACAAGATAAGGATCCGGGGGCTTTTGACCTAATCCGACTGGGTGTCTGCTAGGCTCCTGGGCTTCCAGTCGCCAGTCGATGGGCTTCTTCTTTCCTCAGAGTCCAGTCGCTGTCCTCCAGGCGTACTCGTGGGCCTTCCGGCCCACTCGAAACCTACTGCTGAGCATACCCCCTTTGGCATATCCCCATCACATTCTATGAAACTACGATACAGTGGGACCAGTACAACTCATTCCTATGGTAGTGATCAAGTGCATCTAATCATCATCAATGAATTCGGAATCATCATCATCCGTGTAGAACTCCATGGCATCATCCTCTAGGTAGTCGTTGTCATCACTGAGGTAAGAGTGAAGATCTCCCTAGATGTCTTCACCTTCTTCCTCCTCCTTCGCTTCAAGCTGGACTTCCTGTTCATAGATGGTCTTCTTGAGAGCGGCCACCTTCTTGCGAAGACGATCGATGGTGCGATCCTTCTTATCTCATTGACGACGAAGTGATTGGTGCTCCTTGGCAAGAATGGCGAGAGTATGGTCCTTCTTGATGGCAATGGCAAGGTTGTGGTTGGCGTAGGCGCGAGCGTTGTCCAACTCCTTCTGCCTATCATACAACATGAAGTCAAGATTGTCCACCTAGTGCTTCAACTCCGGGTGTCCTGGCATCTCCAATGGAATTCCCATAGAATCACGCCTTGCAAAGTGAGCAAAGCGAGTTCCTTGGATCAGGTTGATGTTTTGCCACACAGACGGGCAAGAGCTTCATGCATAGCCCTGGCTAATCCATCTAGCCAGTTGTTCTCTCGCAGGGTGAATTGGATCTTCTCAGAAGTGGGTGCTTCCATCTTGCCTCTGAGATCTGCAACTATTAGCCATTGTAGATCTCCTCCTATGTGATCGTTGAGTTGTGCCCCAAAGAATTCCGGATGTGGGCGCTCAAGGTACTCTGACAGTGCATCTAGATCCCTCTCAAAGATCAGTTGGCCTCCGTTGCCCAGCTGGTAGAACTTGCAATACTGGACTTCCATCTATAAGAATTTAGGATGAGTAAGTTAGTGAAGTGATCAAGTGTTTCAAATTTTATGTAGGAATGTAAGAATTTTTGAGGAGCATGATTTTTTTTGAAAGAATCAAGGATAAGAGTGGGATTAGGTTTTCATAAATACTCACTTCTTTTGTTTTGAAACTAAGTTTTTGTTCGGACGTCCATTCTAACTAGGGTCTCCTATGGTCAGGATGGCTTTGATACCAACTTGTCAACACCTGGGTTTTTAATCCCAGATGCCTATTATGCCATACCTTGCAATCCCATGATTACCATTTTTGCCAGACATAACAGATTGGATATCACAGTACATCATCCATTACAAACCATAATAAGGTATTACACAAATAAAGGATCTCATGATCCAGTCTTAATACAAATCAAGCAGCGGAAAGAAACGTAGTAGGGGCTCCATCTTCAGAGTCATAGGAAATACCGATGATGGGATATGATCCTAGTTGTCGTAGACGTCCTGCTATCCATCCTCATGATAGTCCTCCTCGTAGTCTGGCCACAGGAATAGCCAGGGACAAAGCCATGAGTACTCTTTAAGTACTCGCAAACTATCACTAACAAGTAAGGTAATTCTAGTAGGAATCTTAAGCTCTAGGTTTATTTGTAAAAAGGCAGGTTTATTTAACTGAGTTTAGAAGTAAAGAAAACTAAATTAATGTTCTAAATCACTTAAGTCGGAACCTGGTTTTCATATTCACAACCCTGTCGTGGTCAAGTCAAAATCATAGTTGAATCCACAAGTCATTTTGAAAACATCTAACGACGGAACAGTATGGCCACTCTAACTATCCATGACCGCGGACGCAACTATTCGAATAGTTTGACACTTTGTAGAGGTGGTACACTTTCAGCACAAAATTCCATACATCCATCAGGGATAACCCTGAATCATCATACTTAGTATGCAGATAATTAATCATCACCTTTCCTTTACACACTCTAGTATAGGCACCTTCCCTATGACCTTGGCCTCCCAGCCATGGCCATCTGCCATCCTGGGCACTTCATAGGTGGAAAATTCACACCCACGAGGTAGCCTCAGCTCAAACCTCTTCCGCGAGGGAACCCATACTAATGCATATAAACTTTCGGCTAAGCCCTACCCAATTCGGGTATTGTGGTTGTATGGTAAAATTGGAATGGTATCGCATCCGAACCCAACCATCAGTTTTTACAAAAAGGGCTAAGGCTCATGCCTCAACATTTTCATCATCAAATCCTTTTGTGTCCATAACACATATCAAAACATTTCAATAAAATGAAACATCATTCCAAGGTTTTCATAATCATTTTCACCAAGTATTCCCATCTAAAGTTATCAACTTTTATGCTTATCACTAGCCACTAAAGTTAAGAGTGTTCACTAATGAGGGGTGCTAATCTTCAATCTCATGCCATGGAATGACATCTAGGTATAGGCCAAGTTTTATACCCTTTATGCTATCTATACTACTTTTCCAATACTCACAAAGCACTAACTAAAATTAAAGACTTTAGCAAAGTTCAATAATAAAGCTTGCAAGTAAAACTTGGGATGGGTATAAATCAAAGTTATATATCCAAGCATGCCTAATGCATCTTGCTTAGGTTATCTTGCAATTAGTGATGGCTTGCATAGTTCTAGCTTGCCTTGAGTAGAGCAGTGGTTGAAATTTTCTTCTTCTTCTTGGTAGTACTCCTCCTCCTCGTATCCCGGGTCGGTACTATTGTCTATAAATGAATACGGGGTACACAATCACCAAAAAATACTTAATTAAATCTATTTAGCACACTAAGGCTCACACTTGATGATCTAGCATCATCACAATCATCACATGAATTAAATACTTAACCTTATTTATTTTATTTTAGAAAAGTAATTTCTACTCACTGAAAATAATTTAATATTCTCGAATTCAAATATGGGATCATGTGGACAAATGCATCATAACATATTCTAATACATGGGAATGTGATTTAAAGGGTTAGTCATATTTCATAAAGTTTAAGATTATCATTTAATAGAATTAAAGTGACTAGAAATGCCTATATAGCATTATTTTGGTACTAGTCCAATGTCACTTCATGCAAACCTAAATATTTTTACATGTTCAGATAGATATTATCAAATATGATTTTTGAGAGTTGGATTCAACTCAAAAGCATTTATGGTTGATTTTTGAAAAATGTTTGAAGTTGGAAACGTCTCTGTCTTATTATTTTTGGTATAACTTGGTTATAACTCCAAATGATTCAAATACAACGGGCTTGGATAGATAATTTAAATATATTTCTAACAAAATTGGAATCATGCAATTTGGTTCAATGAAACTCTCTGAATTGATTTTTGAATCTATGGACATAATAGGGTTTTAACTAAATTGGAAAATACTAATTTGAATTCACTGGGCTGCGCGGGAGAATAAACGGGCTGGCCCAATCCGCACAGCATAACGCAGTGGGCTACTGACAGAGGGGGTCCACTAGTCAGCGACTTAATCTACGCGAAGCGGTATCTGCGAATCTGAGCCCTACGATCAAAATCTAATCTAACGGCTGGTGTTCATCGTCGACGACGAACAACTCCAGCAAGGATTTTAACCTAACGCGGCGGTGGGGGTCTGGCGAGGCTCACTTGGGCTGAAGCTAGGGTCGATGATGGGGACGAATGGAGTTGTCGTGTACGACTGTTCGAGGCGCGACTACGACAGCTCCTGGGGCGGCTCCAATCGACGGCGCCCTTCTCCTCCTGCAGCGGCAGGCTCTGGCCAAATTCCAGAGAGGGAGAGATCGCCTTGCTCCGAGTAAGGGTGAGGGAGTGTTAGTGAGGAGTGGTGAGGGTGTTGGTGTAGATAATGGAGGCAGAGGGGGTCTCCATTTATACTACAGCGAGGGGACCGAATGACGTGGGCTCAGGCTCATCGATGACGATGCTATAGGCGGCTAGCGGTACGGCTGAGGCTAGGGACGGTGCGGTGTTCCCTAGTGATCATCACGGAAGTAATGGCGCGGCACGGGGCGGTCTAGTCTGGTCGGGCACGTGCGGCGCTTTGCGCAGACGCGGCGGTGTTTGCGACGGTGTGCGGGAGCTACGGGTCACGCGGTGGCGAACGGGGGTGTCTGTAAGGTTGTGGTGATCATGGCGAGTGGGCGCGTGCACGGAGAGGGTGAGGCGCGGTCTGTGCGAGGCAGTCGGCTATGGCGCGCTGGCACGCTCTGGGCACGACACAGAGATGGTGGGTGCGGCGTCACTAGGGTGGTCCAGGGCTTAGCTAAGGTCGTGGCTTGGACAGGGGGGTGACGGTTGATACGTTCCTAACGTATCCATAATTTTTGATGTTCCATGCTTGGTTTTATCTACTTTCTTATGTTTTGCCCACACTTTGGAGTACTTTTCATATGATTTCTTGGACTAATCTATTAACAAGAGCCACAGTGCCAGCTGCCTGTTTTCTGTTGTTTTTGGTTCCAAGAAAGTCGAAAAATGAATATTCTCGGAATTGGACGGGACAAAAGCCAATGTCAGTTTTTCACCGAGGGACATCCGGAGCCAGAATACGAGACAGAGAGGGGCTGGGGCCCGGCCACACCTCTTGTCCGCGCGGCCAGGCCTGGCCCGCGCCAGGGGGTGGTCTGGCCGCCCTAGGCACCCCCTCGACCCCTCCTTCCGCCTATAAGTTGCCTCCGATACAGAAACCCTAAGCACCCGATCAAAATTCCATGAAAGAGTCTGTAGCCTCCGTCGTCTCCATCCCTAGATCGGGAGGGATCTAAAGCTCTTCCTGGCACCCTGCCGGAGAGGGGAATTCACCCTGGAGGCCTTCTTCATCATCATGCAATCCTCCGGTGTGATGCGTGAGTAGTTCATCTCTAGACTACGGGTCCATGCAGTAGCTAGATGACTGGTTCTCCTCCTTTGTGCTATCATGTTTAGATATTGTGAGCTCCGTTCATGATCAAGATCATCTATTTGTAATTCTTACATGTTGTGTTTGCGGGGATCCGATGGATATTGAGATGCTATTTCAGATTGATTATTGATTCTATCATGTATTTGTTATTTGTGATCTTGCATGCTTTCCGTTGTTGGTAGCTATCTTGGTCAAGTAGATTCTAGCAACTCCAAGAGTTAGTATTTATGCTCGATAGTGGGTTCATGCCTCTAGTAATCTGGGGAAGTGACATAAATCTCTAAGGTACTAGATGTGCTGTTGCTACTAGGGAGAAAACAACAATCCTTTGTTCATAGAACAATCGTATTGTTTACTTTACACGCAATTCGTAATGCAATTATCCGTTGCTTGCAACTTAATACTGGACGGGGTTCGAATGATAACCAGAAGGTGGATTATTAGTCATAGATGCAGTTGGACGGCGTTCTATGTATAATGTTGTAATGCCCAATCGAATCTCAAAGGAGTCAAGATGAGTAGTATATGCTTGTATGCTTTCTCGATGTTTGTCAATTGCCCCGCTGTAATTTGTTCACCCAACATGTTATCTATCTTAAGGAGAGCCACCTCTAGTGAACTATGGACCCCGATCCTTTCTTTTACTATCAATCTACAATCAACTGTTTACTGCTTTGTGTTTACTTTCTACAAACTATTACTTTCTTCCACTCGATACGTTTAATCCTTTGTTTTCAGCAAAACCGGTGAGATTGACAACCTCATCGCAAGTTGGGAGCAGAGTTCTGTGGTTGTGTTGTGCAGGTCTCAACGTTGCTGCTGGCACCGGTAGTGCGCCCTGCCAAAGTTCAGCTAGCTACACATTTGGGGTGTTTCCTTGATCCTACTGGATTGATAACCTTGGTTTCATAACTGAGGGAAAACTTGCTGTTGTGCTCATCATACCTTCCTCTTGGGGTTCCCCAACGAGCTCGATATATTTTGGGCCATCAAGCTAATTTTCTGGCGTCGTTTCCAGGGAGTTAAGGACATTTTCACAAGGGGAGTCACTCATAACCAATCTCTTTACTTTGTTGTTTTCGTTTTTCTTAGTTTTTTTTGTTTTGTTTGCTTGTTTCTTTTTATCAAAAATACAAAAAAAATTAGTTCCTACTATAGTTGTTATTTTTGTTGGTTTGTTATTGTCTTACTTTATCATGCTTTCAATCAATGGTTGGTTTCTTTGAAACTAAATCTTATTGGCAAGGTGGGTTCACGGAAGAACAAAAATATTATTATAAGGAACACCGCTTGTCACAAAAAGGGAAACACTTATGGGAACAAATTAATAAATTGGATACCATTGCTAGAAACATGTGCTCTACTTATAATGTTACTTATTTCTTTGATAAATCTTGTTGCTCTAGGAGGTATAAACACCTCCCTTTTCAATGTGAGTATAATTATGATTTTACCATATCTTCTTATGTTAAAGGAAATTATGACTTTTATGATGGGGAACAAACTGAAGAATTTATTGCTTGGAAGGGTGCATTCGAACTTGCTTATTTGCTTGAAAATATTGACGATGCACCTTATAAATATGAGGTTTATTATATACATAAATTTTGCTTTGATAATTACAAGGTAGAGAATGGATATATTCTTGAATATCTTAATAGATGCTCTCCACCAACGGAAGAGACTAATGCCTTGCAGGAGCCTATGGAAGAAATTGCTGAAACTAGAAGCTCATTGCATGAAAAAGAGGAGAAGAGTGATTATCAAGAGGAGGAATAATGCAACCCATTCCTACCTTCTAATGAGAGTAACTCTTTACCCATTACATTAATTGATTATCCTCCATGCTTACGAAAGGAGGATGAATGTTATGTTCCTGTGGATTCTTTTGAAAATGTTTATAATAAAGCTCTAGATTATGGTCCTATATTGGTTGATAATATCAATTTTACTACTATTGAAAATGAGATTGATCAGTCATCTTGTTATAAAATTGTTAAAAGTGGGTATGAAGGTTTTAATCCCATTATTTTTGAGCTTGATAAAAATTATGTGTTTATAGATCATGAAAAGCATGCTTATTGTGATAGTTATATTGTTGAGTTTATTCATGAGGCTACTGAAAAATTGTTATGACATAGGAAAATATGGTTGTAAAAGTTTTCATGATACTGAAACACCTCTCTATGTGCTGAAAGTTTTGAAGTTACTCTCATTTTATCTTCCTATGCCTGTCACTTTGTTCTTTGTGAATTTATTGGCGTATAAGATTCCTATGCATAGGAATTGGGTTAGACTTAAATGTGTTTTGAATTTTCTCATTGATGCTCTCTTTTACTTCAATTCATATTTCTTATGTGAGCATCATCGAAATTCTTATGCCTAACTTAAAGGCGTTAAAGAAAAGTAATTATTGGGAGATAACCTAAAAGTTTTAGATGAGTCTTGGAAGTTATTACTTCTGTAATAACCGCTCCTTATCCTTTTTATTTGCTTTTTTGTGCCAAGAGTAACCTCTAATGAGGGCGAAGTAATGATTGGGAAAGTTGCTGTCCCGAAACAGATTTCTGTGCTTCACCGTAAAAATTCGTGTAAAATCTATGTATGTCCTTTTGAGGAGTGAATTTTGTGATTGTGCCCCAGGTTGTTATCTCACTTTTTTAGTTCAACACTTTTCTATTTGAGCAACAGAAGATCTTCAAAAAAAATCGTCTTTACCTGCTGGTCTGTTTTTACAGATTTCTGCCATTTTCTGCATTTGCTTCTTGTTGGTTCCTTTTTGAGTTCTTTTGGGGAATTGAGCTTTTTGAGGGAAGTGCTACAGTAGCTTGTGTTTTAATGGAAGTATTATTGGTGTTAGAACTGAACCTAAAGACTTATTATCTTGAGTGCACTAATGTTGCTAATAAAGATTGTGTTAAGTTTTGTATGAAGGAAAAATTTCAGGTGTATGAAAGGAATGAGTAATGAGATAAAGGATGGACTAAAGCTCAAGCTTGGGGATGCCACGCGTGTCACCCCAAGAAATATCCAAGAAGTGCAAGCGTCAAAGCTTGGGGATGCCCAAGGCATCCCCCTCTTCATCAATAAAAATCCCAGGTTTCTTCCAAACGCTTCATTTTTTGTTTCATGCACAGTTGTGTTGTTCTTGGAGCGTCTTCTTTTTCATTTTCTTTTTGTTTTTTCGTTTGCTTAGTTTTCCGAATAAATTGGTTGGACCCCCTCTTTCATACATTGGTTTTCAAATAGTTTGGTTTGGATTGGAAAAGGGTAGGAAAAGTTCATGCTTAAGTGGTAAAGAGAGCTTGTTTTTGACTATGGCCTATGCTTTCCCATGCCATGCTCGATATTGTTTTGGCTTTATGCTTAGTATTATTTGCTGTAGCATGACTTGTTATAAACAATTGAGATTGCTTAATGTGCCTTGGAAGGATCATGCGTTGTTTTAGCATATTGAAGCATAGTTTGTGGTATTCTCCTTTATGCTTTATTTGGGTTGACTTGGCACATGCTCACACCATGTTATGACTATTCCAAGTCACCATAGCCTTTATGATCCTTTATTTTTCAACTTGTAGTATCACTTTATGCTTTGATCAATGATGTTTTGTTGCTTTGCATGATTATGGCCATTATTGCTGATTTGTCGCTCCCAGTCTTTTGCTAGCCTCCACAACCAAGCATGAGATCCACTCATGCATCCAACTCCTTAAACCAAGTTATTCCAAAGAGTCCACCATACCTACCTACTAGCATATGCTATTCCAAGTATATTCACATTTTTGTCTACCTTCCGAATTAAACTTGTTATGTGAAAACTAGTGATTAAAGCTCTCACAAACTTGATGGCACACTTTACTTTCTGCATTTAATAAACTTGAACCATTGGGTCCTTATTTTTTGCGTATATGCTTGCGCTTTATAAGTTGAAGTTAGCAGAACCATGTATCATGGGGAATGCTTTCAACATTACACTTGTACTTTGTACCCCGTTGATATCATGTTCTTTTTCTTATGGATCCCGGCGGTGTGAAATAAAAGTGGAACTTGTAAGATCATGGAGTTTGTATGTGCGTTAGAGAAACGCCTAGTACGCTAGTCTAAGCCATGGCTAATCATGGTGGAAACATGCAGCATCACCATAATGAGAACTCTATGAAGCATCCTCAATAAAAACCTATGCAAATAGCAAATAAAAAGATTGCTGAGATGCTCATTGTCTGCTTGCCTTGTCATTTTGATTATGGGATAGCTCCTGTATCATGTGCATGGGGTACCCTGTTGGCGGTTCTTTATGATACATATGTACTTAGAATGACAAGAGCTTACTTGTGACTAAAGTTAAGTAGCATGAGGTTTGGTCTTCGTAAGTAAGGGGCATGAGATTTCGGCTTATAACTTGTCAAGCATATCCTCTTAGTTGTGTCACTTTAACCTTAATCACCTTAAATATGCTTATGATAGGGGCAATGAGAGCTAAAAGCTAATAAGTACCATAATTTTTGGAAGCTCTTTATGAAACTTGAATCCCTACTTCCTTCTATGAAGGCCTTTCTTTTACTTTTTATGTTGAGTCTCCACCTTCTACCTTTGTGCACCTACTTTGGGAGCATAGTGGCCATTCTTTGTTCTATGTGCATTGTCCCAAGACTTGTTGATTGATGCATAACTTGATATTGCTTGTTTTAAACTATTTGTATCTAGTCACTCTTATGAACTTTGAAGGTGTCTTATGCATTTATGTTTGCTACTCTATGAGGGACAAGCTGAATGCCACTATGCTATGTTTTCTTTATGTGAAAACAAACAAACATCTTGCAAAGCATTGTTATTCATGAATCTTTTGTTTATGCCTTTTCATGCTGCAACATAGTTTCTTTGTCTTATTGCTAGAACTTTGTATTTAATGTTATGATCGAAGTACTATGATCCCAGATATGAATGTTTTACCAATACTTTGATCAAGTTTATGATGGTGCATGTCACCTCAAAAAATTTCTTTCTTTTTATCACTTACCCACTCGAGGACGAGGAGGAGTTAAGCTTGGGGATGTTGATATGTTGCTAACGTATCCATAATTTTTGATGTTCCATGCTTGGTTTTATCTACTTTCTTATGGTTTGTCCACACTTTGGAGTACTTTTCATATGATTTCTTGGACTAACCTATTAACAAGAGCCACAGTGCCAGCTGCCTGTTTTCTGCTGTTTTTGGTTCCAGGAAAGTCAGAAAATGAATATTCTCGGAATTGGACGGGACAAAAGCCAAAGTCAGTTTTTCACCGAGGGACATCTTGAGCTAGAATACGAGACAAAGAGGGGCCAGGGACCGGCCACACCACCTGGCCGTGCGGCCAGGCCTGGCCCACGCCAGGGGGTGGTCTGGCCGCCCCAGGCACCCCCTCGGCCTCTCCTTCCGCCTATAAGTTGCCTCCGATACAGAAACCCTAAGCACCCGATCAAAATTCCACGAAAGAGTCTGTAGCCACCGTTGTCTCCATCCCTAGACCAGGAGGGATCTGAAGCTCTTCCCGGCACCCTGCCTGAGAGGGGAATTCACCCTGGAGGCCTTCTTCATCATCATGCAAGCCTCCGGTGTGATGCGTGAGTAGTTCATCTCTGTACTATGGGTCCATGTAGTAGCTAGATGGCTGGGTCTCCTCCTTTGTGCTATCATGTTTAGATCTTGTGAGCTCCGTTCATGATCAAGATCATCTATTTGTAATTCTTACATGTTGTGTTTGCGGGGATCCGATGGATATTGAGATGCTATTTCGGATTGATTATTGATTCTATCATGTCTTTGTTATTTGTGATCTTGCATGCTTTCCATTGTTAGTAGCTATCTTGGCCAAGTAGATGCTAGCAACTCCAAGAGTTAGTATTTATGCTCGATAGTGGGTTCATGCCTCTAGTAATCTAGGGAAGTGACAGAAATGTCCAAGGTACTAGATGTGATGTTGCTACTAGGGAGAAAACAACAATCCTTTGTTCATAGAACAATCATATTGTTTACTTTACACGCAATTAGTAATGCAATCATCCGTTGTTTGCAACTTAATACTGGAGGGGGTTCGGATGATAACCTGAAGGTGGATTATTAGTCATAGATGTAGTTGGATGACGGTCTATGTATAATGTTGTAATCCCCAATCGAATCTCAAAGGAGTCAAGATGAGTAGTATATGCTTGTATGCTTTCTCGATGTTTGTCAATTGCCCCGCTGTAATTTGTTCACCCAACATGTTATCTATCTTATGGAGATCCACCTCTACTGAACTATGGACCCCGGTCCTTTCTTTTACTATCAATCTACAATCAACTGTTTACTGCTTTGTGTTTTACTTTCTGCAAACTATTACTTTCTTCCACTCGATACGTTTAATCCTTTGTTTTCAGCAAAACCGGTGAGATTGACAACCTCAGCGCAAGAGGAAGGTATGCTGACTCGTGTATTAACTAGGTCGTTGGGGAACCCCAAGAGGAAGGTATGATGAGCACAGCAGTCAGTTTCCCTCTGTTATGAAACCAACGTTATCAATCTAATAGGAGCAAGGAAACACCCCAAAGGTGTTGCTTGCTGAGCCTTGGCAGGCCGCACTACGGGTGCTAGTAGCAATGTGGAGACCTGCACAACACAACCATAAATCTTTGTCCCCAACTTGCGATGAGGTTGTCAATCTCACTGGTTTTGCTGAAAACAAAGGATTAAACGTATCGAATGGAAGGAAGTAATAGTTTGCAGAAAGTAAACACAAAGCTGTAAACAGTTTGTAGATTGTATGTAAAAGAAAGGACCGGGGTCCATAGTTCACTAGAGGTGGCTCTCCTTAAGATAGATAACATGCTGGGTGAACAAATTACAGTAGGGCAATTGACAAACATCGAGAAAACATACAAGCATATACTAATCATCTTGAATCCTTTGAGACTTGATTGGGCATTACAACATTATACATAGACCGTCATCCAACTGCATCTATGACTAATAATCCACCTTCAGGTTATCATCCGAAACCCCTCCAGTATTAAGTTGCAAGCAACAGATTATTGCTTTACGAATTGCGTGTAATGTAAACAATACGATTGTTCTATGAACAAAGGATTGTTGTTTTATCCCTAGTAGCAACAGCACATCTAGTACCTTAGAGATTTCTGTCACTTCCCCAGATTACTAGAGGCATGAACCCACTATCGAGCATAAATACTAACTCTTGGAGTTGCTAGAATCTACTTGACCAAGATAGCTACCAACAACGGAAAGCATGCAAGATCACAAATAACAAATACATGATAGAATCAATAATCAATCTGAAATAGCATCTCAATATCCATCGGATCCCCGCAAACACAACATGTAAGAATTACAAATAGATGATCTTGATCATGAACGGAGCTCACAATATCTAAACATGATAGCACAAAGGAGGAGAACCAGTCATCTAGCTACTGCATGGACCCGTAGTCTAGAGATGAACTACTCACGCATCACACCGGAGGATTGCATGATGATGAAGAAGGCCTCCAGGGTGAATTCCCCTCTCCGGCAGGGTGCCAGGAAGAGCTTTAGATCCCTCCCGATCTAGGGATGGAGACGATGGAGGCTACAGACTCTTTCATGGAATTTTGATCGGGTAGTTAGGGTTTTGGTCTTGAAAGCAATATATAGGCGGAAGGAGAGGCCGAGGGGGTGCTAGGGTCGGCCAGACCACCCCTGGCGCGGGCCAGGCCTGGCCGCACGGCTAGGTGGTGTGGTCAGGCCCCAGCCCTTCTCCGTCTCGTATTCTGGCTCCAGATGTCTTCCGTTAAAATAGCGACTTTGGCTTTTGTCCCATCCAATTTCGAGAATATTCATTTTCTGACTTCCTAGAACCAAAAACAGCAGAAAACAGGCAGCTGGCACTGTGCCTCTTGTTAATAGGTTAGTCCAAGAAATCATATGAAAAGTACTCCAAAGTGTGGACAAAATAGAAGAAAGTAGATAAAACCAAGAATGGAACATCAAAAATTATAGATACATTTGCAATGTATCAACATCCCCAAGCTTAACTCATGCTCGTCCTTGAGTAGGTAAGTGATAAAAAGAAAGAATAAGAGGTGACATGCACCATCATAAACTTGATCAAAGTACTTGTAAAACATTCGAAGCTGGGATCATAGTACTTCAATCATAACATGAAAGACAAATTTCTAGCAATAAGACAAAGAAACTATGATGCAACATGAAAAGGCACAAACAAAAGATTCATGAATGACAATGCTTTGCAAGACGTTTGTTTGTTTCACATAAAGAAAACATAGCATAATAGTATTTAGCTTGTCCCTCATAGAGTAGCAAATATAAATGCATAGGACACCTTCAAAGTTCATAAGAGTGACTAGATACAAATAGTTCAAAACAAGCAATATCAAGTTATGCATCAATCAACTAGTCTTGGGACAATGCACATAGAACTAAGAATGGCCACTATGCTCTCAAAGTAGGTGCATAAAGGTAGAAGGTGGAGACTCAATGTAATGGTGGAAGAAAGGCCTTCATAGAAGGAAGTAGGGATTCAAGTCTCGTAAAGAGCTTCCAAAAATTATGGTACTTGTTAGATTTCAGCTCTCATTGCCCCTATCATAAGCATCTTAAAGGTGATTAAGGTTAAAGTGACACAACTAAGAGGATATGCTTGACAAGTTATCAACCGAAATCTCATGCCCCTTACTTACGAAGACCGAACCTCATGCTACTCAACTTTAGTCACAAGTAAGCTCTTGTCATTGTAAGTACATATGTATCATAAAGAACTGCCAATGGGGTACCCCTTGCACATGATACATTAGTTATCCCATAATCAAAATGACAAGGCAAGCAGACAATGAGCATCTCAGCGATCTTTTTATTTGCTATTTGCATAGGTTTTTATTGAGGATGCTTCATAGAGTTCTCATTATGGTGATGCTGCAAGTTTCCACCATGATTAGGCATGGCTTAGGCTAGCGGCCCAGGCGTTTCTCTAACACACATACAAACTCCATGATCTTACAAGTTCCACTTTTATTTCACACCGCCGGGATCCATATGCAAAAGAACATGATATCAACGGGGTACAAAGTACAAGTGTAATGTTGAAAGCATTCCCCATGATACATGGTTCTGCTAACTTCAACTTATAAAGCGCAAGCATATACGCAACAAATAAGGACCCAATGGTTCAAGTTTATTAAATGCAGAAAGTAAAGTGTGCCATCAAGTTTGTGAGAGCTTTAATCACTAGTTTTCTCATAACAAGTTTAATTTGGAAGGTAAAAAAACATGAATATGCTTGGAATAGCATATGCTAATAGGTATGTATGGTGGACTCTTTGGAATAACTTGTTTTAAGGAGTTGGATGCATGAGTGGAACTCATACTTGGTTGTGGAGGCTAGCAAAAGACTAGGAGCGACAAACTAAGAGAGCAATAATGGCCATAATCATGCAGAGCGACATTACATCATTGATCAAAGCATAAAGTGATACTACAAGTTGAAAACTAAAGGATCATAAAGGCTATGGTGACTTGAGATAGTCATAACATGGTGTGAGCATGCGCCAAGTCAACCCAAATAAAGCATCAAAGGAGAATACCACTATACTATGCTTTAATATGCTAAAACAACGCATGATTCATCCAAGGCACATTAAGCAATCTCAATTGTTTATAACAAGTCATGCTACAGCAAAGAATACTAAGCATAAAGCCAAAACAATATCAAGCATGGCATGACAAAGCATAGGACACAGTCAAAAACAAGCTCTCTTTACCACTTAAGCATGAGCTTTCCTACTCTTTTCCAAACCAAACCAAACTATTTGAAAACCAATGTATGAAAGAGGGGGTCCAAACAATTTATTCAGCAAACTAAGCAAACCAAGCAAACGAAAAACCAAAACGAAAACGAAAAAGAAGACGCTCCAAGAACAACACAACTGTGCATGAAACGATAAAAATGAAGCGTTTGGAAGAAACCTGGGATTTTTATTGATGAAGAAGGGGATGCCTTGGGCATCCCCAAGCTTTGACGCTTTTACTTCTTGGATATTTCTTGGGGTGACACGCGTGGCATCCCCAAGCTTGAGCTTTAGTCCATCCTTCAGCTCATTACTCATTCCTTCCATACACCTGAAATTTTTCCTTCATACAAAACTTCACACAATCTTTATTAGTAACATTAGTGCACTGAAGATAATAAGTCTTTAGGTTCATTTCTAACACCAATAAACTTCCATTAAAACACTAGCTACTGTAGCACTTCCCTCAAAAAGCTCAATTCCCCAAAAGAACTCAAAAAGGAACCAACAAGAAGCAAATGCAGAAAATGGCAGAAATCTATCAAAACAGACCAGCAGGTAAAGACGAATTTTTTCGAAGACCTTCTGTTGCTCAAATCAAAAAGTATTGAACTAACGAAAGTTAGATAACAACCTGGGGCAGAAGCACAAAAATTAACGCCTCAAAAGGACATAGAAATCTGTTTCGGGACAGCAACTTTCTCTATCATTACTTCTCTCTCTTTAGAGGTTACTCTTGGCACAAAAATCAAATAAACAGGATAAGGAGCGGTTATTACTGAAGTAATAACTTCCAAGCCTCATATAGAACTTTTGGGTTATCTCCCAATAAGTAGTTTTCTTTAACGCCTTTAAGTTAGGCATAAGAAGCAAGAAAAAGAATCAAGTGTTCTCAAATGAAGAAGCATTAAGACCAAATTTTGTTTTCATAGGAGAGGCAAAAGAAATCTTCTCTCTCTTCTTAGGGAAGTGTTCTATAACTTTCTTGAGTGGGGGTTGATATTTAATGGTGCCTTCTTTCATATCAATAATGGCACCAACAGTTCTAAGAAAAGGTCTTCCCAAAGTAATAGGACAAGAAGCATTGCATTCAACATCCAAAACATAGAAATCAATGGGGACATAGGCATTGTTAACCATAATAAGAACATCATTAATACTCCCCATGAGTTTCTTTTTAGCATTATCATCAAGTGGGACATTCAAATAACAATCTTCAAGTGGTGGCGAATCAAGCATATCATAAAGCCTTCTAGGCATAATAGAAACACTACTATCAAGATCACATAAAGCTTTGAAATCAAAGTCATTCACTTTCATATTAATGATGGGTTCCCAACCATCTTCTCGTTTTATAAGAATAGAAGCTTTATGTTTCATCTTTTCTTCTTTAATCTTTATGAGAGCATCAGGAATGTGTTTTGTAAAGGTCGTGTCATAGCACTAGCATTAGGACTTTTAGCAAGCTTTTGTAGGAACTTAATAACTTCAGAGATATTGCAACCATCAAGATCAAAATCAAAATTATCATCTAAAGTAGTAGAACTATTACTAGCCTCAACACTAGTGGTGGTGATAGTAGAAACACTAATGTTTCTAGCAATTTCATCTTCTCTTTCCCACTTAGCATGTAATTCAGCTAATAGTCTAACATTTTCATCAATTCTTACTTGTATAGCATTAGTAGCTGCAAAGGGATTATCATTAGTTTCAGGTTTAGCAGCCATTTTATTAAAAGAAGATTGAGCTTCAGCCAAAGATGCTATATTTCTTTCAGCATTAGAGAGTTTTTCCTCAATAGTTTTATTGAAAGAAGTTTGTTTACTAATAAAGTCCTTAAGCATAACTTCAAGTTCAGAGGGAGCACTCCTATTGTCGTTGTAAGAATTTCCATAAGCATTACCATTGTTGGGAGTATATGGCTTATAATTGTTGTTACCAAAATTATTCCTATAAGCATTATTGCCAAAATTATTATTTCTTATGAAGTTCACATCAACTTGCTCTTCTTGAGCAACCAAAGAGGCTAAAGGAACATTATTTGGATCAATATGGGCTTTCCCATTAACAAGCATAAACATAATAATATCAATCTTATCACTCAAGGAGGAGGTTTCCTCAATAGAATTTACCTTCTTACCTTGTGGAGCTCTCTCAGTATGCCATTCAGAATAGTGAACCATCATATTATCCAGAAGCTTTGTTGCAGCACCCAAAGTAATGGTCGTAAAGGTACCTCCTGCAGCAGAATCCAATAGGTTCCTCGAAGAATAGTTCAATCCTGCATAAAAAGTTTGGATGATCATCCAAGCAGCCAGTCCATGAGTGGGACAATTCTTTACCAAAGATTTCATTCTTTCCCAAGCTTGAGCAACATGTTCATTATGAGATTGTTTAAACTTCATTATTTCACTTCTCATTGATATAATCTTAGCAGGAGGATAGTATTTTCCAATGAAAGCATCTTTGCATTTAGTCCAAGAATCAATACTATTCCTAGTTAAGGAATTCAACCATTCTTTAGCTTTTCCTCTCAAAGAGAAAGGAAACAATTTAAGCTTAATAATATCACCATCTATATCCCTATGCTTTTGCATCTCACAAAGTTCAACAAAGTTATTTAGATGGGCAACAACATCTTCATTACCAATACCAGAAAATTGTTCTCTCATAACAAGATTGAGTAAATCAGGTTTTATCTCAAAGAAAGTAGCTTCAGGAATAGGTGGAGCAATAGGTGTGCTCATAAAATCATCGTTGTTGGTGCTAGTGAAGTCACACAAGTTAGTGTTTTCAAGAGTAGTCATTTTTTGTATTTTTGATAAAGAAAGCAAACTAGTAAAACTAATTTTTTGTGTGTTTTTGATAAAGAAACAAGCAAACAAAACAAAAGTAAACTAAGCAAAACAAAAATAACAAAGTAAAGAGATTGGTTATGATGGACTCCCCTTGTGAAGATGTCCTTAACTCCCCGACAATGGCGCTAGAAAAATACTTGCTGACTCGTGTATTAATGAGCTCGTTGGGGAACCCTAAGAGGAAGGTATGATGAGAACAGCAGTAAGTTTCCCTCAGTTATGAAACCAAGGTTATCAATCCAGTAGGAGCAAGGAAACATCCCAAAGGTGTTGCTAGCTAAGCCTTGGCAGGGAGCACTACCGGTGCTAGTAGCAATGTGGAGACCTGCACAACACAACCACAGAACTTTGTCCCCAACTTGCGATGAGGTTGTCAATCTCACCGGTTTTGCTGAAAACAAAGGATTAAACGTATCGAATGGAAGGAAGTAATAGTTTGCAGAAAGTAAACACAAAGCAGTAAATAGTTTGTAGATTGTATGTAAAATAAAGGACTGGGGTCTATAGTTCACTAGAGGTGGCTCTCCTTAAGATAGATAACATGCTGGGTGAACAAATTACAGTGGGGCAATTGACAAACATCGAGAAAGCATACAAGCATATACTAATCATCTTGACTCCTTTGAGACTTGATTGGGCATTACAACATTATACATAGACTGCCATCCAACTGCATCTATGACTAATAATCCACCTTCAGGTTATCATCCGAAACCCCTCTAGTATTAAGTTGCAAGCAACAAATTATTGCTTTACGAATTGCGTGTAATGTAAACTATATGATTGTTCTATGAACAAAGGATTGTTGTTTTCTCCCTAGTAGCAATAGCACATCTAGTACCTTAGAGATTTCTGTCACTTCCCCAGATTACTAGAGGCATGAACCAACTATCGAGCATAAATACTAACTCTTGGAGTTGCTAGCATACTTGGCCAAGATAGCTACTAACAACGAAAAGCATGCAAGATCACAAATAACAAAGACATGATAAAATCAATAATCAATCTGAAATAGCATCTCAATATCTATCGGATCCCCGCAAATAGAACATGCAGAATTACAAATAGATGATCTTGATCATGAACGGAGCTCACAAGATCTAGACATGAAAGCACAAAGGAGGAGAACCAGCCATCTAGCTACTACATGGACCCGTAGTCCAGAGATGAACTACTCACGTATCACACCGGAGGCTTCCATGATGATGAAGAAGGCCTCTAGGGTGAATTCCTCTCTCCGGCAGGGTGCCGAGAAGAGCTTTAGATCCCTCCCGATCTAGGGATGGAGATGATGGCGGCTACAGACTCTTTCGTGGATTTTTGATCGGGTACTTAGGGTTTTGGTCCCGAAGGCAATATATAGGCGGAAGGAGAGACCGAGGGGGTGCTGGGGTCGGCCAGACCACCCCCTGGCGTGGGCCAGGCCTGGCTGCGCGGCCAGGTGGTGTGGCCAGGCCCCAGCCCTTCTCCGTCTGGTATTCTGGCTCTAGATGTCTTCCGATAAAATAGCGACTTTGGCTTTTGTCCCGTCCAATTTCGAGAATATTCATTTTCTGACTTCCTAGAACCAAAAACAGCAGAAAACAGGTAGCTGGCACTGTGGCTCTTGTTAATAGGTTAGTCCAAGAAATCATATTAAAAGTACTCCAAAGTGTGGACAAAACACAAGAAAGTAGATAAAACCAAGCATGGAACATCAAAAATTATAGATACATTTGCAATGTATCATTCCCCAACAAGCTCGATATATTTTGGGCCATCAGTAGTGGATGGTCGCATGTCTGGTGCGCATCGTGGGCGAGGGCGGCATGGCTTCTGGCACGCCGTCCACTGTCGTCCAGCGACGACCATATTCGGGCGGCGCTGCACTGTGCACAACGGCTAAGGGGGAGTTGGTCTTGTGTTGCTCGACACTAGGGAGACAAGGGATTAAAGATGGAACCAGTTGGTCGATGGATTACTGTTTAAACAGTTAAGTTAGGCAGATGATTAATTGGTGTAAGCAATGTGTTTGATGAAATGGCTGCAAGACAATTAGTTTGAAATTGTTGAATGAAAATTTGTGAGTGATTTGATCTTAAGCTTGAGTGCCTATGATTGCTTGGAGAAGTCAAATGGAATTGGTTTGAGTGGTTTTTGAAAAAGTGTGACCTCACCATACGAACTAGATTCAATTTTGAACAGTCTTTTAACTTGATTTGGAAAATGTTTTTTGTAAGTTTATAAAGTGGGCCTTGATACACTTTTACTTGGTCTAGCAAGGGGTGAAAAGAATTGGAATTGTTTCTGTTAGAAATTCTCTTCTAGGAACACTCAAAGAGGCCTAGTGGTTAACTTTGGTCAAAAATGACCATTTGGTTAATTAATTCATATTTGATTTCTTTTTCTTTGGATTTTGTTTGTAATTGGTCTAGATGATGTAGCATTCACCTTTAAACCATTTCTCATCTTTTGTAGCAATCAAGCATGGCAAATTCAATAAATTCTACACTAATGCAAAACACACATGCATTCATATTCAAATTTGTAATAAAAGTTTTTGTTAACCCTAAACTTGGGTGATTAGAACTTGATAATCTTGATTAGAAGTTTTGGGGTGTTACACCCTCCCATACTTCTTGAATCTTTTTGAGGGATTTGAAATGGGAGATCTAGATCTTGGGGTTTCTTTTGTGGGTTTCCTCTTGTGTTCTTCCTCTCTTATCCCCCTACTAGCTTTTGTAGCTTTGGTGTAATTTGGGAGTGAAGGATTTTCCATTGCAGTAGGTGCATCGGTTTGATTTGTCCTTGGAATATTTGGTTGGTGAAATAAAGAAGCTTGTTACTCTTGGGTTCTTGGAACCCTAGACGGTTAAGTGGCCTTTGTGGTGAGTTCTTGGGACCTCCAAATAAGTGGTGAAGCTCTCCCCAAGATAGTGGCATTGGTGGTGATTATTGGGAGCCTCCAATCAAGTTGTGGAGATTGCCCCAATCTTGTATGGGTTTGGTGACCGCCCTAAAGTGTCACATAGTGGACTGGGTGCCTGTCGTGCGGGGGGTGCTCGAGAGAATTGGGTGAGGCCTCTTGTGGCGCTGGTGGTCTTAGTACCGCCCACCCCTCCAGCAAGATGTACTCCCTTATAGGGAGGAACTCGGTAAAATATCATCGTCTCCGTGTGCTTTGGTTATCTTTATACGTGAGCTCTTCCTTATGCACTTTAATTTGTTATAGCCTTCGTGCTTGAAGTCATATATCTTGCTATCACATAGTTGCTTATATTGCTTAACATAAGTTGTTGGTGCACATAGGTAAACCATAGTTTATATAGGTTTTGTGCTTGACAAAGTAAATGCTAGTTTTATTCCGCCTTTGTTAAGCCCAACTCGTAAAAAATTTAAACCGCCTATTCACCACCCTCTAGGTGGCATCTATTTTCTTTCAGTTGGGAACCCCTCAAATGGATTACAGATGGTGTTTTTTCCAAAACCTTGGGAAGGTTTCCTTACCAAGAGCAAATTTTTAAAAGGAAACGTATTTTTATTTAAATGATGCTGGAAAGAAAGAAGTGAAAAAATGTTTTGAAAAACACACCCGGTTCTATGTAGTTTTGGTGGAACAACTAAACCTTGCAACTAGATTACCCTAGAGTGGGACGGAGCTTAACTCGAAGTTTTTTATTCTAGTATGGGATGCCTCGAAAATACTTATAAGATATTTTATCCCTCAAAGCTACGTATTTCCCTGTAATGGTCCTCGTGTTGACCTAGGAAAGATGGAAACTACACTAGTGGCGGCCAGACGATACTATGATCCTCTCATTGAAAGTGCACACTCGAGGAGTGAGAAAATGCACTTCGGATGGTCCTTCGTACCCGACGTTCTAGTGTTGATAGGAACACCTCATAGGGTAGGCATCAATGTTGGGGTAGGCATCCTAAGGGTTTTGTTTGGTTACTCGACCCAAGATCCATGTGGGATCAGGGCATGGTATATTGAATCTTGTGGGTAAAGTGTACAACCTTTGTAGAGTGTAAATCAATTCAAATAGCTGCCTCCATGGTCATGGACAGTTGGAAAGGTTGATGCTTAGTGGTGTTGGTTTTGTTTTAAAAAATGTTTAAAAAAAGCAAAGGCTTTGGAAATGGTTTGGTGATGGGATGACCGAAAAGGAAGGAAAGGTTTTGGTCATGGGATGACCAGAAATGAAAGTAAGTGTTTTGGTCGTGGGATGATCGGGAAGGAAAAGTGGGTGACCCCATCCTAGTGGTTTTCAAATTCAAATGGTTTCCAAATGTATTTCAACAAAGATATAGAGATGCTATATCAAAAAGGGAAACTAGTTTTAGAAAAGAACCATAGATAAGAGCCATCCTATTACCACAACCATATTGCATATCCTTTTATTATGTTCCTCTTAGGTGGTTTGCGAGTGCAGTCAAACATACCCACTGTCATTTTCCCTGTCTATTTACTTGGTCCAAATTTAGGAAGAAAGAAGGTGAAGGTTCGTCCGATGACTATGCGAACTAGGAAGTTCTCCCAATCAGTTTCATGTAGGGTTAAGGCTTGACTTGGGCTCGATGCTTTGATGAAGTCCACTACATCTGATTGTTATTAGCCCAACAAAGCTTATGTAAGGTATATCCATAAAGGCATGGATGTAAGATTCGTATTCATTATGTAATGGATGTATTCTTGATACTTGTCGATTATGATCCATGACAAACTGATCATGGGATCATGGTTGAATGCATAAGGGACTCTCGGGTGTCTAATATGGGGGTCTCACATTGAACATGTCGCCCTTCATCATCTTGAAGGTCAGGAAGTACCCTATCTTGATTTGGCAGGAAATGGCGAAGCCAAGACACCCTTGGTCAAGGAAAAACATGTCGTTCACATCCTTGAGCTTCACCATCCAGCTGCATCTAGTGTTTGTCTTTATGATGATTGTCCTCGGGATAGTGCCAATGTGGGGTATAAAACCATCTGAAATTGGGAAAAAGTCCAACCTAGGTGCCATGACCGGCTTAGTGAAATGGGTTGGACCTACTTGGTCATGGAAGTGCCCAACCTTGGCAGGCCTACCCCTCGGCTTCTTAGCAGTGCTACCTTCTCCGGCATCCATCAAGCATCCTTCACCTTGGTTAGCGAGAGAACCTCCCATCATCAGCTTGGTGGACTAACAAAAAACATGCATTGTCATCATCAGACACATTTTAGTCATCGCCCGATGCACAAGACAAAATGTGCTAATAACCCAAGAAACAAAATTGAGCTCCGAGTACGCACTCGGCAAAAAGCTTCAGAATAACTAACACACAATTCACAGAGCTAGTGCCACAAGAATCTAGAGGATATGCACAACCAATTTTGTGGTACATACCATTGGGCTCCAATCACATCAGCTCTATGATGAACATGTGTTGTATTTCATCATTAGCTGGGTAACAAGATGTTAGAGCCTTATATGTGATGCCCATGCGAAGATCGGGGAGATGACTCTATATGACCAAGCATAGTGTAGAAAAAAGTTTGTTTTGAATTCAAGGTTATATAGAATCATCCCCTAGTCACATGGTCCTGCAGATATAATCATCGACTAGAATTAAGCATGAAACATAAATTGTGCCTCATATTAGGCATTATGTGTCCAAGTTCAATCACAATAGGCAATCTTTCGTGCCACCCATTGGGATCTTGGATAGAGAATGTGAAGTAATCATCAGCCTGGAAACCTAACATGAACAGTAGAAAAATCCCCAATTTTTTCAACACAGTAACCCTAAACTAGGAATTTTCCTAAATCAACCGACTTCAAACCATAGATTGAAGCAATGCAGATGTAGATCTTCTAATAACTAATGCACAAATTATAGAACAATACCATAAATGAAGAAAATCTAACAAATGGACCTAAAACTACACCAAATCTATACAAATCTAGCGTGCATGTCAATGCTATGTATACAATTTTGCTCTAAACTAGACATCTATGGTGTCACGACAAAGAGAGAGAGAGAGAGAGAGGTTTCATGCCTTACCACCATAGATGGAACTCTAGAGCACATGATGTTCCAATGAATAAAGCATCACACATGAGGATGCCCCAGCGATAGATGAAACTACAACGGTCGTTGTCGATCTACTACCGTATCCATACCTGGTGGTGCTCTTTGATCTTTCGTTGCTAGACGAAGCGCCAACAACAAGTGGAGAGAGAATCAGGTGTGGTTGTCAATGGGGAGAGTGGATAGTGGTGATTGAGCGATGAGGGGATTTGTGTTGCAAGTTCTCTATCCATTGCTTGTCTTTCGCTCTTGTATCCCCAGAGCCAATCCCCATGGAAATGGACGATTTCCGCATTTCCAGCGGGCCAACTTTTGGCCTGCTTTAATACCCGTGTCGTGTAGGAAAAGGATGTAACCCAAGAAGGAAAACATGCTTATTTCTTCTAGCCAAATGCGAGAAGAGGGCATGTGGGAAAGAGAACAGAACCCCAAGGGCGCATTTGCTAGCCTGCACTGGTTTCTCGGTCAGTTCGGGCAGTGCCAGAGAGCAGGGCCAGGCAAAAACAACCTTTGGGTCATGTTCTGCAGCCCGTTTTGTAGGTTGCATGAGGGGTAGGTGTATGGGTTGGGCTATTTTCCCTTTTGTGCTTGGTTTCCTGCACCTATGACTTTTGGCCCATTATCATGCACCATACACTTGTTTGGTTTCCCACACAAGGCCCGTTATGGTCACCTTGTTCAAATTATGGTGTGGTTACTGCCATGAGGTACACATACATCCAACCATACACACCACTCTAGTAGAAGAAGATCAACTTGATGATCACCACCAGGAGAACAACGATGATGAAATCCTTGAGGCTATCCAATCGGACATGATGATGTTCTCCCTCCACAACATTCCCTACATGATGTTCTCCCTCCACATCATTCCCTACCCGTTATTGTTATTCATAGGCAACAATGTGCACCTGCTATTGTTGTTCCTCAGCAACATTGTATAATTGTTGTTCCCCTTGGTTGATGTTGTTCCCATAAGCTAGGTAGTTGTTGATCTAGTCATTCTAGTATCTTTTGAAAGTTGCATATGCGTCCTCCATAGGGCCAAACCCTTCGTAGCCATTGTTGGAGTAACCGATCACTTGATCCTGGTACTACCTCATTCTTTGTGCACTCCTGGATACCTTCCTCTATACACCACATAGAAGTTTCTTTACAAGACAGAAGATAAACATTTCAAGGTATATCATTATAAGATCATCATAAGAATGTAGCATTCAAAACATCATAACATAACTTAAGAGTAAAAGGTACATCCATGATCATTTCTAAAAGGAGATCACAAGTTCATCCTAACACTACATGGTGTTAATCTACCACCACATCAAAAGTGGGTATCATCCTACCAACGCATCAAGTTCAAAATCGCATGAGGGGTTAGTATATATCATCTAATCGATTCATACAGGCGATAGCTATGAGATTCGACACATTTTGACGGTTTTTATTGATGGTTTTCCTCTGGATTTGATCATTTTCTAGCCTTACCTAACGCTAATACTTCGGTAGCAAAGAAAACTTGGGTTTTAATGTGTGTTTCAAGTTCTGAACGTCAACATAAGGTTTTAAGTAGAGAAACACAATATTCAGGTGAAAACAAGCAAGTCTCTCTTTGGAAGCAATCGAGGAAAGCGTGCAGAAGCTTTAACGAGAAACTATACGGCGTGAGCATTTTTCCGGCTGTATAGTTCCTGCCATATAGCTTCCGCCGCCCCCGTCTTGTCAAAAGGGACAACTTCCATGAAGGGACCATACGCGAAAACACAACACATCAGTCGCCATCCCATCCAGAAGGGAGAAAGAGGAGATCCAGAGAAGAAGGAGAAGACGTTCTTCATTTCGCTCCATGATCTCGAGCTCCTAGCCAATACACCCCCATAGCCATTACTTATACTTGAGAGAGAGAGAGAGAGATCTTCACCTTGCAAGAAGACTAGGGTTTGAGATTGATTCTTCCAATCTTGAATTGTGTTGGATTACTTGTCTATTCTTATTGTGGATCTCCATGGTAATATCAAGATGACTTTCCTTTATTTAATTATATCGACGATGCTTTCTTATCTCATGTGTGAGTAAGTTCCTTTGGCGTGGGAGATGTAAGGGATTGGTGAGATGTGATGTGTCTTCATATATTTTACATTAGTTTGTGATCGATTTTAATTACTATATTATGTGTGCTTGACTATCTGTGGGATGCCTAATGCTTGTTGTCCAATTAAGGGCCCAGACAACATGATACTTTGTTCTACATGGATAGGATCTTGTTCACTAGCAGATCGGCGACGCTCGAGTGACATGGGGATATCAATGGAAAACTAGTAGGCTCGAGGATAACGAGGAACCACCGAGCTTATGTCATTAGTCCGATCCAAGGATCTTAATCGCTAAGCGACCTGAAGGGTCTTAATCGTCTAGTGTCTGACCATGGTTTTGGTAACATACTAGTAGGATTATTGAAGTTGGGACGAAATCTACCAAGAGGAGTTCCGACTAATTATGGGTTGCTCGCCTACACATATACTTATAAAACTATAATTGTTGCACTTATCACTCGTCCACCTGGCACAGTCACTATCACCATGAACTGTATCTCCCCGCGCCTTCTTTGTCATCTGTAGAAAACAACAAACAACCTAACCATTCTTTACAACAAACAACATTTTAGTTCTATTTAAATACATCTCATTTAATCAAAACCCCATTCCTATTTTCAACACTTGCAGTCAATTCACTCGAAGACCTATGACAACTTTAGGTGTGACAGAGACTTCACCCATAAACATTACCTTTGGGCTCCCTGTGGGATCGATATCTATACTTCAAAACTAGCTACAAATGATCTGTGCACTTGCAGACATCAAGCTATTTTCTGGCGCCGTTGCTGGGGAGCTAAGCGCTAAGTGTTTGTCTCTTGACATTTCAGGTGTTACTACTACAAAATGTTCTCCTTAGGAGATAAAGGTTCTACACGTTCTGGTAGGACCTATTTACCAGATTATATTGAGCACGTGCCTTCTCAAAGGCGCGAGGAAATTATTGAAAAACTTATAAGATCAAATAAAGTTGAATTTGAAAACTTGAGTGATATGATGGAACTGATGTCTATTTACAGAAGAACTCCCAAGAAACCTGAGACAACTCTCAGAGAATACGGTGCTCAAAGTTCTAAATTTCTTAAACAACCAATAAAATTCCCTAATCCTGGAGTTAGAGAATATCGATTTGATGGTGGAATTATTAAAATTTTGTAGGAAAAAGCTTTCAGTGGAAGGGAAAATGAAGACCCAGGAAGACATCTTAGAGAGTTCGACGATGTGATAACATCATTTGGACCAAAAGCTTTGCCAAGATATTTCTCTCGTCTAAAATTATTTCGTTGGTCTCTTAAAGGTAAGGATCTAGACCGGTTATATTCTCTCCCTCACCATTACATTAAATGTTGGGAAAACTGCATTGTCAAATTCATAAACAGGTTTAATGCTTTTAAAAAGGTAATTGAAATTACAAAGAATATAGGCAACTTTAGTCAGAACGTGGGAGAAAACTACCCACAAGCCTAGGATAAATTCTTTAGAATGATCAATAGTATTCCTAATCATTGCTATGCTAAATCAACTATTTGCCATTTATTTTACCATGGTCTTAATACTCAATGTAGAGAGTTGCTTGACTTCTCAGCCAGAGGATCAATAAATACTTTAACTATTAAAGAAGGTTTGGAATTGATGTCTACTAGGGCTAAGAATGATTCTTTATATAATCCTGATTTTGGCACTAAGCTAGAAAAAAGGGATACTTCGGATAACTCCTAATCTTATGCCTGAAGTACGCAAAACAATGAAAGAAAAAGGTATACCTTCTGAACTTGTTAAGGAAAACAAAGTAGACATGTTACAAGTTCTTACTGAAGAAGATGAAACTAGGAAAGTCTTTCAAGAATTAAAACATCGATAAAGAAAATCTCATAATAACTTGCATAAGCACTTTTAAAAACATAAAAATATTTTGGCGGAACTCACGGAAAATTATGATGAGATTGGCCAAGAAATAAAATTGTTTCACAAGTATCTTAGTATGATTGAAACCTAGTGTGAACAAATAGCATCTGGTTATCAAATTTTTCTTCAAGATGATATAGATATTCCTATTTCTAATAATGTTGTTACAAGAAGAGGTGCAGTTGTTACAGGACCATTAGGACCAGCAGAATATGAAGCTGAAAAAGAACTAAGGGAAAAGCCTTACTCAAAGCAAGCCAAGAAGATGATACACTAGTGGATCCTCAAGATGAAACTGCTCAAGAAACACATGATCAAACCAAGGAGGGTCAAGATGATGCACACGATGACTGGTATGACTCTGATGCAGAGACGGTTGATCCAAGAGAACAAAAAGAGATAAGCAATGAAGATGAAGTTGTATTAGTGGAAAATAAGAAAAGTGATAAGCAACAACAAGAAAGCAACAAAAGAGCCCGACCCCCCACAAAAGGTAAAAGACAAGAATAAGAAAGGTGAGTAAAAGCTTCCTTATCTAGATCAAAAAAAGAAAGCACTAGATCAGGTAATTTATGATTCTTTTACAAAGGCACTTGGTGACCTTCGTTTGGAAATTCCATTTGCAGATGCAATCAAAGTTCCTACCTATTCTAAATTCCTCCGTGATATTATTAGTAGAAAGAAAGAGATAACTGAAGTTGTTGCCATGGTGACTAGTTATTCTGCTAATGGGAAGCTATTGTGTAAATCGGGAGATCCCGGAATACCAACTATTTCATGCTCAATAGGCAAAACTGATATTCACAATGCCTTGTGTGATTTAGGTGCAGGAGTTAGTGTAATGTCATACTCCCTCTATAAAAGGTTAGGATTAGGGGAGTATTCCCCTACTACTATCACTTTACAGATGGCTGACAAGTCCACTAAACAACCCATTGGTATGATTGAGGATGTTCTACTTAGAATATATGAGCATGTTATTCCCACTAATTTTATTATTCTTGAAATGCATGAGGATGAAAAATTATCCATAATACTTGGAAGACCTTTCCTTAGTACCACAGGAGCTTCCGTTGATTGTGCTGAAGGGGAAATAATCTTCAATTTATGATGCTGAAATCATCCGTTATTTTCCAAACAAACTAGAAGTAGGAGAAAGATATATTCCACCGGCAAAACGAGTTCATGTGGTAAGTGCCTTTGATAAAGGGCAACCCGAGGTAAGAATTTGAGAACAAAGAATGGGTTGAATTATTAAACCATTCTTAATAAAATGCTTAATGAGAGTCAACCCATCACTTTAATAAAATAAGTTAAAGAATAAAATGTTCATCACATTCCTACAACTTTTTCACAAACATTCTTGCGGAAGCACACCGGTGAAGATGGAGCTGTCAAAAAGTAGTAGAAACATCGATTGGACAAGTGTAGAATAAGTATAAAAATAAAAGTTTGAGTTTATCTACAGAGACTAGATGCATCATTTAGTTCCAACTAAAAAATAAACCTCCACTTGAGGAGAAAAAATTAGGTTGTACTAAAATTCTTCTCTTTATATGCTGATGTTGGTCGACAGTTTCCACTACCATTTTTCTGTCAAAAATAAGGTATTTCGCTAAGTTTCAGAGTAAGAAGGTATTCTCGAAGAAATAGATTTCTTTGATGAATACTGATGGTTTAACGACCAACTATACAGCGGGAATAAAAATTCCGGTCGTATAGTTTGGCCTATAGATACCTTTGTCATCAACAAATTTTATTTCAAAGGAACAGAGAATTTAATGACCAAATATACGACTGGATTAAAAATTCTAGCCGTATAGCTCCGGTCGTATAAATATCGATGCCTTCATAAAATTTCTTTTCAAAAGTACCGACTGTTTAACAACCAACTATACGGCAGGAATAAAAATTTCGGCCGTATAGTTCTGGTTGTATAGATATCGATGCCTATTTTAGAAAATTTATCTCGAGGGTATAGACGGTTTAACGATCAACTATAAGGTGGGATCATTATGATCCGGCCGTATAGTTGCGTTCGTATAGTTGTGTTCTGCATAAAGAAACCCTAGTTGGTGGCGCCACCGCAACTATACAGCCAGAACTACATATTCCGCATGTATAGTTCCGATCGTATAGTTCGGCACGACCTCATAATCACGCCGGGGCAGCTAGGTTTGTTCTCCCTCGTCACTTTTTCTCTCATATTCTCTCTCCAAACCCCTCAAAACCCACCTATAACTCTTGATTCTTCATGGATTTCGTTTGTTTGAGTGGGGGAATCAACATATCGGTATGTTTCTTTCCCTATCCATGCCTTATTTTCAGAATTCCATGGTTGAAACTCTCACATTTATTTAGTGGATGAACTCAAGCTTAATTCGTTTTTCCTATTAATTTCTCACGTTGGGATTGAATTGTTCCACGTAGAATCGTTCGTATGTCTTGTACAAACTATATCCCTAAGGTTTTATGGTGAAATTTTACAGTGCATCAACATGAAAAAGATCGGTAACCTCTTTTGTTCAAGCAAGCACCAACGTGGCGAGGGCTCGGGGGTTCGAGCTGGGCACAACCCCAAGTTGGCCATATTTTCATCAAGGAGGGTGCTGCCCACACGTTGGGCCGACTATAGCTTTCTCGCCACGGTGGAGTTGAAGGCGGAATTCGACCTCATGTGTAATAAGGTAGGGCTAACGGTACTCGGCTTCGTGAGCCACAACACGTATGCCAAGCTTACCTATGAGTTCCTTGACTCCTTCCACGACGACCACAGGGATAAAGGTGATGCGTGCACGGTAAGCTTCACGATAAACCAGTAGCACTATGAAATATCTTTTGAACAATTTTGTGATGCTTTCGGCTTCCCTCACGTTGGGGAGTCAATTGTTACTAACTTCTATAGCGTCACAAGTGGAGAGACTTGGGAGGTTATTTCTGTTAATGGTGGCAGGAAATTCTACCAGAAGAAGATGTCCACCATTCAGAACCCAACCATTCGCTACAACGCCTTGTTCCTTGCCAACACAGTGCTGGGAAGAGGAGACACCGGTTCCATGGCCAATGCGGACATGGCAATGATCACCAAGGCACTCTTTCCCACTGCACCGCAAAGCCCCAATCTCGTGGCTCTACTCATCCAGCCCCTTCGCCACCAAAGCAACAAGACGAAAGGTTACATTCGCATTGGTGGATCGGTAACCCACCTTACCCATGCATTAAATATTACATTACCTATTATGCAACATGTTGACGGCTCCAAACTCATGGACGTCAAGTAGTTGACTGCTTGTGGCTTCCTTCGTGTTTACCAAGCTAACCGGAGGCTCTGAGCATATCAATTTAGTTATCTTGGTGATGCACAGGGTGAGCAGGTTCCGTTTCCCTGTCCACAAGCCTTCTCGAATGTGGAGAAGGACACTTGGATCCTCACCAAGGATCAAGTGATGGAGATCATCGCTGAACTCTAGCCTGATCAAGAGGAGGATGAAGAAGGAGGGCAGCAGGATGAGGATGAGCAGGAGCAGGAGCATGCAGATGAGCAGGGATACAACCCTGCTTGGGAGCGACAATAGTAGCAGCAAGGGGGATCCTGGGACCCATGCCCTAATCAGCCACAACAGGGGTTCAACTACGTCCCCTACCAAGAATTTCAGCAGCTCAACCAATGCGTTGGGGAGATTGACCACACTCTTCAAGGAGTGAATGAAGATGCAAGTGCCTTAACTCACAACTTCAGTCACTTCATGACCCTCTTCCCCGACTACTACTAGCAGTATCCGCACCAGCCACCGAATGACGGCAACAACTGAGCCTGGCAACAACCTAAGCTTGGGGGAGGTTTGAAAACCTCCAAACTTTGCATTCATATTTTTTTTTTATTTCTTTAAAATTGCATGTTTACTTTCAGTTTGCATTCTTAAAAAAAATACACAAAAATTAGTTGTACCCTTATTTGCAAATGTAGTTCTTTGTTTCTCTCAGAGATTGCTCAATGTTAGGTGACTTGGCAATAAGGAAATGGAGAGGGGATTCACTCAAGTACGGGAAAGAAGCAAGGAAGAGGAGGTATCGCATTACTTTCATCACCTTTTATACAACTTTAAATTGACCCTACAATTATTCACTCGCTTGCACTTGAGTCACTCCCCACTTAGCTTGTTATCCTATAAATTCTATTCCTTTGCCAACTGTCTCCTTTTTAGCTTTGAATTAATGAGCAATGAATTTGGCTAAAAATATTTCCTGCATTTTTATAACAAGAAAAACCATCCAAAATATGACTTGAGTCCATGTTTGGCCCAAAGAATTTGATTTTAGAACAACTCCATCCCATTTGAGCTGAATGTAAATAGACTCGATAATACCCTTGAATGAAATTGTTTGATAAAACGGATGCTTCGAAGTAGTACAAATTATGCCACTGCTTTTTCTAATAATTACCGTAAGATATTGCTTTATGCGTGTCACTACAAAACCGTCGTGCTCCATGGGGAACTATTAACTCCGCTGGCCAATGAACGATCTAAATGTGGGAAACCACTTGATTTCGGTTATTGAGTTATGTAAACGTCTGTAGCAGCAATGCTATCACGGGTAAAATTTTAGTCTCCTCGTAGTTTCACGTTCCAAGTGAAGTTGTAGTACTCCTCGGACCCATTATTGCTCAACAATTATTTATTGGCATGGTCATGAGTGCACAACACGGTCCCAATTAACATGTTAAAAACAGTGGCATGATTTCTCTATGGAAGAGCTAAAGTTTTTGAAAGGGCAAGGAAAGGAAAAAGGTGCTTTGAGAGTCTTGAAATTTTGACATGGGAATAGATGAGCTATTCTTAAATTGAATGTTTTTGTGCCAACTTGAGTACTCTTAATTGATTAAGGAAACAAGATCAAAAAGTTTTTATCTCTCAACAAAGAGAGACACCAAAAGAATTTGTTTCACTTTCCTATCTAAACTTTTTACACTTGCTCGGGCATATGATTTATTTGCTAGCAAGATATACGTGGTTAGGAAGTGGACTCAGTGCAATCTTGTGAATACTTGTATGATCATATTTAAGATTGCAGGGATTGTGAAGAAAACAATTTGACACCAATTCGAGCTTGTAAGTTCTTTTATTTCAGTCTCGAATATCTGCTATTCTTTCTTACTTCCTTGTCACTTGAGGGCGAGCAACATATAAACTTGGGGGAGTTGATAGCTGTGAGATTCGACACATTTTTGATGGTTTTTATTGATGGTTTTCCTCTGGATTTGATTGTTTTGTAGCTTTAACTAACTAAAAGAACATTTCATGATCTCTAGTGTTTTGTGTGTCAGATAACAATACCATGGATTATCTCATGTGTGCTAAGTGTTGCAGATAGGTGTTCACATGGAAAGCTAGGAAATCCTATTGTTGGGGGGCCGGATATCCGCCACTGTCAAGGGCCGGATAATCCGGCCTGACCCCTTTGACAAAGGCAAACGAAGCGTGACCTTCTGTGTACGCGAGGGGCGTATAATCTCTCGGATTGTCCGTCCAGGGCCGGAGTTTTTTCCCAGCACGGATAATCCGCCCCAAAAAGGGGGCCGAATAATCCGTCTTCCCAGAGGAGTTTTCTAAGGAGCCAAGGCATAACCTTCTATGTGGGGGTGGACTTTCTTTCGGATTGTCTG
The DNA here is from genome assembly GCA_910589775.1 of Avena eriantha. Lineage (NCBI taxonomy): Eukaryota > Viridiplantae > Streptophyta > Magnoliopsida > Poales > Poaceae > Avena > Avena eriantha. Next base: position 72,703,408 of record OU342742.1, on the reverse strand, counting down.
GCCAGGGCCGGAGTTTTTGCTCTGGCCGGATAATCCTCCCCCAAAAGGGGGCCGGATAATCCCCTAGAGGAGTTTTCTAAGGCAGCCACGACGTGACCTTCTATGTGTGTGTGGGGGGGGGTGGAGTATCCCCCGGAAAATCCAAGGCTAGGGCGGAGTTTTACCACCGGCTGGATAATCCGTCCTTCACTTGGGTCGGATAATCCGGCCCCAGACTTCACCAAAGGCCATGTTTGGACAGGGGTTATAAAAGCCCCAATGACCCCTCCTATCAAACCTCTTGATTCATTCGAAAAAGTTCTGGTCTATTACAAAAGCTCTCATTCAAGGTCTCCCACTTCAACCACCCGAAGGCTCCGATCTTTGGGGAATCGAAGGAGGAGACTTCATTCATCAACATCACGAATCAAGCGCATCACTTCCCCTCCATTCACTTGGAGATTTCCCGATCTGGTATTCTTGTAAGTATCTAGATCTTGTGTTTTAGTTTTGATAATATTTGTTCTTGTGGCAGCTTGTTGTCATTACGGGAGCCTCCAATTCGGTTGTGGAGTTGTGCCATGTTAATTGTGTAAAGGCATCGATTCCCGCCTCAAAGGGTACCAATAGTGGAAAGGTGGATCTAGCCTTTGGTGGCGAGATCCATCAGAGGATAGGGTGAGGCCTATTATGGCGTGGTGGTCTTAGTACCGCCCACCCCTCCAACGCAGATGTACTTCCCTTAACAAGGAAGGAACTGTGGTAAAACAAATCTTGTGTCTCTGCGTGCTTCACTACGGTTTCCTTGTTCCTCACTCTTACTCGCCTTTACTCGCTAGTAGTTAGGTTTGCATATAGGGAAATTCTTCGTAGTTGCATATCTAGATAATTTACCTTTTGTGTCAAGTCTAAAATTGAAAAGCATTAAAATTTGAAGTAGTAGCACCTATTCACCCCCCCTCTAGGTTCCCATATGATCCATTTCAATTGGTATCAGAGCATCGGCTCTTTATTCGGGCTTAACAGCCTAAGAGAAGTATGTGTACTAAGGAAAATGGGAGTGAGGTTGTGGACAAGGTCACAATGGATGACCTCAAGACGTTGGAAACAACCTTGTTGAAATCCTTTGAGACCAAAATGGAAGATATGCAGCAAATGATTGCTCATCTCACCTCATCTATAGCCCCACCTCCATCTTCCTTTGAGTCCACCACTCCTCTATCTAAGGATATAGCTCATGCTAACTCCAAGGAAGATGAGGTGGTGGGTGAGAAAAATAATGGCTCTGTGTCCAAGAAGGGAAGTGGTAAGGAGGATTATAGTGAGGTTTCTTACCTATATTGTCCCGACCCACCTATCCCTCATTCTCATATAAACAATATGGGTGATCCACCCAACCTTACTGCATCTTCATTTAATCAATGGTAATTCTTAATGAAATCTCATGTGTACAGTTCATCGATTCAGCTTTGGAGGATCATTGAAGATGGCCTTCAGATTGGAGACTCCACCAACTTGACAAGAAGAGAAGTGGTGGATAGTTAACTAAATGCAACGGCTCTTCACATGATTCAGCTTGGTGTGGGTCCCAAGGACATGCCACATATTGAGCACTTAAACACCGCCAAAGAAGCATGGGATGCTCTCACCGACTTGTTCATCGAAAATGAAAGCACAAGGAGAAATAGGTATGATGCTCTAAGCAATGAAGATGAAGGATTCTACATGTTGGATGGCGAGGACCATGCATACATGTATAGAAGACTCAAGAGCATTGCAACAACGTTTAGAAAGCATGGTGCCACTCATATTGATGATTCTTGGATCAAAATGAAATATGTGAGTGCCCTCATGCCATTTGAGCCCACGGACTTGAAGAGTTTTCAAGGTAGACACAACTACCACCAAATGACTTCCAATGAAGTCATGCAAGAAATGGTGGCCTTCAAGGTAGCAGCTAAAAACGCAGAAGATGCTCGAGCTTGGGCAGTTAGGATGCAAAAATGAGTCAATGTTGCTCTAAAGTACAATGTTGTTGAACAATATGAGGATGATAAATGGTTCGATGGTGTCTCCATCAGCTGTCTCGAGGAGGTCAAGCGTGCTCATGGTGAGTACATGGCCTTCTACGCAAGAAACTTTTGGAAGGACCTAGCTAAGGCTAAATCTGAACTTGAGCGCAAGAATGGGTCAAGTGGGTGAAAGGAGAATGGCCGAAAACTGAGAACTTGCTACAATTGTGGAGACCATTTACACTTTGTGGCTGAGTGTCCCTATCAAAGTAGACAAGATAATGGGGGTAGGCTCATCCTCAAGGAAAAATCCAAGGCACCCCGAAAGAAGCCATTCGTCAAGAACAGTGCTCCCTACAAGAAGCAACCAAAGATTGTTTTGGTAGCACAAGAAGAATACTCATCCGGAAGCAAATATGATAAGGATGAAGATAGCACCCGAGAGGTGGCTGAAATAGCTACCACATCTACTCTCACATCGCTCTTTGACTCCCCTAATGAGAACATCATCAACAAGAATGTCACTTGCCTTATGGCAAGAGGTTCTGAGGTATCACCTACTATTTCTTCATTTCCTAAGACTACTATGCATGTTGATTTGGATGACCATACAAATCTTAGGGTAAAGGAAGAAGTTATTGCTTTGGAATTTTTTTTTACTAACTTGCAAGGTGAGCACTAACTTCATTTTGATGCTCTTATGAGCCAACTTGCTCACTCTGAAGAACTCCTCGAAGAAAAGGGGAGAATTGAAAGAGAAGATGCCATGGAGATAGCCTCTTTGAAGAATGCTCTAGAAGAAGAAAAGGAGGCTCAAGTCTCTTTAGAGGAGAAACTTGAGTCAATTGAGGAGTCTGATGAAGAGGTTGTTGCCCAGCTCATAAAGGAACGTGACAATGCTCTTGCTAAGGTAAAGAAATTAAAGAAGGAGAAGATTGACTTTGGGGCTGCTCATGCTAGACTCTCAGAGGAATTAGAGAAACTTGACATTTCCTACAAGGCATTGGAGAGTGAACACTCTACTCTAAATGAGTCTCATGATCAGCTCCAAACTCAATTGGACAAGTATGATATGCCTAGCACCTCCACACCATCTTGTGGACATGAAGATGTTATGGAAGAAAATGCTAGATTGAATGAAGAACTTGTCAAGGGATCCCAACCCAAAGGTAAGGAAGTCCTAGATAAGATTCTTAGCAAGCAAAGGACAAGCAATGGAAAAGAGGGTCTTGGCTATGTTCCCAAGACAAAGAAGAAGAAGAAGAAGAAGAATAAGAAGAAGAAGAGCAAATCTGCTCAAACAAAGACAAGCACCACAACTAATGACAAGACTAACTATATTGGTTTTGCAGGGGCTAATAAACCTAATTATGAATTATTTCGTGATTACTATGGTGATATATATGCTAGTTATGTTGGTCCATATGATAGTTACATTTCTTGGTCTATTTGGGTTCCCAAGACCCTTGTCACTAACATGAGAGAACCCATTGACAAATGGGTACCTAAAACCAAGAAGTAACTTTCTTGCAGGGCTATGCTTCCAGTGGGTCCAAATGGGTGCTTGATAGCAGGTGCACGAGTCATATGACCGGAAGCAAGGAGATCATCTCGGAGATGCGGCCAAACCATGATTATATAACCATCTCCTATGGTGATAATTCAAAATCTAAGGTATTGGGTCTTGGCAAGGTTGTGGTTGCCCACGATATCTCTCTCGTGGACGCCATGCTTGTTGAGACCCTTCGTTACAGTTTACTTTTTGTCTGTGCCCTTGGTAAGATGGGTTTTGCAGTTTTTATTGATGGTGATTTGGTGGTACTCTTGTGAAACAAGTCTCTAAAAGTCGCTTTCGTGGGATATGTCGAAAATGACCTGTATGTGGTGGACTTTTCGGGGAAAACCACTACAGGCCCGATGTGTCTTTTCGAAAAGGCCGACGCAAGTTGGGTTTGGCATCACCATCTAGCCCACGTCAATATGAGAACTTTGCAAAGTCTCCACAAGGGTGGCCACATCCTTGGACTAAAAGAAAATGTTTCCTTTGCCAAAGATTGTGTTTGCAGGGCTTGTGTTGAAGGGAAAATGCATGACTCTCCCCATCGAAGGAAGACAATTATTTCATCAAAGAGGATCTCAAAGCTCCTTCATGTGGACCTTTTTGGTCCTCCATCTCATGCAATCCTCGGTGGGAATAAATATTGCCTCGTAATCATTGACGATTATTCAAGATATACATAGGTTTATTTCTTCAAGTTGAAGAGAGAGACTCAACAAACAGTCATCGATTTCGCCAACGAGGTCCACTGTCAACACAATGTTCCTATATTGGCAATTAGAAGCGATAACGGCTCCGAGTTCAAGAATTACACTCTGAATGAATTCCTAAGTGAAGTGGGGATAAGACACCAATATTCCTCTGCGTACACCCCTCAACAAAATGGTGTAGCTGAGAGGAAGAACCGGACTTTAATGGATATGGCAAAATCTATGTTGGCTGAATTCAAGTCGACATATAACTTCTAGGCTAAAGCTATTTCCACCGCATGTCACTCATCCAACGGGCTCTATCTCCGCAAAATCTTGGACAAGACACCTTATGAAATACTTACCGGTAACAAGCCCAACATATCCTATTTCCGGGTATTTGGTTGTAAGTGTTTCTTTCTCATCAAAGGAGTTCGTTTATCTAAATTTGAGTCTAAGGCTATAGAAGGCATTTTTGTTGGTTACGGTGCCGAGTCCCACACTTATAGAGTCTAGAATAAGCTCTCTGGAACTATTGTAGAATCTTGTAGTGTGGTATTTGAGGAAAATGATGGCTCCCGTGCGAGGCAAATTGATGTTTGTGATGTAGATGTTGAAATACCCCAAGATGCCATAAGAAGAATGGGCCTAGGATTTTTCTACCCCATTGAGGAACCCCTTGTGGCGGATCGGGAAGGAAAATGCTCTACTCAAGTAGAGCCCTCATTGACACAATCTCAACATGCTCCAATATCTGGAGAAACTTCTACACCAACACCTTCAACTGCTCAAGATCAACCATTATCTGTTCCAGCAAGCTCCATGCAGATTATCCGATGAACACCGGATTATCCTGTCATGCTACAACGAATGCATGAACAGCACTCATCAACCAAGAAAATGATGCACCTACACCAGATTATCCGGTCCCTCTCCAACTCACGGTGCAAGCATCGAAGACAGACAAGAAGGACCAAGTACTCCCAGGCTGGATTATCCGGCCACTCCCTCGGTCGGATTATCCGGCCTAGAATTTTCAAACAGCAACAACCTCCTGTTATGGATGCTGATCAACATCAAGGGCAAGGGTCTTCATCTCCTATTCTCGCTGATCAAGCTAAAGATCAAGGTCAAGCTAGAGTCCCAACAGAGACTCAAATGATGAAGAGATCTCTCCAAGAAACAATAAGTTGATTGAACTTCACCGCAAAGCTCATGCAGAAAGGAACCTTGAATTGAGAGGTCACACTCTTGATAAGGTTGTAGGTGATCTCAGACGGAGGGTTTCCACAAGAAGGGAGCTAGCAAGCTTTGGTGAGCATCAAGCTCACATATCCATGGTGGAACCAAAGAAAGTGTTTGAAGCTCTTGAAGATCGGGACTGTTTTGCTGCTATGCATGAAGAGTTAAATAATGTCGAGTGCAACAAAATCTAGAATTTATTAGATAAGCCCAAGGATTGCCGCAATGTTATTGGCACCAAGTGGATATTCAAGAACAAGCAAGATGAGAATGGCATTGTTGTAAGGAATAGGGTAAGACTTGTGGCACAAGGCTATTCTCAAGTTTAAGGCATCTACTTTGGAGAGACTTATGCTCCAGTGACTCATCTTGAGTCCATTTGTATCCTTCTTGCATATGTGCTCATAATAACTTTAAATTATAGCAAATGGATGTTAAGAGTGCTTTTCTTAAAGGTCCTCTACATGAGTTGGTATATGTAAAGCAACCCCTGGATTTTTGAGGATCCCAACTTCCCGAACCATGTCTACAAACTCGATAAGACACTCTATGGCCTTAAACAAGCCCCACATGCATGGTATGAGCACCTTAAAGAGCTTTTGCTAGACCGTGGTTTCGAAGTTGGGCAAATCGATCCCACTCTTTTTACTAAGAAGGTTAAGGGGGAGCTCTTCGTATGCCAACTATATGTAGACGACATTATCTTTGGCTCTACTAATAGAGCTTTTAATGATGAATTTTCAAAGCTTATGACTGACAGGATTGAGATGTCTGATGGGGGAATTACGGTTCTTTCTCGGATTTGAGATCAAACAACTTAGAAGAGGAACCTTCATAAATCAAGCAAAATACATCCAAGACATGCTCAAGAGGTTCAAGATGATGGATCTTAATGGCGTCGCCACACCGATGCAAACTAAATGTCATCTTGAACTCGATCCCAATGGTAAAGATGTGGACCAAAAGGTATACTGGTCCATGATCGGCTCTCTTCTTTACCTCTGCGCATCTAGACCCGATATTGTGTTGAGTGTAGGTGTGTGTGCAAGGTATCAAGCGGCTCCTAAAGAAAGCCACTTAGTGGCGGTCAAGCGAATCTTCAGATATTTAGTTCATTCCCCTAATTTTGATCTATGGTATCCCAAGGGCTCCAATTTCTCTGTATGTGGCTATATTGATTCAGATTGGGCTGGTGAAAAGGATGATAGGAAATCAACTTCTGGAGCTTGTCAATTCTTGGGAAGGTCTTTGGTATGTTGGTCTTCTAAGAAACATAATTTTATATCTCTCTCCACCACCGAGGTTGAATATGTGGCTACTGCAAGTGCATGTACTGAATTATTGTGGATGAGGCAAACTTTATAGGAATATGGTGTCAATTGTGACAAAGTGCCTCTTTTATGTGATAATGAAAGTGCAATCAAAATTGTGTATAATCCGGTGCAGCATACAAGGACGAAGCATATTGAGATTTGGAATCATTTTATTCGGGACCATGTTGCTCATGGTGACATTGATCTATCTTTTGTGAGCACAAAGAACCAACTTGCTAATATTTTCACGAAGCCACTTGATGAAGCAAGGTTTTGTTACTTGAGGAATGAGCTAAATATCGTTGATTCAAGGAGCTTGTCTTGATTACCCATGCACGCACTCTTATATCTCCTCCTTATTTGGTCTAGGTGTGGGCATGGAAATAGGGGGAGTGTGGTCCTAATTGATTGGGCTAACCCTCCTCCCATAATGCCAAAATCAAGTAAAATCATTTTTCTTAATATCATTGTGTGATATGTGAGCTTATTGATGAGTATTGGTCATGAATCCAAGATATATCTTCGCGGTATCATACCATGAACTCCAACAAGGTGGCCTCGACCACCGCCCTCTTCCGTGAGAAGAGTTGGTTCTATGTGGATCTTCTTGGTCTTTCTTGCTTATCTTATGTTTTTATGGAAGTTAACTTTCGCCTATGCAAGTTAACTTCCGCAAACTTCTTAACTTCCCCGTGTGTGCAACTTAACTCCCTCTTTCTATGGTAGTTAACTTCCTGACGGAGTACCTCTTTTTCTTTTTCATGTGAACACCGGGAACCCCTTGTTAACTTTCCCGCGAATACGAGTTAACTTATTTTTTCTTTCCGAGTTACCTTCGTAATAATGAATGTTAACTTTCGCATGTGTAAGTTAACTTCCGCAAACTTTTTAACTGTCTCGTGTGTATATGTTAACTTCCCCTTTCTTTGCTAGTTAACTTCCTGACGGAGCATCATTTTTGTTTTGTTTTTTCACGGACTGAGTGTTAACTTCCACATGTGCAAGTTAACTTCCGTGACCCTTCTTAACTTCCTCATTGTACAAGTTAACTCCCTCTATTCTATGCTAGTTAACTTCCTGTCGGAGCACCGGACTCATATATAGTCTGCAGTATGGTAGATACTGTCTAGATAGTGTGAAACACACGAGGGTGTAACTACACCTGGGAGTAGTATGAATATGTGCACTGCAGCTAAAAGGCGGAAGCTGAAAAATGGAAAAAGAATTTAAAACATGAAAAAATAAAACAAAGAAAAAAAGAAGAAACAATAAAGAGAAATAAAGCAGCTGAGAAGACTAGTGAAGAAAACCAGAGAACAAGGTAAACTGGACGGCCTACTTTCAAATATCCATATGCGAAACGGTAGCCGCAACACAAACTAAGCACCACAGGGACGCATGCACACGTTTCCACGCCCCAGCGAGTTTGCTCTCGCGAGCGACGACGGCAAAAAAAACTCCTCCCGATCTCATCCGCCCAAGGCGTTGGCCTTGGTCTCCTCTCCTTCCGCTTGCCGCTCCGGCGGCGGCACGAGGGAGGAAGGGTCCTCGTTCCTCCGTTCTGGCCTAATAGTTAGGGTTAGATTTTGTCTTCTTTGATGTGCCGTTGGGGTGGTGGAGCGACCTTCGAGGTGGCGCCTCGGAGTTGATGTCAACGTGTGCTGATCGGTCCTTCAGATCGACAGCTTGGTCTTCTTGCCGTTCTTCAAATCTGGCGAGAATAGTTTCTCGGTGTCGCCGGCGCTCGTTGTTATCTACGATGGCGCTGGTGGTCGGGGCGAGGTGGTTCTTCTGGAGCGAGGATGTTGGTCCGGAGGTGGTGGATTTGTCGTTCTTCTCCGACTTCGTCGATGGGAGACGACAGATCTTGGTCCAAGAAAGCACGGGGACGTTCCCCGGTCGACGTGCCACAGCGACATGTGTCTCGCTGCGGGTAGCAGGCTTATTCATCGACTCATAAAGCCTCGTTGACGATGGTGCGGTTTTGGATCTTGCAATGGTGGAGGTTCGGCGTCTCTCCCGGCGTCCGCCTTGGCGGCGCTGGAGTTGGGCGGCGGACGCTAGCTATGGTGGTTGCGAAAAATTCTAGAGATCGTTTTGTATTTTTCGATTTCTTAGGATTTATCTGCAAATTCAGGTTAATCAGTTTATCCCGATCTGCCTTTTCGTTTTCACGTATGTTGCGTCATGTAACATGATTTTCTATTAATAAAATGAGTGTCTAGATCTCAGGCGCCTGAGAACTTCTTAGGTCTAAGTCGCTGATGTCATCCTAATATTTGTACTAATTCTCGGTTGCAACCTAGTTGCAACTCATAAGATTTGTACTAATTCTCAGTTGCAACCTAGTTGTAACTCATAAAATTCTCAGTTACACCCTAGTTATAACTCATGTGTAACTTTCACTTTGCACGAATTACGAGGTAAATCGAACGGTGAAAGAGACGACTGAGACCTAAGAAGTTCTCATGCGCCTGAGAACTAGCAAAACCGCAATGAAACACGTGTGTTGCTAAATAAAAGGTAGCCGCAATAGTCGGTCCTTTCTTCAGAGTTGAACAAGTCTGTCGCTAGATCGTCACTTGCGCATACTCTTCCCTGGATCATTATCACATAAAGTGCCATTTTGTCTTGTATCGTTCGGTAACTACGGTTAGTCCTTGTCGATGACAACCTTTTAATCTGAATTCTGAACACAAGAAACGGTACATTCGCATCCGAATCTCTGACTAGCACGCCCAACACAAGGAAAGTCTCATTCTAGTGAGTATATATATCATCCACTGCAGCTGGAAACTGCAACAAAATGTCATCTTGGTCTGCAGAGTACACAGTGAAAGCAACGTATTGTACAACACAGTTACACACATTCACGAACGAACCAAAAATACTGAACGCACCGTAGTACAGTAACACACGAGATTAGTCGGTAAATTCTGTTATGTTTTGGATCTTTATCGTGCCGCCACTTCATTGACGATCCCGATGTTCTCATCGGAGCTGGGCTGCCACAGCTTCTCGAACGCGTCCCCGACCGGCAACGGCTGCACCAGCATCGAGAGGCTGAAGACGACGTCGGCCATCTTGGGCCGCCGCGACGCGTCCTCCTCCGTGCAAGCCCGCGCCATGCCGGCCAAGCTGAGCGCCGCGTCCAAGTGGTACACGCCCCCGAGGGTCGGGTCCATCCACTTCCTCAGCTTCGCGTCCCTCTTGTCCCCGGCCTCCAACACCGCGCGGATGTCCCGCCACAGCATGCCGATCTCGGCCCCGACGCGCGCCTCCATGGCCCTCCTGCCGGAGAGCAGCTCGAGGATGAGCAGGCCAAAGGCGAACACGTCGCTGCTCGTCGCCGCGGCGTCCACCGTGGCCGGCGTGGCCACGGAGAAGTTGGATATCCTGGCCCTGAAGTCCGCGGTGAGGAGGATGTTCCGCGCGCGGACGTCGCCGTGCACCATGCTTGGCTGCGTGTGCTCGTGCATGTAGAGCAGCCCGTTGGCGACGTCGAACGCGATGCCCAGCCTCTGGTTCCACAGGAGGGTGTCCACGGGGGGGCTCGACGACGACGGCTGCGAGTGGGAGGACGACGGGGGCTTCTCGTACAGCCACTTGTCGAGCGACCCCTTCTCGGCGAACTCGTAGACGAGGAACGTGTACTCCCCGTCCGCGCCCATGGATATGCCGGCCAGCTTGATCAGGCTGGCGTGGTTGACCATCTGCGTCATCCTCAGCTCCGCCGACACGTCGCCTTTCACGGGCTTCACCGCGAACACCTCCCCGTCGAGCTTCGCCCGGTAGAAGCAGGTGCCGAGCCTGCAGCGTTCGTCCAGGTTCATCGTCGCCTCCATGATCTCCTCCGTCCCGAAGAGGAGAGGCTTGTCGATGAACTGCGACACGCTGGTGAGCAGCTTGTCCCCTCCTTTGTTGATGATCATGCGAGCGATGGAGCTGCTGCTGTGAACCTCTTTCTGGTTCCTACAAAGCCTCGGGCTCACGAACCTGGAGCCCAGGTGCACCGTGGCCTTGTCGCGACGGTACCTCTGGTAGGCCAAGGCGGCCACGCACAAGGCCGCGAACACGACGAAACACACCGCGACGCTGACCGCGATGGCGACACCGGCCGGCCTGCGCCTGCCAGCACCAGCATCGCCGGCACTAGCAGTGTACTGCAGGGGCGGAAGCTGCGGCCGCTGCGTCACGGGGATCAGCATCGGCTGCGTCGTGATGGAGGTGAAGTCCGTGGTAACGTTGTTCGCCTCCGCGATGGCCTTCGTGGAAGCGTTCATCAGCATGCTCACCCGGGACATGTCGTCCGCCGGTCGCCACAGGTAGGTGATGTGTTCGAGTACCCCGTCCGTCCGCTCCGCCGGCGTGGGGCACCGGCAGAAGAGCGGGATGATGACCTCATCATTGACCTCCAGCTTGTTGGGCAGCGCCTGCGGGTTGATGTCCTGGATGAGGCCGTAGCTGGTGAGGTTCTCGAACGCGGTGAGCGCGAGCGCGTAGTAGGTGTCGCCGGACTGGATGGGGTAGGTGACGTTGGCGAAGGACGAGTTGCCGGTGCACCCGCACGTGACCGGCACGAGCAGCGGCTGGTCCGGCAGCAGCACCCCGTCCTCGGCGGTCAGGTTGTTGGCGCTGGCGATCAGCGCCCGGCTCACACCGAAGAGGTCGGAGATGCCGGCGAGGGTGAGGAACCCCGGTGACTGCGTCCGGTACACGACGAACGTGTCGCACGGCGTGGACACCATGCAGGCGAAGCGCGCGGGCACGGTGGCGTTCGGGGCGTCCTGCGCGCCGCAGCCGCGGCACGCCAGGACGAGCACGAGGAGGAGCAGAGGGAAGCGGAGACGGCGGGGCTCCATCTGGCACGCGCGGCGCTCTGTGTCTGAACGATCGTGTGTGGCGAAAAATGCAGGCGGGGCTGAAAGGGGGTTTAGTACTCCAATTCTCGCTGTGTCTGTCTGTCACGGCAGCTTCAGGATTGTTCCAGTCAACCGCATGCCATTCTTGTCGCGGCTCTCGCGCGTTTGATTCGGCCCTCCAATTCTCGCTGAGCGACGCAGATGCGGTTTCTTCCTCCTGTCTACTCCCTCCGTTCGGAAATATAAGACATTCTAGCTTTATGAATCGAATGTATCTAGACATGTTTTAGTGTATAAGTTCACTCTGAACCTCTCTGAACCTATACACTAAAAGACGTCTAGATACATTCGATTCACAAAGCTAAAACGCCTTATATTTATAAACGGAGGGAGTACATTAGAACCAATTTTGTTTCCTTTCGATAAAGAAGACTCGATTTGTTTGTGATGCGAATCATTTGATCACCCAGATAATAAAACACCGGCATGTTTGATTACGAAAACATCTGGCGGCTTTGTTCCCAAGGTACTATCTTCTTCAGGTAGTACTACTACTTGTACTTTGTTAACTGAAGGTAGCTTTCATCGGGTGGTGATTGATTGCAGTTGGAACAACGGAACGGGTCTGCCGTTCGCTGATTGGGGGAGATGCCTGTCAGATGACAGTACTTACAGCGGTATCGTTGTCAACAGAAAGAAAGGGTGATTATACTACTGCTAAACGTTAACCGGAATAATAAGCTTGCACGCTAACAACCAACATTTCGATGAACCCAATGGGTGTGGGACTTTATTTTTAGCGGAAAAATAGGCCACTGATTATACGCGGATGCAGTGGGATTCACACAGTAGCCGGCAACAAGCATAAAACAGATGCGTCGACTGATTCAGGTGTTTTTTTAACGAATGAGGCTGCGAAGCACCTAAACAACTTTCATTTCAGCTCAAAAGCATTGTACAGAGACCATTATAAATCATTCATTCTGCAGAAATAAGGTACTCCCTCCAGTCCAGAAATAAGTGACGTATACACACATCCGAATCTACAAAAATGTAAGTCAGTTATTTCCAGACGGAGGGAATAGATGCGCTATGAGCTGTGTTTCTATAAGAACTGATGGGCTCATATCGAGGAGATCGTTTTGCCTGATGTGCACAACAATGGGCAACCCCATGGATTTCCCTACTAATATGATATGATAGATTGTTGGATTGAGCCCTATGACGAGATCCTGAAATTGAATGACTTGCCTTCTTATATCTCCCAAAGAACAGCTGGATCTCTCGCATGAGGAGCAGCAGCAGCAGCTGTCGTCAAGTTTCTGCAATCAGAGAAAAAGACTAGATTTTGAATTTGCATCTCATTTGCAATGTGACAGGCTGGAAGTAGCGCCAGAGGCTCATCTTGCGGAGATGAGGCAATCCCTTCCTGCTTTGCCAGAATAAAACCATGCAGATCCTCAATCGTGTTCCTGCCAGCGAAAATATACTCCAAAGACATGCTGTTGCAGACAAAGAACTCTTTTTTTTCAAGCATCATCGATGTCAAATTTGGGTCCATGGAAAGGAAAACCAGAGCTAAGATTGTCCCTGGGTAGATCAAACAAGGCTGCAATTCAAAAGTGTTTGAGTGTGTACTGGGCGGCGAAATGCTGATTGTCTCTAGGTCCATGACTAACTGAATCGCCACCTGCTGGGGTTTTGCGCTGCCTGCTCTTGAAAAGATGCTCGTTCTTGCATTTTCACAAACACCAAAGAAATGTGTAAGTATTCTGCAAGTCTTGTCGTAGTTCTGGTTACGGCAGTGTCTAAGAAGGCTAGATAGAGGTTGAGAGAAAGCAGGAAAGTCAAGCGAAATTAGGTACGAGCAAGTGTGACAGGACAACACATTTTATTGTAAATCAAGTTAGAAGGTCAATTTGCCATGTTACTATAGTTTTGGATATCATCCATAACTATGAGTCAAGATTCTCAAACCCTAGACTTTAGATAGATCAAAGAAGGATTATGAATGTAGGAATCCTCTAGGAATCATAAGTAATACATGGGAATAGAAGCCTCACAAAATAACAATTATTGCATGGCATGTGAATCTTATTTATCACCTAAGTAATAATTACTACAAATCATTACACGCTAGATTTATAACAAGGGTTAAGGAAAAGAGAAAATGGTGATGAGTTCTTATATGAATGCTAATATAGGTTCCATACAATGTGTCAAGTAAGATCATCATTATTAAAAATTTAGCAAGAATAAATGAATAAAGTTTTATCACATCCCTTGATTAAATTATTTATGATAATAAGACATTCTCTATTTTTAAGTGGTCATAAGAATATTCCATGGTAATTTAAACACTAAAATCAAGTGGGTTTGGGTAGAAGAAAACACCAAATTTTGAGAACTATGAAGTTTAAACTCCCATATATACTTGTTAATTGTTAAATGATGCAAAATATAGAAGATTCTATGGATATCATGAATCATCTTAACAATTTAAAATCCCAGTAATCCAAATAGAAATGGGATTCATGTTATGGATAATTCCTTAAATAATAAACAAAACACTAAAACCCTAAATTACTATTGGTTCCTTCTCATGAGAATTTCTCAAGTAATTTAAAATTTGAAAATACCAAAAATAGAGTAGAGCAAATTGGTTACCATGGACCCCTGAAATATTCTTATTATTCTACAAAACCTTTCGGTATTTTAAATCATAAACTAATATTCAGAATAGATTTGATAATAAAAATATAGAAAAGAATAAGAAAACTGAAAATCAAAAATATTAAAAGAGAAGGAAAAAAGATAACTACACGATTCTGGCCCGCGTCCCACTACCTCATATCCTTAACTATCGCTCAGTGCTACATCTTCCTCTTCTTGCTCACTCTAACACAGCCCAACACCGGCCCGACCCAAATACCACTGCGGACACGTCGTCGTCTTCGTCTCCATTGTAGGATTGAGTGAAGCAGCTTGTTGGAGGTCGCGTGCACCATCGCATGCGCCAAGATCCTTGCTATCGTCACCTGGGAGGGGATAAGGAGGCCAAGACAACACGCCCGCTCATCCTCGTCCTCATCTCCCTCTCTCTTTGGAGCTCTCTCTCTCTCTCTCTTGCCCCGCACACTAACCCGAAACCCCAGCCCTAGTTCTCACCGAAGCTCGTTGATGTTGACATCCCCACGCCTAGCCGAGGTTCCTAGGAGAACCACCTCGTCGCATATGTCGTCCTCGTCGAGTCGCGCAAGCCAGGAACCAACCAACTCACTGGAATCGAGCTCGACTTCACTGCCAGCCACCGCAGATGCGTCGTTGATTCGTCATCTCCCGACCCCCTCTTGCCTCGTCGACCGTCTCATCATGTTCCTGGTGAGCCATTGATTCTCCCAATATCCTCGACAACCTCCCTATCGCTCTCTTCCAGACCAGCGTTGTAGCCCACCGTCTACCGTCGTCGGACATCGTCGCCGATGATGTTCCGATGACCAAGGTGCGGCGCGACCACTATTAGACTCCTTGTTTTCTGCTCTTTCCAACAACACCAACCGTGCTTGTTAATTCATGCTAGCGCCGCTCACCGTCTGACCCTCACCGGCAAGGTGACGTTGTGCTGACATCACGCCCACGTCATCCCTCGCCTCATCAGCATGTTTGACCAAGTCTGTACCTCGTTGGCAGGTGACGTGGCTAAGACCCCATAGGTCGATGACTCTAGGCTAGGTTAGGTTCAGTAAAAAATGTTTTATCCGAATAGTTGTGTCATGCTGATGTCACTCTAACACAATAAATATTTTACAAAATAGTTTAATAATTTCAAATTTTGATTAAATCTTAGAAATTTAATATCTTTTGTTTGATAATTTAGAAAAATATGTATTATATATCAAAATTTTCAGAAAACTAAAATCTACAATTTAAATATATTACCATATATTGTTAAATAGATATTCTAATGTTTTACTATTTATGGTTATTTTATATAAAGTAATTAAATCTTGTAAAATCAATAGCTATTTATTTAAAATTCAGAACAATAAATATAGTACATCAAAATTCTTAGAAAAATAAGATATATAATTATAAACTTTAATCATACATTTTTATGCCACTTAACTAAATATTTATTATTTATTAAGTATTTATAAAGTAATAAAACTTATAAAAATCATATCTTATTATTTAAAAACCATAAAAATATTTATAATATACCGAAATTATAAAAATAATAATATATTCATATTAAAAATGTGATATATTAATTTTAAGGCAAATAAAAGCTTAAAGATGTAACAAAACTGATTTAAACTTATTTTATTTATTCAAAAATTTATAAAATGCTATATAAAAGTTGCTCTTGTCTTTGCTATGATTCATATAGGCTATAATTATAATTATAATCTTAATTATACCTATATAAAACAAAATATCTAAAAACATCTTAAAACCATTTTCTTAGATCATCATATAAAAGTAAAAGTATATTATTTCCCAAAAGGATTTTATCAAATATAAAATCCTCAATAATAATATTTTTGACTTAATATAATCATTTACCCTTATTTACCTCATAGTTTTATAAATCTATTAAAAACCCAAAGATAATTCATAAGTAATTTAAGTTATGTTGTTTCCATGTTTAAAAAATTATAATCACTCATTTGTAAGGAGATAAACAAATCTATTCAATTATAATGATAAGAAAACACTACTCTAATATAAGTATTACCACTCTTAATTAACTTCTAAGAAGCATTATGAAGTGAACAAACATAATATCATCTCATATCAAGGATATACAAGTCTCAAGTATAAATAATCCACTTAACTTAATCAAGGCCATGTTTTTTCATAATAACTTGAGTTAAGAGAAAACCCTAGGAGTGCCTATTCATCAAGTTAAATGCTTTTACTTTGTAAAGTATACTTTTTTCAAAAGTTATTCTTTTAAATTAATTACAAATGGACTCTAATCATATCTTTAAGTCTCTAAGTTTTAATAGAGAACTTGTATAGAATAAGCTTTTAACCAATTATCAAAACCTTAGGTGTTATATCAATGTGTGTTACTTTATTGTACCTACAAGTTGTTTCACACACTCTCACAAGCCTTAATAAGAAGCACAAGTGAGAACCAATCTAAAAAGGCAACACATTCTAAAGAAACCATTCCTAGTTACCAAACCCTAGATCATCGATGTTTATTCTTGGGATTTGAGTTTATCAAATTTCATTACATTACTTCTGCATAATAGCATCTTTATTTATTGAATACTAGTCCTTACCATACCAATGATGCTATTTTCAGGTTTTGGATCTTCTATTATCTTGAAGACCGTGAGTGCATAATCTTGCAATCACAGCAGGCAAGTTCACACTTGCTTATGTCCTTTGGTTATTTTCTATCAAGTATGTGCAAATCAAATGTTGTCATCACCTGCATTTCAAAAAGCTCAAAAACTCTATTTTCATAATTATATGATTATGGGTATTTACCAAATATTAATAACCTACTATTATAGTTCCGGTGGTAAAGGAACATATTATCTAGGATTTAAACAACCAAGTGTTGCTAGTGATTATTGCGCCGTATAATATGCGTTAACCATGAGATTTGGAATGGGACGGAGAAGTTAGCTGGATCTTCTTCCTTTCACATAGACGAATGACCATCTCATGGCGCTGGTGTACCTTTCGAGGCCTAGCATATGGGTGGGACCCCTCAGTTCCCCATGATATTGGTATCTAGACTATCTATGAGAGATGGTCATAGGTAGGTACTCATATCGATGGGGCGACCAGGGACATTATTCTTCTCACTAGAGTCCTCAAGGAGTCAACCATAGTTATATTCGCGATGCGAGTTAACAAAGGTTATTCTTCTTGGGGGTCATGTTTACATGTGGGGTCACGGAGAAGTATAGTTATCGGCTTGGATCCTTATACCGGGCCTCATACCAAGGAAGTATGAGCGGGTTGGCCGCTCAGATGTGCAACATGGTTAAGGATCTCTTATGGGTAAAGTAACGCACCTCTGCAAAGTGTATAAAGTTTTGACATGTTACTCCCTATTCCGGGAAGGATCTATGAACGCGGAAGGAAAGGAACTCCATGAAGTTCTAGTAAGCTTGTGAAGGCTGACGGACATAGCTTTTCAAAATAAAAGCAACCTTTGAAGAAATGTTTATGAAAACCTGCATAGCCTTCGACCTGTGGTATGTGGCCATAGTTAGTGCATCAAACACTCCTTTTTAGTGAACTTGCTGAGTATGATCATACTCAATAGTATCTTATTAACCCTTGATAGGTTCTAAAGTCGTTGAAGACGTCATCAACACCAACTTATTCTCAAAGGAATCAACATCAAAAGCTCAAGTTCTTCAATAAAGTCAATGGAGTCAACATCTACATCAACTGAAGTGGAGGTGAAGTTCGTGAGTAGATAAGAGTACTAATTGTAGAACCTACCTCTATAGATCAATGCAATAGCAACATTTGCAAGCCAAATAGTTTAGATATTAGTTTGTTAGTAAGATTTATGAGTTGTTATTTCTGGTTCTTCTTTGTAAGAAGTTTATTTTTCTCTCTATAACTTAGAGTGTTCTCTGGATCTTTTGTAAAGAGTCGAGTTGTAATCTATAGTCATGTCTTGGACCTGCTATGTTTCTGTTGTACCACTCTGAGGGGTGTAATACTAGTGGAACGGTGTTTCATTGGTATGTCAATGACTATAGTTTACTACATCATGCAGTGGTATGCTCGGTCACTTGAAGCGCCGATATTACCCATAATTGAATGCCACTACCGGCACGCACTTCACTGCGTCCCATCGGTCTACCACCTCGGCAACAACCCCAAGCTCTTTTGCGACCAAGCAGTTAGCGCACGGGACCCGGTTAATAAGGAAAGGTGGGGTGCGGCCCGGTGGTCGCCACATGGCACACAACACGGTTGCGCTCCCCCACTATTAAATAGTGTACGGAGTGGCGGCCACCTACACGCTCCCCCTTCCCCACACTTTCTCAATCGTGCACTATTCTGCCTCCTTTTCTCTCTACCTCAATATTGCTCGTCGTTCCTAGAGTCCAGCGTGCTGCCAAATTTGGTCACTTGTGAGAGATGGGGAACCGAATCCTGCCGCCTGCGATGACGGATGCCATGGTCAAAGAACGTGGTGCCTGGTGCAGTCCCACCGCCTCCGCCAGCCAAATTTGCAAGTATCGCCGGTCGAGGGTCCTCCCGCTAGATAAGGAGGTGGAGATATGGCGCACGCCAGCAAGGAAGGAGATTCTGCACCATGATGAGGGAGAACGAGTCCTCTTCCATTCTCGTCTGGCCCATGGACTAGATCTTCCAGTCCACCCTTTCATGATCACCTTTCTGGCCTTCTTCGATCTCTGGTTGCACCACCTTGGTGCCAATTCCATAGGCATCATTGATACGTCGTAAACATATTTATAATTTTTGATGCTCCATGCTTATTTTATCAACTATCTTATGTTTTGTCTACACTTTGAGGCATTTTTATACATTTTTTGGAACTAACCTATTGACAAGATGCCGTAGTGCCAGTTGCCTGTTTTCTGCTGTTTTTGGTTTCAGAAAATCTAGTAAAGAAATATTCTCGGAATTGGACAAAACAAAAGCCAAAATTTCTTTTTTTTCTAGAAGACGAAGGAGGCCAGAAGGAGGAGTGGATATGGGTCACAGGGGGCCCACACCACCCTCTGGCGCGGGTCCCCTGGCCGCGCCACCAGGGTGGCCTACCTCTAGCATCGCCTCTTCGCCTATATAAAACCCCCAAGACGAAAACCCTAGGTACCAGACCAGAATTCCATGAAAAGTTCCACAGCGCCGTCGCCAACGAAGAGGAGATTCGGGGGATAGAAGTCTCTATTCCGGCACCCTGCCGGGACGGGGAAGTGCCCCCGGAGCCATCTCCATCGACTCCACCGCCATCTCCATCGCCATTGCTGACTCCCATGATGTGGAGGGAGTAGTTCTCTCTCAAGGCTAAGGGCTCTACCGGTAGCTATGTGTTCATCTCTCTCTCTCTCTATGCGTGATCTTATTGAGATCATGAGCTTTGTAACCTAGTTGAATAAGTAGATCTATTCTGCTACTCAAGTGCTTTAATTAATCTCTGCTTATCCCCACGTGCGTGAAGTTGATAGTGTGCACACCGTGTGGCACTTAGGCTAAGGTTACAAGAATACTTATCATGAGTATAATTTGAGTTGGATGTCTCTATGAGATTGTGGTGTTTGTTGGAACCATCTAGCACTCAAGGTGACAGTGAGGGGTTATCTAGATGGGGAATGCAAACTTTAAGGTGTCGTGTTATAGCCCTACATCGTCCAACCGGAGAGTAGTTCGGGGTAGCATAATGAAGAGAAGATATTTATATGAGAGTGTCCACTAGTGAAAGTATGATCCCTATGACTTGTTTCTAAGCATGGAAACACCATTTACAATCAGTCTTGTTACATGTTTGCTTGCTGCCACTCTTATTTCAGATTGCAATTACCACTTATAATCATCCATATTACTTGTATTTCACAATCACTTCGCCGAACTAGTGCACGTATGCACCTGACAAGTGTATTGGGTGTGTTGGGGACACAAGAGACTTCTTGTATCTTGATTGTAGGGTTCCTCGAGAGGGATACCTTTGACCACTTCCTCCCTGAGTTCGATAAACCTTGGGTGATCCACTTAAGGGAAACTTGCTGCTGTTCTACAAACCTCTGCACTTGGAGGCCCAACACTATCTACAAGAATAGAAGCGTGCGTAGACATCAATCCTCGCCCATTTCGTAACCTTCTACGAGGCTTATCTCGGCATCTAACCGGATCTTGGGATGTTCTGCCGACTCTTCTTCTACCGGCCGCAGACAAAGTGGATGAGTGGACCTCTAGTCATCTATGGAGGCACCTCCATTTACTCACAATCGTAGGTCGGGTACCGAAAGTTCAAATTGCATGACACCATGGAGCTTTGGCAGCGGTCCTACTTCTACATGAAGAACTTGATCATGGAAGACCAAATCAACTTGCTCGCCTTCCAGAATGTTGAATCTGGCCAAAGAACTAGAATCTGAAGGTTTACAACTCCAAGGATGAGAGTGACGTGATGCTGCTCGACTGGCTTGTACGTGACTCTCAGCTGGATGTCCCGTCTAATGATGCCACTGCAGTGCCGCACACACAAGACATGCTTTACTCCAGCTGCCTGGACCCCACTCGGCTGTCTATGCATGAACCTCCACTTGCCAACCTCCGTGAGTGGGTCTAGATGATTACCAAGGAGAATCTCGAGGACAGATGGACTTTTGGCTTGGAGCCCTACTACCGCATGAACCGGGCCCCGGGTAAGTACATTTCTCCCACCGACTCGTTCTATCTATCTTACTTTATTTGCATGTCTCACTGATGTCTTGCTATTCAACAAGGATCTTCCCTTGCATCCTCCAGGAGGAGGGCCAGAACATCAAGTCCAGCTTTACCGCTGACTTACCCGAGCCAGGTCATTAAATCGGCGAGGAGTCTAATGGTGAGGGAGAGGCCCTCCCTAGATGGGCCGACGACCCCAAGGACGACCTGCACCCGCACGGGGGAAACGCGGAAGAGGGCAAGGTCCCTCTAGCCGGTCATCCACGGTGGTTGAGCCGACCATGAAGAGGGGTTGAATCGGTGCTTTGTGACCGACCAGGGGTAGCCGGAAGAGAGATGCCACTCCCGTCATGCAAGGGTAGGTTTTGTCTTGCTCTGATTTTTTACTTTGTTTCTCTGTTTCTTATTTTGCTTCTTTCTATGTTTTAGTTTCATGGATTTTCCATGATTTTGGCTCACCCTATCCTTCTCCTTTCTCTAGCACCGCCATCTCATATGGAGCGCCTAGCCTAGATTGCACGACGACTGCCTCTCTGCCACGTGCTTTGCCAGTTCATCCGGCATCAAATGCCACTGTGCCCCTTCTCCCCCTCACATAGATCCAGTGCAGCAGGACCAGGAACCGGTTGATGGAGCCAGGCGGGGCACTCACGCCCCTCCGGAAGCCTTAGCTTCCAGCTCTAGGAGTGGAGATCCGGCTGTGGGGAAGGATATTGTTATCGTGGAGGACGAGGACTCCGACGAGGATCCGAGCGTGGAGTGGACCTTGGTGTAGCGTGACGCCACTACCTCCTTGGCCGGCGGGCTGGCTGGGAAGCCTTCTTCTTCCCAGGGCGTTCTCAAGGAGCTAGAAGCAAGCCTGTAGCTTGGCCTAAAGGAGCTGAAAGCCCTTCAGGTTAACCTAGCCGAGCTAGTCCAGGAGCTTGAGTGGCAATTGGCGGTGGCAAACAACACCTCCCAAAGTAAGTTTTGAACTTGTCTTTTTCTTCCGCCCTTTCCCTTTTGCTTCGTCTTCTTATTCCTATTTGGGTTTTGCAGCTCTCATGGTCACTACCAAGTGCCGAATTGACCAGCTGACGAAGGACAACGGCAAGCTCGGCAAGTCTAACTCCACGCCCCGTCTTCATAACCAAACATTCCACTCAAAGTTATGGAGTCAGAAGCAGCGGCGAAGGAGCATGAGAAGGTTCTCTCTAGCCGGGCTGAAGCCTTCGACCTCCTTGACAAGGAGTGCAAGGAGTAGATGGCTGAGGTCAACCGGCTGAAGGAGCGGGAGAAGGTCTTGCTGAACGAGTTGAGCAAAGTCGGGAAGACCACCAAAGGTGTTCCCTTATCACCTTTCTTTCTATCTGATTCCTTCTTTTTTGGGGTTCGGATCTAGCAATGGATTTTGATACTAAATTTGCTGATAGCTTATTATCTAGAGATAGACATCTTGGCATTCAACTAGCTTTAGGAGGACTGGTCGAGAAAAAACCCTGCGCATAGGAGTTAGTCACGCAGCTGGGTGAGGAGGCGTCCGAGCTCCGCAAGACCACGCTCTCAATCTTTGAGTTTCTCTGGCCGGATAAAGCCGTTCCAGCTATGATGTCCTTGCTAGTGAATAAGATCACAGAATTGCCAGCAGCCGTCGACCGACTGCGTGACCTAGTGGCTCGGGTCGGAGATGAAATGGCTCTGGCACTGATGCTCTCCTAGTACAAGGACGCTTTCCTGGAGAAACTTGTGGGCGGCTTCCAAGGTGGCGCCAAGCTCGCCACCTTGCCCCAGGCCCACCCGGGACTCCACGCGGCACGATCAAGGTTGCTGACTATGCAGACTTTGATGAGGTCCTGGCCGAGTCCGAGTCGGATGCTGGATAGGAGCCGAGTGTCAAAGCCTCCAAGCAAGCAACTACAAATGATGCCGAAACCTCAAGCACGCCAGCAGGAGGAGTGGGGAACGCGTCAATCGACGCGAGCGAGGGAGCAAAGGACCAGATCCGTGCTCATAGCAAGGGCCCTACCGCCAACTGATTTGATCCTCGGAATGCCAGGTGACTTTGTATGAATTTTTATATTTCGGTGTTTGGTGTTCTAAACTCGTGAACCTTGTGGTAGCTTCGACTCCCTTTATCTTTATGCACTTGCCCTGGCTTCTGAAAATTTCTTTTACTTGCGATTTCTACAACTTGTGACTTCCTATCGTCTGGCTGGACAACTGTAGTTAGACAGAGATCTCTCTTTTAGTGGGGGCACGCGAGCGCACCCACTAGGTGTAGCCCCTGACTTTTGGAGTAGTTTACGTAGACAAGTACTTTGAGATTTTACTATCCTTTAATATTTCAGAATCTTTTTAATCGGTTAAACTCCTTTAGCCGTACGGGATCACTTGCATCCCCACACTTGTCTCTCTTTTTCCATTACCTTATCACCTTACAATTTGTATCTGGCTAAACACCTTTAGCCGGACAAGATCACTTGCATACAAACATTGTCTCTTTTCTTCCCTTATTAGCTTACAAATATTTATCCGGCTGAACTCCTTCAGCTGAACGAGATCAATTGCTTCCACTGGGGGCACACGCGCACACCCAGTGGGTGTAGCCCCCGAGATACAGAGTAGTTGCCAGAGTCAAATGTTTTGAAGCTATGGTGACCCAGCATACCACTGCATGTGTAGTACACTATAGTCGTTGACATGACATCCATAGAACACCATTCTGTAAATATCACATCCCTCAGAGTGGTACAATAGAAACATTGCGGGTCCATATTACAAACATACACACCTCATTATTATTACAATACCAGAAGTTCGAGAATTCAAGTGATTCAAACTTATAAACCATATCACTTATTTTATAAGTTCAGCGGAAGAACAAAAGACACAATGATAAGAATAACGTGAGCTCAATAGCTTATTCTATAGGGTTCGTGCTGCTCGGCTCAACCTAGGTAACTACATTCTGGCCTGACAACTACTCTAACTCATTGTCTTAAGCTCCATAGTGTATCCTATAGTCCACCCCTTCGATTCCACCAGACAGGTCCGGCTCTTCATAGTAGACGTCGCTCTGGACTTCCATAGCATACACCTGTTCATCTTTCTGGCCCTCAAAGTCTAGCAAGGGGTTCAAAGGAAAGAGTGAGTAACAGCGTTACCCAGCAAGTTCACTATATGCAAGGTGGGAAGTTTGATGCTCTAACTACCACCTCGGACTATAAGTCCTTGGTATTATGTAGTTTTAGTAAACATTTCTTCAAAGATTGATTTTATTATCAAAAACTATGCCCATCAGCCTTCACAGGTTGACCAGAACTTCATGGAGTTCCTTTCCTGCCGCATTCATAGCTCCTTCCTGGAATAGGGAGTAACATGTCACAATTCTTACACTCTGTAGATGTGTGTTGCTTTACCCATAAGAGTCCAAATCCTTGTTGCACAATCGGGCATACTTACCTGTCCACAATTCCTTGACGTGGGGCCCAGTAGATGATCCAAGCCAATCACTACCCCTCTCCGTGACCCCGCATGAAGACACGACCTCCCCAAGAAGATATACCTCCGTTAACCCCCATATAGGCAGTTATAACCCTAGCAACCCCTTGGAGACTCCAGTGAGCAGATCATGTCCCTGGCAGCCCCCATATAGGCAGATATACCTCTGAAAGCCCCTCACGGAAAGTCTAGACACCAATATCGCGGGGAACTAGGAGTCCCACCCAATTTTTTAGTCCCCGCAAGGAAGCTACAACCTGACGATAAGGTCATCCGTCCATGCGAAATGAAGAAGATCCAGCTGACTTCTCCATCCCATTCCAGATCTCATGGTTAACCCGTAATATATGGTGCTAGAATTACTGATGTCATGGGTTATTCAGTCCTATTTGTTTTGCAATTGGAATCTTAAATTCCTCTGCAATTCTTAGTATTTATCATCACTTAGGATGATAATAGCATTTCATTTGTTTGGGAAAATACTTATTTTCTGTCTCTTTTAGAACTTAGGTGATGACACACAATTTTCAAATACTTTCATAAAGACTCTTCAAAGGACATGAGTAAGTTGTGAACTTGCCTTGTGATTGCAAGGTAGTGAAGTCAGATACTTCCTGACGAGGGTTTAACTCGTCAATGCCCATTGTTATGGACTTGGGTTTTGGAGAAGTAGGGAGTGCTGGAGGCATCAGCCGGCTAGCAAACAAGCACACATGGACGCAAGATTTACCTAGGTTTATGCCTCGTAGAGGTCCCTACTCCTTCTTGTCTGTTCTTGGAATTATCGAAGGAATCAAAGATTACAGGGGTGCGCAGATGCAATCTAGCGATGGTGGCGATAACTAGGGTTGTGATTGTCCTCCTCGCCGCCCACTCCTAACCTTTATATAAATAGGCTAGGTCTCGGGTAGCAGGTCGAGTCTGTTACAGATTAGGGTTCGCCCCTTTGAACTTTCTATCTTAAGTTTCTTCTTGCGTCACAAGCAACTAAAGAGTCCGTGGGTCACCCGAATCCTGTATTGGGCCTTGGAAACGCCGTGGGCTTCTGCCGTATCTGGACCGTATATGCCAAGCTCGAGTACCTATAGGGTATACCCATGTTAGTAGCCCCTGAGTGTCTAGTGGAATCACAGATTCGACTGGAGACTTTATGAAGTCTTTTCGAGTGCATGACTGAGCATTTTTTCGAGTGTTCTGTTTATGTCATAGGGATTGTTGATATATGTGCCTGATTTATCCAATGTATCGGTATTATTTAACTGCCTTAGGGTAAATCAACACAATCTACTCAAACTCGAGTCCCCGGACTTGAATTCGGATAAGTGCTGGTGTAATTCGACTCAGGCTGCGGATGTCTTACAAGAGTCGAATTCCAGTGTATAAGTGTGAGCACTCGATGCGTTCGTCAAGGCATGTTCATCGTACCTGTACGCACGGATATATTTCTGGTAGTGCGCAGGAGATGTGTTGCCAGACCTTATTCAAGTCTTATCTTCACGCTGTAAGCGCGACATCCAAAATTTTGTCATCACGGAGATGATTCAGGTGACCTAGGAGACGCAGTCTCTTTGCAGGGAGAATATGAGGCGGAGTCACCATAGCTTTCGAGTGTGGATGTTATTGACACACGGTACGATGCACAAGGAAAAAATAATCATAGGGTGCGCGACCAGCGTTCCCTATGGGAGTAGCCCCCAAGTGCCTATTCGAGTCATAGACTCGAGTGGGGACTAAAAACCTTTTTCGATTACTGTCGTATTTTGTTGCTTGTTTCAGTCGAATGTGCTTCCGGCACTTCTTATGGGAGTAACCCATAATTTGCAATCGAATCGTTGATTCGAGTGATGGGTTTGTCTTGAATGCTCATACACCTGCATAAAAAATAATCGTAGGGTGCGCGACCAGTGCTCCCTATGGGAGTAGCCCTAGAGTGCTTGGTTGAGTCGAAGACTCGAGCAAGGACTAAAGTAGTCAAAATTTTCTTCTGGTTGAGATGATGGCGTTAGTGCTGATGACGTGATGACTTCAGTTGCCCGCGTGAGCGGTTTTAACGAGACGTGACGAGCGATGGGTCCCACTTCCTGACTTTGATTTGACTGGGCGTGCGTAATCTTCCGTTTTAACTGCATCTCCTCGATTTCCACGCGTAATGGGAGTAGTGGGGGATGGTTCGTGGTTCACCTTCGCCACGTGTCGATGGTGATGTGCGCCACGCGTGCAGTAGGGTTTTTGATGGCCATTGGATGACATCTGCGAGGAGGTTAAGTAGTAGCGCAGCTACGGTAATTTTCCCCATCTCTCTTCTTGCTCGTTCCTCCTTCGCCATTACTGTTCTCTCTGCTTCCTTGCGCTCTTCCTCTTCGTGGCACTGGACCAGCTCTGTGTTTTTCCCAGTTACTTTCTCCGCACGCATGGCCATCGAAAGATGGGTAAGAAGAAGGGAGGCACCACCGCTGGATCTACGGCCAACATTGCTGCCACCAAGAAGAAGGGTGGCACCACCACCGTGGGCACCAGTACCGCCAGCGCTGGGAAGAAGAAGGGTGCAGGAACCCGCGTCACCAATGGCGCCTGGCGCGCGTCCGTCATCAAGCCCTCTAAGATGCACCTTCATCGTCAAGATGGAGCTCTCCCGTCCATGGAAGATGATTCACGAGTGCCTGGCGATGAGGTAATCCCACGTCCTCCTCTGGGTTTCCAAGTTATATTCCTTGCGTTCATCATTCGAGGTCTTTCTCTTCCCCTACATCCTTTTTCAGGGGTCTTCTTTGTTTCTATGCGCTCCAACTGCATCAGCTGTCCCCAAATTCCATTCTCCATGACTTCCTGGGGTATCTAGATATGCAGAAATGAGAAGATTTTTAATGACAACAGACCCACATTTGATAGAGGGAAAGAAATTTTCTACCAAGAAATGAGATGGATACAATTCAGAATCAAAGGAAAATACAAGGAGAAATTCAAAGCCTGGCTCAATCAACATTTAGATCAGGGATAGAATAGAATTGTCTCAGATTTTTTTCTTACCATAGATCGAGATAGATGTAATGTAATGATCTACCTTAGATCATTACTCATTGTAACATACTCATATATAATAAAAAATTGAAGTGGGGATTATTCCCTACTGTTTCACCTCAAAAAAAATTCCATTCTCCACATATGTTGCTTCATCATGCTCTGCGAGTGCTGGCTCAGAATCGAGCCACACTTCAGCCTCTTCAAGAGGCTTTTTAAGCTCAAACGTCAGTCGACGTCTGGTTCGGTAGTCTATGACATAGGAGCCTGTGGAATCCATGTGGACTCCTTCAATGTTTACTTCAACATCAAGCTCACCGCGTCTGTCCAAGGGTGGAGAGACAAGTGGTTCTACGTCCGTGACCAAAAGGCCGACGGAGAACACTATGGACTCGCGTCCTTCAATCCCGTGGCTGCTTGCAAGAGGAGGCGTTCCTAGAAGAACGTCGTGATGCCTGGCGAGTCCGAGGAGACGGAGACGTTGTACCAGCGTGTCTGCGACCTCGAAGGTCGTATCAGGAAAGAAGAAGGTGGCACCGCGCTCATTCGCATGTGGTTGTGCCGCCGTATCCAGCCTCTGCAGGCCAGAATCCACTCGATGTACCACTGGGCCGGTGCGGGCGATGTCACTCGCATATCCGCAGAGGGCATTTCTGCGGGTGAGGTAGACAGGAGGTTGCGATTGGTGACCAAGTATACTGCCAAGGAGGATCTCCCAGGCAAACCAGTCGTGCCTCCTTTTGACGCCTCTAACCCTCCTCCTAAGGTAGAACTGTACTACGAAGTAGTTTTCTTTGTCGATTGCCACCAAGTACTTGATATATAATGATGTATCTTCTAATTGCAGGACTAGAGCGTGGCTTCCAGTTTACCTCCTCAGCCTAAAGGGATTATCCCTCGGGAAGTAGAGGAGGAAGACAAGTCGGGGTCGACAGTCCCCATGGAGGAAGAAGAGGAAGCCCCCGAGTCTGCTGATCGAAGAACTCACAAGCATTCCCACAGTGAGGACTCGGATGCGTCCTCTCCATCGACGCTGTAGGATTCTCCTACTGTTGTTGCAGAGGAGCCCACCCCCGGCGCTCCTGTCCGCGTAGTGGCTCCTCCCGCTCGGAAGAAGTTATGACTGCCGAAGGAGTCATCGGAGGAATCCTTCAATCTTGATAATTTTAACTAGTGAGTTTTGCCTCCGCGAATTCATCTTGCTTTCTTTTTGGAGTTGCTTTTCTGAAGTAGTGCTAGACATGTTTTGTAGTCAAGCAGCGTCATCGTCTTCTAATGACGTCTAATTTGTGAAAGAATCCGGAGTCACAGACTCCAAGGCCTAGGAGGTGTCCGATCAGCCTCCTTCTCCTCCAGTGGCGGCCCACTCCGGCGCCAACTCTTCGAGTTCCCCACATGCTGGGGAGCACCATATGGTTGCACAGACGACTACGCGGCAGTCATCTTGGGAGCCCCTGGAGGAACATGTGAGTGTCCTTCTTGCTGTATGGTAGTCGAATTTTGTATACTGGGCTGATGCTTATTCTTTGTTTTCCTTGGTTTAGCTCGTTGTGAAGGAAGCTACTCGCCTCGTAGAGCAAGTCATTGCTATGGGTCGACAGCACGCCCTGCTGGACAATCGCCATCGCGCAGGCGAAGGTTAGTTTTCGACTTTGTCTTTGTCTTCTTAGAAATTTGTCAACTCAATTGTTGATGTGCCCTGTCCTTTTTTAGGTGAGCACAATGAGCTTCTCCGTCGCGTTACATCCCTCGAGAAGGGGCTTGCCGCGGCAGAGAAAAAGCGCGATGAGGCAGTCGCGGCTCTAGAAGAGTCACGGAAGCGTGATGAAGACTTGCGCTCTTCCAATGCCGAGAGGGAGAAGTTGTTTGAAGAACAACTTTTTTCGATTGCCAAATCTCTCTCAGGTAATCTTCTGGTTGATTTGCATTGCTACTTGTTTGTCGTTTTTGTAGATGCACTGACATTCTGTGTATGCAGATGCTGCTGGCCTGAGTTTTGAGGCCCAATCCCTTCGTCGTGCGGATGCTTTGGCTGGCGCCGTCGCCGCAGTCGAGGACCGTAGCGTTTACCTTCAGGAGACATTGGGGAAGGACAAAGGTGTGCTTAGTCACAGCTGTAAGGATCTAACTCCCAATGCCAGGCTTATTGACAACCTTGATGACCTGGTGGAATCCCTTGCTGGGGGTATTCCCATGGACTTCAAGAACTCCTAGCGGTCTGTCGGCGCTACCATGGCACTTGCGATGGCGCAGGCCCATAACGTGGAGTTGGATCCCGCCGTGATCTCCATGGCGATGCTGTCGATGCAGATGGCCAACAGGTAGTGTTTGCTCCCTTCGCTACTGGTTGTGGTAAGTATGGGCTGCAGCTCATCGATACGGTCGCAAAATATTCTATGGAGCTACAACAAGCGAAGAAGGCGGCGAAGACTGCGGCATCAGGGGCTACCACCGGAAAGTCTGTGGCGTTAGAGGCTATCACGGATTCGATGAGCCCCCTGAAGTCAAAGTCCAAGTCGAATAAGCAGATTGCTCCTTAGTTGCCAATCTGTAATAGTTGTAGTTGCCTTTTGTCCAAACTATGCTTTTGTGGGAGTGTCCCTGGCGAGACTTTTGTTGTTCTTGAATGCATTCATGCTTTTATCAATGTATTCTTGGTCCCTTATTTGCTTCTTGCTTGATTGTGATAGGGTACGTCGAGTGGTCCTTCGAGTGATCCTCATGACTCTCCTCCCATCAATGAAACCACGGCGCAGCCGCGTTCAAAGGTGGAGGAGCTGTCGTTGCTTTCGCAACTGCGCGTCCGCATTAAGCAGTTGGAGCGTGAGTTGCCCATCATCCGGGGTAGCGCGGATGTGTGGAAGTCAAAAGCTTAGAAGGCCACCGCCCGCGAGAAGTATCTCTTGGAGGAAGTGGCGCAATTGAATGAGCAATTTAAATGTTAGCTCTCTGTCTTCCCATCTTATCTTTTTAGCTAGTCGCGGTGATGCCTTGTCCTCATACTTTGCTGCTTGCTTTGTGTAGTTGTTAGCGCTCGTCATCCGCAGGATGAAAAGGATCGGGTGGCCATTCGAATGAACAACCTGACCCAGGAGCAGCTGCAGGCGAGTGGGTATTTTTGGGTGGACCACGACCGTGTAGTTGCATTAACGACCCTGCATGATCGTTCTTATCGAGTGCTCCAATGCCTGAAGAAGGCGTAGTCGTGTCTTAGGCACATTTACAAAGCAATGTTTCCTCTCGATGTGGTGCCTTCAAGCTTGGTGGCTCTTCTAGCGAAGTTCTAGTATATGAGGGCGGCCCGCGATTGCGTGCGATAGCAGTTAGTAGCTGGTGCAAAAGCCGCGTTGTCGCTGGTGCGACTGCATAGGCCAGATGTAGATGTTGCGTCTGTTGCCGCTGGGCCGCCGCCTCCACCAGAAGGGATGACCTGGAACATGGTTCCGCACTATCAAGCGGTTGATCGTCCAGCGGAGGACATCGTTGATTTCTTCAAGGAGCAGACAAACGTTCTTCTTTTGTAGCAGTAGCGTGATTTGTATCCTGCACATAATTTTATAAGTGTTGGAAAGTTCGTATGATTGTATTGGCTGTATTTAGCACCCGTTGATATGTGAAGAGCTTGTTAGCTTGTATATTTTTCGAGTGTAATGTACTCTACAGTTCCTTTTCGTTAGCTTGACGCGTGTTTATCTCAGCACCTTGCCAACCTGTCAGGTGCGTTGCAGCTGGGTTGGTGTTTATCAAGGGTTCGATTAGTGCGTCAGCTACTCATGATACTGCGATTGGTTCGTAGAACAAAAGTGTAAAGGGTGGCGCAGCCCCCCGAGTGATGAAATTGCAGGAAAATAGGAAAAGACACAGAGTTTCGAGGCACTTAGCTTCATTTATTCGCAGAATAGTATGAGGTACAATGTGTGGCTAAGTAGACTGGCTGAATAGCCTTATTTGTAATGCAAAAACAACTAAGGGTAGAAATGACACAGCTGCACGAAGTTCCAAGGGTTGGAGTATGCGACTCCACTCTTGAAATCTTTAAGGCGATAGGCGCCAGCTGGGATTACTTCTATAATCACATAAGGTCCTTCCTAAGGGGACTCGATCTTGAGATGCCGTTATTGCTTCAGTCGCAGGACCAGGTCTCCTTCGACGAAGGATCTGGGGCGTAGCCTTCTGCTGTGGTAGTTGCGGAGGCTCTGCTGGTAGATCGTTGATCTCTCCGCTGCTATCTCGTGTGCCTCGTCAAGGAGGTCGACGGAGTCCTCGAGTGCGCGAGTTTACTCCTTCTCTCTGTATGCAACCCCCGTGGGGGCTTTGTAGCGTACTTTTTCGGGTAGTACCACTTCAGCGCCATGCACCATAAAGAACGGGGTGTATCCCGTGGCACTATTTGGAGTTGTGCGTAGGATCGAAAGTACGGATTGCAGCTCGTTTGGCCAGCACCCTACAGCTTGTTTGAGTGGTCGCAGGAGTCGTTTCTTGATTCCGATGTAGACGAGGTCATTGGCCTTTTCGACTTGACCGTTGGTCTGAGGGTGAGCCATCGAGGCGTAGCTTATGTTGATTCCCAGGTTTTCGCAGAATTCCTGGAACTCCTTGGAGGTGAAGTTTGTCCCGTTGTCCGTGATTATGCTATGTGGCACCCCAAAGCAGTAGACAATGGGCTCGAATAACTTGACGGGGCTGGCTCCTGATTGATTTGTCACCGGCATGGCTTCGATCCACTTGGTGCATTTGTCGACTGCGACTAAGAGGTAGACATAGCCTCCTCGCGAGGACTTTGGGAGCTTGCCGACCATGTCGAGTCCCCATTGTGCGAAGGGCCAAGCCAATGGTATTGGCCTAAGTTCCGCGCCAGGTGCGTGAGGTTTGTCCATGAATCGCTGGCAAGTGTTGCAGCACTGGACGATGTCCTTGGCATCGCGCATGGCCGTGGGCCAGTAGAATCTAGCTCGCAGAGCTTTGGCGACGAGGGCATGACTGCCAGCATGATGCCCGCAGGTGCCTTCATGTATGTCTAGGAGGACGGCTCTTCCGTCCCCGTTGGAGACGCATCGTTGAAGTACTCATGTCATGCTGCGCTTGTATAGTTCGCCGTTGATGAGGGTGAATGCCTTGGATCATCGCGCGATGTGTAGCGCATCAGTTGGATCGTCTAGCAGCCTCTTGCTGAGTAGGTATGTGATATACGGCTGTGTCCAAGATGGTTCGATCATCATGACCTCCATTGGTCCTTCGAGTCCTGTATCAAGCTCCATGTCATCAAGTGCCTTTGGCTCGTTGTGTGGCATATCCCCCGAGTCCGTTGACATGCTTGTTTTCTTTGCTGGAGCTTTAGGCTTGATGGAGTGCTTGCAAATGCGCTCGAGGAATACCCTAGGTGGTATGGGGGCGCAGGTGGAGCCGATGTTGGCGAGTGTATACACCTCTTCGTTGCTTTCGCGGCCTACGTGCTACAGCTCGTAGCCATCGAAGTCTTCCTCGAGTGTGTCGTAGAGGTCGCGATAGGCGATCATATTGTCGCTCAGTGCGTCGCACTCGTGCATCGTTTGGTTCACCACCCGCTTGGAGTAGCCGTAGATGATGGGCCTCTTGGTGCCACCGGCTTTCGCCATCCGCATCCCATGGATTAAGGCCTCGTACTCGGCTTCATTATTGGAGGCAGTGAACTGCATTCGCAGATTGTATTTCATTTTGACTCCCTCGGGCAATGTCAGTATGACACCTACGCCAGCTCCGTCCTTTCGCTTAGATCCATCAAAGTGCATTGTCCAAATATAGGACATATCTGGCTTGTCGGGGAGCTGGTTCTCCATCCAGTGTACGAGAAAGTCCGGGAGAACTTGCGACTTGATCGCGTCGCGCTTCTCGTATGTGATGTCTCATGGAGATAGGTCGATTCCCTAGAGCGCAACTCATCCGGTGGCGTCAGGATTATTACTACTAGGAAACAGCTTATAGGTAGATAAGATATTATGTGGCGCATATGTAAAACCATGCGCCATAGATATGTATCAGTGGCACACTAGTAAATATGCGCCACAGAAGTCCAAACTTATGTGGCGCATATTTTCGTGTGCACCACAGGAAGTGATGTTTCTATGGCGCATATGGACATATGCGCCACATAATATGGAAAAGCAGACCCCCCCGTGGATTGCCTTTTCAGTTTTGTAAAAAATAAAGAAAAATGATAGAAACTTCAAAAAAATTATTCCTTTGAGTTGTAGTTAGATTTTAGGGTATAGATCTAGACAAAATTGAAAAAAATGAATTTCGATGTATTTTGCAAAAATAGGTCACGACACGGTAAAACGGCTATAACTTTTGCATACGATGTCAAAAAAAAATCTTTAACCTATCAAAATGATCGTCTCAAAATTCCCTACTCGAATTCTGGATTTTACAGAATCCCCCAATTCGAAAAGAGTAAAAAGTTATTTAGGGTAGAAGATTTTTTACTGCAAAAAAATAAAAAAGGGGGGGGGGGAACTTCTATGGCGCATTTCTCCCATATGTCCCACAGAAGTCTTGGGCGGGATTCGAAATTTGAATCCCGTCGGCGCCATTCTCCCTTCCCTTTTCTCCCCCTCCCCACTTCTTCTGTCCTCCCCACTTATCCTCCCCTCCACACTACTCCACTTCTCCTCCCTCCTCCTTCTCAACTCTCCGACGACCTCCTCCTCCTCCTCCACCACCACCAACTCCGGTGACCTCCTCCTCCTCCTCCACCACCAAATCCGGCAACCTTCGGCGACCTCCGGTGACCTCCGGTGACCTCCTCCTCCTCCTCCTCCACCACCAACTTCGGCGACCTCCGGTGACCTCCTCCTCCACCACCAACTCCAGCGACCTCCGTCTCCTCCTCCACCACCAACTCCGACGACCTCCTTCTCCTCCTCCTCCGCGACCAACTCCGGCGACCTCCTCCTAGCCCTCCCTCCTCCAGCCACTATCCACCAGCCACCAGCCACCACCACCTCCGGCCAGATCTAGATTTGGCCCGGTTTTTTTTTGAAATTTGAAAAAAACTTCTGTGGCGCATATTGGCCATATGCGCCACAGAAGTTTGAGATCTGGCCTGCCTTTTTTCTTGAATTTTGGAAACAAACTTTTGTGGCGCATATTGGCCATATGCGCCACTAAAGTTTGAAATTTCTGTGGTGCATTTCGATATGCTCCACAGAAGATAGTTATTAGTGGCGAGGTAATAGTGGCGACTAAGATATTCGCCACGGATAGTGAAAAAAGGTGCGCCGCTGATAAGCTGTTTCCTAGTAGTGTATTGAGTATATGCCCGAGCTGGGCGTCGTTTACCACCACGATTGGGTGCTCCTGGAAGTAGTGGCGCAGTCGCCTGACTACCATGAAGACACCATACGCCAGCTTCTGGTAGTGCGAGTACCGCTGCTTTGTTGGCGTGAGCACCTCGTCGAGGTGGTATACTGGGCACTGAACCCCGTGGACTTTATTTTCTTCGGCTCGCTCCACCACGAGAACAGTGCTGACCACCTGGTTGGTGGCAGAGATGTAGAGCAGTAGTAGCTCCTTTTCACGAGGCATCACCAAGACTAGCAAGGTGGATAGTAGACGCTTGAGGTCTTCGAATGCTTCTTGTGCTTCATCTATCCACCCGAACTTGTCAGCTTTGCAAAGGAGTTGGTAGAAGGGTAGTGCCTTTTCGCCCATTCGACTAATGAATCGACTGAGCGCTATGATTTGTCTAGCCAGCTGCTGGACGCCTTTTACGTTCTTTGGTTTCTCCATGGCCAATATGGCCTTTATCTTCTTCGGGTTTGCTTTGATCCCTCTCGCAAAGATGAGATACCCGAGCAATTACCCATATGGCACGCTGAAGGTGCATTTATCCGGATTAAGCTTGATCCGGTAGCGGTCGAGGTTCACGAAGGTTTCGTGGAGATTGTCGATTAATGTGGCTTCCTCCTTGGTTTTGATGACGATGTCGTCAACATAAACTTGAATAATGCGACCAAGTTGGTTCTTGAGACAAGCCTGCATGCACCACTAATAGGTGGCTCCTACGTTTTTGAGCCCGAAAGGCATTGTGTTGTAGAAGAACACACCGAAGGGCATTCTGAATGCCATTTTCTCCTAGTCTTCCTCCTTCATTCGAATCTGATTGTAGCCTGAGTAGGCGTCGAGGAAGTAGAGGCGCTCGCATCCTGCAGTGTATTCGATTATTTGATCAATCCGTGGCAACGGGAAGTGATCCTTTGGGAAGTATTTATTCAAGAAGGTGAAGTCCACGCACATCTGCAGGATATCCGTGTCTTTTTAGGCACAAGCACTGTGTTAGCGAGCCAGGTGCTTTCCTTGATCTCGCGTATGAAGTTTGCATCGAGGAGTCCGTTGATCTCCATTCCAACTGCTTTTGCTCTTGGTTCAGACAGTAGCTGTATCGTTTGCTTGACTGGCCTTGCGTCTAGATTCACGTTGAGTGAGTGCTCGGCGAATTCCTTGGGAACCTCTGGCATGTCCGCTAGACACCGGGCGAAGATTTCCCAGTGCTCATGGAGGAATTCGACGAGCACGAGTTCCTATGTGGAACTCAAGTTGTTGGCGATGAGGGCCGTCTTGGTCGGGTCCGTTGGGTTGACCTGGACTTTCTTCATGTGCACCAACGAGTCAAAGGACAGGTCGGGTGAACTTGGCCTGCTCAGGGGGGCAGACTGTTCTCTGTCGACTCCTTCAATCTTGCGAGTTCCTCCTGCATGCCGAAGGACTGGGAGATTCTGTTGAATTCCCTGTCACAGGTGTCGGACCTCTCGAAGCTTCCATTGATTGTGATGACGATGTTTGGACCTGTCATTTTCATCTGTAGGTAGGCATAGTGCGGTACCGCCATGAACCTAGCGAACGCGACATGTCCGAGGATGCAGTGGTATTGTGAGGGCCAGTTGACGACCTCAAAGTCGATGCGCTCTCGCCGAAAGTTTTGCGGCGTGCCAAAGATCACGTCGAGGTTAATTATGCCCAGGGGATATATGCCCTTGCCTAGGACGATGTAATGGAATGTCGCGTCTAAGACTTCTAGACAAGTTAGAGGGATCCTCATCGCACGCAAGGTACTCGCGAACATGAGGTTGATACCGCTCCAGCTGTCCATGAAGACGCGGCTCATATCGAAGCCCC
Organism: Avena eriantha; assembly: GCA_910589775.1. Lineage (NCBI taxonomy): Eukaryota > Viridiplantae > Streptophyta > Magnoliopsida > Poales > Poaceae > Avena > Avena eriantha. The sequence goes on along the minus strand of OU342742.1, from coordinate 72,666,700 downwards.
CGATCTGCGCCTCGAGTACGAGGGGATAGTGGCCTGGACCAGGAACTTGATACGGGTGGTCGCGCTTGTCGAAGGTGATGCAGGAGTCACTTTCACAGAGGTACTCAGTGGTGGAGGGTGGAAAATTTATCGCCAAATTGACTTGGTGAGTGATGGCCTTCTGCACTTGATTTGAGGGACGTCCTTTTTGGATCATCCCCATGTTGCCTACAGCTCATGGGTACGGCTTGCCTCCATGATGCTAGACTGGTGCCGCTCGAAGCTCCGGGTGGTGGTGGAGGAGCTCCATGTGCCACATCACCTGGGGCAGCTCCGTAGCCCCTATTGATCGCGTCGTGATTCATCCGAGCTAGGTCCTCGTGGAGTTTGAGGAACTCGCGGCAGTCTTTGAGAAGGTGGCTGGATTTCTTCTTGCCATCGTGCTTGTCGATGTAGAAGTGCACGTTGCATGGTCCGGACAGTTTGTCCTCGATAGATCTTGCGGGTGCCTCTTCGCGAGTGCGGTGCTGCCACTCCTGCGTGGTTTTTCTGCTGTCGTGGTATCCACCACTGCGATATTTGCTGTTGCGGTTGTTTTCGCGTTTGTCAGTGTAGCCGACTGCGACCATATTGACTTCGTCGCAGTCGTCGTAGATGCACATTCGACGTTTGCCTCGGCGGTTGCGTCTGCGCCCAAGGTCGTCGTCATCATCGGAGTGGGTGCAGTTTTTCACTGAATCTTCTTCGTCAGCCCACTGATTCGCGATTTCCATCAGGTGGTCGATCATTTTGGGCTTTGAGCGGCCCAACTCCTCCCTGAGCTCTATACGGCGAACGCTGCTGTTGAACGCATTGATTGCGTGGTCCTCCAAGATGTTTTCTACGAAGTTCTTTATGATGGACCACCTCTAGATGTACGAGCGCAGCGACTCGCCAGACCTTTGTTGGTAGCTTCTCAATTCTTCGATTGATGCAGAACTTTTGTAAGTGCCCTTGAAGTTGCGCACGAAGCTGTAGACTAGCTCTTCCCAGCTGCGAATGGATCCGCACGGGAGGTTGTTGAGCCATGCGCGAGTGGTGCCCTGCAGCTGCAGCTGTAGGCATTGCATAGCTGTGCTTCGACTCCCGCCGTGCAGCCTGACGGAGGAGATGTGGTCTTCCTACCAGATTTTCGGGTGCTGTAGGTCGTCAAATTTTGCGTTCCCTAACGGGAGTTTGAACCCCTTAGGCATTCGTTTCTGCCTGATGGCCCTACTGAAGCATCTGGTGCCACAGAGCTCAGTCTTGTCTTCGTCTGAGTCAGTCGAATGAGCACGTCTTGCTCGCATCTTGTCGACCTTGCACTGCGTGATGTCATCACGTGCATCATAATCGCAATCATGCCACCGTGAGTGACGTCGTCGTGACAGGTCATGACTGTCGTCACTAGAGGTGTACGAGTAGTAGTATTTGTCCAGAGCCTTGCTTTTCTTGGGCTCTGGTGTTGGTTCTTTGTCGAGGGCAGCCTCGATTAGCCCCAGGCCCGCGATCATAGATCGATGCATGGCAGCTCGCGGGTCTCCAGCCGGTGGCTAGTTGTTGAGGAGGTACATGGTGGCCGATGTCACCACGGCTTGCAGCGTCTTCGGGAGCACATTGCTTCGTGTATCCACCATCATGGAGCTAAAGTTGAGGACTTTCGCGGCTTCTACACGCTCTTGCTCAGTGTGGTGGGCCAGTCGAGATAGCCTCTTGTTGGCCACGTGCTCGTTTCCTTTGGAGGAGGATCCTGCGTGGGAGGAGAGTCCAGCTCGCCGAAGGCTCGACTCATCCGCCGCTTTTCTGCACGCCTCGAGTTGCGCGATTACTTGCTGTTGGTGCTTGAACTCTTCCTTTAGCAGCCAATGGTAGCCCATCAGCATGTCCTGCGAGGAGTTAGGGGGTAGAGGATTGCCTTGTAGAGCTTCTCGACAGCGGGCCCACTAATTGTCGTTGAGCCTGATCAACACACGTTCTTTGGTGTTCTCATTTGCTATGAGCGACGGTTCTCCTCCCGTCCTGTTATTTGTGGGCGCGCCGTCGGTGGGGCCACCATTGGGTATACCACCGTTGGGCGGTCCGGTGCCAGATCCGGTGCCGGCGTTTTCGCGGTTGACGCTGGTATCACCCGCATTGATGATAGCGCACATGAAGTGATTGGGGAAGCTGTTGCTCCCACAACTTTCAGATCCGGAGTCGTAGGCTCCATCTTATGTGGCTAGGTCACCCAGATCGGATCCGTGACTGTTGTCGCTATGCGTATTCCCAGTTGTTGCCGGTGCGTTGAGCTCGCTGAGGGTGTCGATTGGTGGCGGGAACCACGATGCTGGAGCAATCGCGGGTGCTGTCGGTTGGTCAAGCATGCAAAGCGTGCCTAGTTTACTGACCTGGAAGCGGAAGCTCCCAATCGCCAGGTTGATCCCATTGCCCACGGACTCGAAAGCCGGACGAGTGGCCGACGTATGGACGGTGAAGTTGAAAGCGCCGAAGAGATGACGAATCTCTAGTATTGTAGAGTTGTAGATCACAGTTGATGGGGCCGAAGAAGCCGCAACATCAACACTCCCAATTCCCACAGATGGTGCCAATTGACGAGGGTTTAACTCGTCAATGCCCATTGTTATGGACTTGGGTTTTGGAGAAGGAGGGAGCGCTGGAGGCATCACTTGGCTAGCAAACAATCACACAGGGACACAAGATTTACCCAGGTTCAGGCCTCGTAGAGGTCCCTACTCCTACTTTTCTGCTCTTGGAATTATCGAAGGAATCGAAGATTACAAGGTTGCGCAGATGCAATCTGGCGATGGTGGCGAAAACTAGGGTTGTGATTATCCTCCTCGCCGCCCCCTCCTAGCCTTTATATAGATAGGCTAGGTCTCGGGTAGCAGGTCGAGTCGGTTACAGATTAGGGTTCGCCCCTTTGAACTTTATATCTTAAGTTTCTTCTTGCGTCACAAGCAACCGAAGAGTCTGTGGGTCACCCAAATCTTGTATTGGGCCTTGGCAACGCTGTGGGCTTCTGTCGTATATGGACCGTATATACCAAGATCGAGTACCTGTAGGGTATACCCATGTCACTTCCACTTGACCTTGAGCTTCGGTTTCTACAGAAGACCATTATTGCCCAGTAAGGACAATATTTAAAGAAGCAATATGCAATGCATAGTAATGTCATACAATGATTTATTATCTTCCTTCTTCGCATGTTTTACCCACCTTATAAAGGTTTTATGTTTCTTTTAATTAACAAAAAGAAATGTATTACTCAAGAACCATTAAATTCATATAATTCTTGTATCTAGTATTATTATGAGAACTAGTATTATTCTAAGAGTTTAAAAATGAATTTATTTAATTTTTAACTATTTTAAATGTTTAAATAAAATTCCATTAAGGAAATAAGACTTTATTTTTATCACACTTGATTTACTTTTCAAAAATACAAACTAGTATTTTTCTATAATAGTACTTCCTTTTAGGATCTTAAAAATGAATTTTATTCCATTTTAAGTGTTTTTTATATTTTTATAAAATTCCAAAAGGAGTATATACATCAATAATAACAGTTCTAAATTTAGTTACCAAAAATTCTATTTATTAAGTTTTTTCTTGAATAGAGGACACTTTTGTGAGTTCATTGGTATTTTATTTATATTTTTAGGATTTTTATTTTATTACTTAGAATGTTTTAAGTCCTAGGGGTATTTTGGTCTTTTGATAAATTACTTAGACTTTTCTTTTAAACATCTGGACCTAGCCCATTGGGCTGGCCCAGCCCTGACTTGGCCTACCTGGGCTGGTCAAACCCTTTCGGATCAAGTGGCCCAGTACCACTCACTCTCCTCTCTCTCACGCGTTCACTCTTCTCTCTCGCACTCCCGCAGAGACGCTGTGCTGCCGAAGCTGCTGTCGTGCGACTCTGGCCTCCCCAGGCCTCTCCGGTCGCCGCCTTGGTGAAAGATGGGGTAGACGATGCCGCTCCATCGATTGGTCCAGTTCGATTTGTTTCCTAGCACTTCTTCTAGCCAGGCCGCCTCCACCCCGAACCCTAGGGTTTGGTGGTTGCCGGCGATGTGGTGTTCCGCCGCCTATACGATGTTGTGTCGCGACTTCAGTGGCCCTGTGGTGCCGCTGCTGCTGCTCGTGTGGCTATGGCCACCGTCTCATGGCTCAGCGCGGGTTGTAGCGCCCTCAGGTGCTCCCCGTGCCGCCATGTGCGCTCGCCGGTGATTCTGCTTCCTCTTCTAACTTCAGCGATGACCCCGGGTAAGTCTACCTCTCTCCCCCTCTAGTCTTCCCTTGCAACTCTGTGGGTGCCTATGATGAGGAATCACTAATTAGGGTGCATCCCCTGTGTTGGGATTACTAAGGCAATGAACGATTTAGGAGTAATTGGTGGTGATTAGTCTGTGTAGAATTACTGTATATTGGTGGACTTTGAAATTGATGACAGTGGCTCTATTAAATGCATGCTTCTTTGATATTGGATTATTGTCACTTGTAAACTTGGAATGATGTGACTCTGATCCAGGTTGAGATTGGATTTGTTCCCCTACTAGAACATGTAGTTGGCTTCCTATTAAAATACTACTGATGCATTCTTGTTGATAGCTTCTTATGTAAAGTAGAATGATTCCTAAGTACTGTATTAGGAAGATGATTGAGTTTATTTTTGAAAGAATTGGATTATGAAATCCCTGGGTAGAATCTGCTTGGTTAGGATGAATCCTTGTGACACCTTCATTTGAATGGTACACAAGCTTTATCCTGATACTCGACTATTTTCTATTTGTATTTTAGAGTGTTTGAGAGTAGAAAAACTCTACTAGATAAATTAGCCTATGGTACTTATTAATTTTATCAAGCCTATGATGCTGGTCTGAGGCAAAGCTATGGAAAAATAGTTGTTTTCTCTTGCTTCTTCGCTTCTTCGCTTCTTAAATGATCTTGGATGGATAACCTCAAAATATCATTCCTATAGTGCTTTGGGAAATTAATTTGATAGGACTTGGTAAGGATAATATAATACATCCTTACTATTTAAGCTAGATCCAGAAGCTATAAGTACTTCCGAGGTGCTACCATCCATGTGATGTGCCCAAAAATCTCCACTTAAGGCTGTTGTCTAATTAGCTATAGAAACATGTGTTCTTATCCAAGATTAGTGATGCGCATGCTGAGATCTTGGTGTGGCTTGCAAAGATTGATTGTTTGGCTTTGTTTTAATTCCTTCTGTGATGGATACACCCCACTTGGGTGTCTTTCTGAGAATATCTCATAATGAAACAACACATGCTTAGATAAGATTTAACATGTGATGGTTTTGTATAAACTCACCACACAACTTGCTTGTTGGTGATGTTGTGGTGTTGCTTGATTTTGCTGGCTTGATCTTGGTGACTTGATCACTCCTTGGAGCCTATTTTGCACACCCCAGGTTCGGGTTCTGCTCCTCCTTGCTCCTGTGACCTTGTACTTGTCCTTGCTATCCTCATGCACCACCCCCTCCTTGTGTCACCATTCTGTGGTGATTTGATGGTTGATTTGGTAAGCTATTTGGTGGATTTGTTTGGGAAGTGAACAAACTTACTTTGTTCTTGCAGTGTGCTTGAGAAAAGGAAATGAGCTCCCTAGTAGCTGGGCTACGGCTATAAACTCCTTTTTGACTACTTGTGCGGTTGTTGCTGTTTGGACAACACACTACATGCAATTAGATGACTAAGCTGCCTTGCTGCTTGGCTATTTGTGGATCAGATCAAGTGAATCGACTTTCATTTTTTATCTTTTTACTGGTTACTGTCCTTGTGAAACTTGCCGCTTTCTCTATACTCAATAATGTAATAAGAACAATGCACCACAATGTTCTCTACTGAGACTAAAACTAACAATTTAATATATTGTTTCCCCTTTTTGTTTCTTTTATTTTACAGGAACAAAGATCTGGATTGTCAAGACTTAGTATAGTAGTAGATAGGTTTTCATTATAATCTTCTCCTTATCCTTTTGTAAAAAATCTTGTAAAGATATTCTTATAAGTTAATAAATTTTTATTTCATTAGATTACATTCCCTATAATATTCTGCCTTGGTGTATTTATCTCAATTTGTAATATTATTATGGAATAAAGAAAACAAATAAGAATTTATTTCTTATTTGAGTTTCCTTGTCTTAAGTTCCTATTATGGTTCAATATACCTTTAATATAATCAAGCAATATTACTAAATCATTTTGGAAAACAATGTAATATTACTCACTTCTATTTTCCAAATGATTTAAATTTCAAATTTGAATTCTAATAATTCCCCCCAAAACTCATTAATTCCTAAAGGTCATGTCAACAGTTTATAGCAATCACCAGAAAGAGCTATTCCTACCTCTTGTTAGTGAAAGAAACTCTCATCTTTTTAGGCTTTTGTTTGGCAAAAAATTTACCCGTATTTTATAGATGAATGCATCCATATGCGCAGATTCCTATTTCTACCCTTCGTTGGTTCCTAAATCCTGGGGTGTTATAGACTTCCCCCCTTAAATTAAACTTCATCCCGAAGTTTGCTGATGTGTACCTGAATAGTTCTGGATATGCTTCTTTTAATTCATCCTCTTTCTCCCATGTGGCTTCTCGCTCTGGGTGATGTTCCCATTGTACCTTGCAGTATTTGATTGCCCTGTTTCTCAACCTTTTCTAGTTCTCTTACAGAATTTTGTAGGGTTTCTCAACATAAGTCAAATCTGCTTGTAACTCAATTTCTTGATGTGTAATTGCATCATCGGGAACTTTAAGACATTTCCGTAGTTGTGACACATGGAAAACATTATGAACTTGAGCCAGTATTTTTTTGGTAACTCAAGAGCATACGCTATTGTTCTTTTCTGACTCAGTATCTTTAATGGTCCGATATATCTTGGACTTAGTTTCCCTTTGACTCCAATCTATTAACTCCCTTCATTGGACTTACTTTGAGATATACCATATCCCCCACTTCTAGATGCCATGATCTTCGACTTTGATCAGCATAACTCTTTTGTCGACTTTGAGCTATCTTCAATCGATCTCTCATAATATCGATGATATCTTGCTTCTCTTTGATATAGTCTGGTGCAAGTTCCTTGCTGCTACGAGGCTCATACCAACATATTGGTGATCTACATTTTCTCCCATAAAGTACTTGGTATGGTGCTGCTTTCAGACTACTTTGATAGCTATTGTTGTAGGAAAATTCTGCCAATGGTAGATGATCTTCCCACGAACCTCCAAAATCCAATGCACAAGCTCTAAGCATGTCCTCCAAGATCTGATTGGTTCTTTCTGTCTGGCCTCTAGTTTCGGGATGATAGGCTGTGCTAAAATCCAACTTTGAGCCAAGTGCTTCATGTAATTGTTTCCAAAACGCTGAAGTAAACACATATCCTCTATCTGATATAATTTTCTTGGGTACTTAGTTCTTACTTACTATCTCTCTGACATAGATTTCTACTAACCTCTCGGCATTATCTTTTTGATTTACCGGAATAAAATGTGCAGCTTTCATGAATCTATCCACAATTACCCATATCATATCCTTCCGTTTCGGTGTCATGGGTAATCCTGTGATAAAATCCGTACCAATTTCTTCCCATTTCCATTCCAGAATTTCCAAAGGTTGTAATGGTCCTGCTGGACTTTGATGTTTTTCTTTTACCCTTTGGCAAGTATGGCATTCAAATACATACTTTACAATACCCCTCTTCATGTTATTCCACCAGAAAAATGCCTTAAGGTCCATGTACATGTTCATACTCCCTGGATGAATTGAATATGGTGTCTCATGTGCTTCTCGGAGTATCACCTCTCTGATCTCTGATACATCTGTACACAAAGACGGTTTTGGAACCATAAAGATCCATAATCTCCTAGATGAAAAAGTGATTTTTGACCTTCAGAAATGAATGGATCATCAAGTTGATGTCGATAGATCATATGACGAAGATCACTGGTTTGCTCTTCCACAACCCTCATGGTAGCTAAGCCTACATGAACTTCTGTCTTTAAAAATTGTATTTCTAATCTTTCCAAATCCATTTGCAACTCTTTTGGTAATACTCTATTGATGGGTTGGGTATCCGTACTCCTCCGACTTAAAGCATCTTCTACTACATTGGCCTTTCCTGGAGTATAGTTAATTGTAAGGTCATAATCTTTAATCAACTCCAACCATCTCTTTTGCCTCATATTCAGCTCCTTCTAAGTGAAGAAATATTTGAGACTTTTGTGATCAGTGTATAGTTCACACCTTGCTCCATAGAAAAAACGCCACCATCCTTTTAAAGCAAAGACCACTGCTGCTAACTCCAAAACATGTGTTGGGTAGTTGACTTCATGAGGTTTGAGTTGTCTAGACCCATACACAATCACCTTGTGATCTTGCATTAGCACACATCCTAGTCCTTCTTTGGATGCGTCACAGTATACTGTGTAATCCTTTCCAGTTTACGGTACAACTAAGATTGGTGCGGTGGTTAATCTGGTTTTCAATTCCAGAAAACTCGCCTCACACTTCTCATCCCATATGAATGGTGTATTCTTTCTTAGCAATTTGGTCACTGGTCCAGCTATTTTGGAAAAACCTTCTATGAATCTTCGGTAATAACTGACCATGCCTAAGAAACCTCGGATTTGCTTCACATTAGTTGGTGCATTCCATTCTAACACTGATTGAACTTTGGATGGATTTACTGCAATTCCATCTTTACTGATCACATGACCAAGAAATTCTACATTGTCCAACCAAAATTCACACTTGCTGAATTTAGCATATAGCTTATGTTCTCTCGAGATTTGCAATGCTATCCTCAAATGATTAGCATGCTCTTCTTTATCCTTTGAATATATCAAAATATCATCAATAAATACTATAACAAACTTGTCCAGATGAGGCATGAAGATTTCGTTCATCAAGTTCATGAAGATTGTGGTGCATTGGTCAATCCAAAAGGTACAACGAGATACTCATGATGACCATATCTTGACACAAATGTTGTTTTTGGAACATCTTTAGGTTTGATTTTTATCTGATGGTATCCTGATCTTAGATCAATCTTGGAAAATACTCTAGCTCATTTGACTTGATCAAATAGATCTTGAATTCTTGGCAATGGGTATTTGTTCTTGATGGTGACATTGTTGAGATTTCTGTAATCACCACACATTCTTTGTCCTCCATCTCTTTTATCCACAAAAATTACTGGAGTTCCCCATGGGGATACACTTTCCTACATACATCCTTTTCTAGCTAACTCATCAATTTGCTCTTTAAGCTCTTTTAATTCTTTTGGTCCCATCTTGTACGGTGCTTGGGCAATTGGTGTTGTACCCGGTATTAGATCAATGGTGAATTCTATTTCTTGATCAGGTGGCATTCTTGGTAACTCTGCTGGAAAAACATATTGAAATTCCTTCACTACAGGAATATCTTCCAATTTGACCTCCTTCATTGTGTTCAATTGCAGATCTACCATGATATGACTATGTTTATCTGCCTGATAAACTAACCTTCCTCCACTTGGGGACTTGATTGAAACAATTTTATCCTCACAATTGATATGGGCTTCATACTCACTCATCCAATCCATTCCCAACACTACTGCTATTCCCCTTAATGGAATCACATTAAGATCCGCATAATAGGTTTGACCACAGATTGAGATAACTTTGTTTAATTTAATGTTTCTGAAGGGAATATGCCTGAGAGGCAATAATAAAGTGGTTATTATCTTATTCTATGTTTATGATAAATGTTTATTTTGCATGCTATAATTGTATTGATTGGAAAGGTCAATACGTGTGTGTTTAATAAACAAATAAAAGGTTCCTAGTTATGCCTCTCTTATAGACTAGCTCGTTGATTAACAAGGTGATCAAGGTTTCCTGATCATGGACATTGGATGTTGTTAATAACGAGGTCACAACATTGGTGGAATGATGTGATGAACATTCATCCGAAGTATAGCATTACGATCAAAGTCACTGTGTTTATATTGCTATAACATCATACGAAGTAATGTTAGTCCTTAGACCATGAGATCATGTTAATTGCTAACACTAGAAGAGTATCTTGATAACACCAAACGTCACACCGTAACAGGGTGACTATAAAGGAGGGATCAGTACTACGAAGGTGTTATGTTGAGGCTCATGGATCAAGAGTGGAATTTGTCAATCCCGATGACAGATAGATATACTCTGGGCCCTCTCGGTGATATCACATTAAGATAGCTTGCAAGCAAGGGATGTGATCACTAGAATGTTATATCACGGGAACGAGAAAAGAGTGCATGTCGGCAACGAGATCAAACTAGGTATGGAGATACCGATGATCGAATCTCGGCCATGTAATATATCGCGAGACAAAGGGATTTAGTTACTAGCGTTAAAGGTTCTAACGATCACAGAAGTCATCGTTGAATGTGTAGGAGTCAGTATGGATCTCCAGGTCCCGCTTCTGATTATTGATCTGAGAGGGGTCTCGATCATGTCTGCATTATTTGCGAACCGTAGGGTGACACACTTAAGGGATACCGACATCATTTGGAGCAAATATGTTTCAGATAAAGATTTAAGAAAGCGCTGGAATTATTTCAATAGACACCGAAACTGTTTCAGGTGAAATTGCTGAAATTGCTTCTGCATGTAATATTGAAACGTTGCAGGGGGTTTTATGTGAATGTTTGTTAATTAAATTAATTAACAAAATTCTGATAAAAATAATAAAAGTGTTTTATTAAATGAAAGAGCATTATATTTGGAGAAATTTCATGCATTTAAAGTGGAGACTTTAAAAGAGAATGTGAAGGGGCAAATTTATGTCGAGGGAGTTACCACCACATGAATGAGGAGGTGAAGGCTCACCCCTTGGGGCACCGGCCATGGGGAGGGGCACCCCCTCCTCCTATAAAAGGCCCTCCTCTCACGCCTTCACACTCACAGCTCCTCGTGAAGGATCTCTCTCCCCCTCTAGTATTATTTCCCCATGGTCTCGGATTAGCGAGATACATGTTCCCGGTGGCTTTATCTGGAAAGGAGTTGTTGCTTCCGCTGCTTTTTTGGAGCGAGGGACGGAGGTTGTCGGGGTACCGGACTTGTGTGCGATCACAGATGCACCGCTGCTTTGCGGTGCTGGACTTGGTGGTGCTGGAGCTGGATCTGATGGACGTGCTGGAGCCGGACCTGTTGGACTTCATCACGATCTTGAGATCGGCAAGTGTATGACTACATCATCCATGAGTTCCTACTCGTTAACAAAACTCGTTGTCTTCAAGGGTAAGTTCTCCATGGATGTATATCCACCCGTTGCTCTGTACCTAGTAGATAGATCTTGGCGTATAGTTCTCATCGTAGGAAATTTTTTGTTTTCTGTGCTGCAAACCCAATAGTGGTATCAGAGACGGATCTATGCGTAGGTGCTTTCGACGGGTAGTACACATATGTTTATATGTGGTCGATGATGATCATGTTATTGCATCTTCTATGTATTTTGGATATTGGTGGCATAGTGGGATGAAGCGGCCCGGACCAACCTTACATGTCATCGTACATGAGACCGGTTCCACGACTGACATGCAACTTGTTTTGCATAAGTGGCTGGCGGGTGTCTGTCTCTCCTACTATAGTCAATATCTGATTTACAACGAGTTGCTAATAACTTGGTTATCCTCGTTGTGGTTCCATGTTCATAGGTAAGAATGGTTCTATCTCCGAAAGCCCTAAGCCACGTAAAACTTGAAAATGATAAATTAGAGGCGTCTAGTTTAGATCGTTGCTGGGCTAGTGTATTTATATGGTATTGTTGTAAGTAGATGTATGATAGATACTCTTACAACACACTCAACGTGTAAGTTCCATAGACCTTGGCCTTACACACAAAGGAATGATAGAGATCATATCATGATGCAAATGATAGAGATCAAATGCATGGACCATATCATCTCACTTTACACATTAGATGTTAGCATCTTATATTGCTAGTTTGGCGTTTTAGTAGCATTTTAAGATGATCCCTCATTTAGATATCAAGATAAAAATGTATTCTTCCTTAAGTATGCACCGTTCTATGGATCGTGTTTCGAGACATCACGTGATGATCGGGTGTACTCGACTCTATGCTTTCATACAACGGGTGTAAGACATTTTTACACACACGAGTACAAAGGTTCTTACTTGGTGAGCCTAGCATGTACAGACATGGCCTCGGAACACGGACCAAAAGGTTAAGCATGAGTCATATAGTTGATATGATGCCCATATAGATGCTTGCCTTTGAAGCTACACCGACTCACGTGATGATCGGACTTGGTGTAGTGGATTTGGTTCATGTAATTGCCAAAAAGGCACGAGGGATGTCGTTTTTGAGTGGGATTTCATTTCTAATTTGGATTAGTCGAACTAAATTTGTCATAAACTAAATCAAAGTGAATTTGCATAATTTGTTGTAGTCATTGGTGTCTGTTCACTACCTTATACTTAGTTTTAATTGAGATAATAGAACTATAGAATTCTGGATATTTACTTTACGAACTGGTATCGTATTGTTTTGAATGTCAATTTAAAGTTTAGAAGTCCTATTGCAAACTTTCAGCAAACTCTATTTACTCCATAAAGTTTAATAAGTAGTATTAAATCAAGAGTAAGAATTCCAATGTTAGTATCTAAAGTATCATGTTTCCTCCATGATTTTTGATATTCAAAAGTTGTTTTAATATCAATATTATCTAGGAGCTGAAAAATTGTTTCAGAAACCATCATGTGTGGAAGATATTGTGATATCTGAAACAATGTTTTTGGTTGCATTATGATAGAGTATAATTTAGCAAAATACATGTTCTCATATTGTATGAGAATTTGTGAAGGATGGAGATGCATCCGAATCTCCCAAAAGGTTTCGGGAACTGAAATTATACTCGTCATTCTTCCTTATAGGATATAGTAGCTTGATCATGAAAGTTTTCATGATAAGGATGAATACAAGATGTAAGTAAAATGTTTACTACACTAATAGATTACTAAAGAATGGATTTTTGAAAGAATACCAAAACATTTGATGATGGTGATCCACTTCAAAGTGCAAGTCCAAAGGTATTAGTATTTGACTATATACGCTTTGTACTATGTGTCATGTGAATGACACCACTATTGATGTTGGTAGATTCTTTTAAAAGGAAAAGGAATTGCTGAAAGAGAATCTATAAAATATTTGGCAGAAAAGAAAAAGTTGGAAATGTCTAGCTTAGGTATATAGAAGATATACATGTTATGGTTGTATTCCTTGCTTGTTAAACAATGTGGTTCTTAGGTATTGGATACCGGTATTGGATACCAAATTGGTAGGTATGAAGTGTCATACAGGACAACACAATTCATGAACTGCAATGGCCTAAGTAACTAGCAAGAGAATAAGTGATGATGTTCATCGAAAACAAATAAAGTGTTATTGTGTTTTTCGTTGTCGTCAAACCTAGCCTTCAAGATTTGTTTTAATAATTGTTATTTTGTTCCGGTATTACGAGAACAATGGTTGTTCAAATAATTACCGTATTCCATAAAGGATGGATGAACTTTTACATCCATAAAAAATATTGCTAAAATGTCGCAAGACAAATGATTGAAAGATCACTTATGAAGTGACATCACTGTTTAAATTATATTGGAAAGAAAACATGAAGAAACTCCATGTTGATGGATTTTTGGAGTCTGTGATTTTGATCAACTGATGCTTGTGAGACTTTCCTTGAGATAATTGAAACTCCGTCCATAGGCCAAAGTGGAACGGGTGACTAACTTATCGGATATTATACATATTGATATATATAGTCCATTATATGTAGCTATATGCGATGGATCTTTTTGCTTCACATGCTTTCTCCAGAAATTTGAGTGAATATATCTATATATTTACTTAATAAGGAAGAAGTATTTGATCATAAAGGAAGATATTTGAGTTACATGTTTAGCAAAACACCTAAGATTTGAGGAATTGTTCCATGATTTGTGTTTCCCGATAAATTATAGGAGTATGGCATATTCGAGAGATGAAATCAAACCATGTTTGACATGGTAAGATCAAAGGTGTCATTTATAAAACTGCCATTATGTTTTAAGGATTGAAGCTTTAGAGACTACCGCTTTTACACTGAAAAGAGAACCAACGTGATCTGTTGAAATGACACCATATAAGTTATGGTTTGGGATAAAACCCAAATTTTATTTTATTAAAGTTTGGTATGCTATGCATAAGTAAAATGTTTACAACCAAAGTTGGATAAGCATGTCTTTGTAGGTTATCCCAAAGAATTTGTTGGGAATTTCTCCATAACACCGAGGACAAAAGAGTTTGTTAATTGGAACGTCAAGTTTCTTGAGAAGGAATTTTTCACGAAAAGTTAAGTGGGAGGACAATAGAACTTTGATAAGGTTGTTGAACCTTAGCTATATATGCTAAGTAGCGCAGCGTCGAAAAGTGTCCCGGTGGCGGCCACCATGCTCATGGCTCCCGTGATTACAAAGGTTGTGATCTCGGAGATTAGAGTTCCTATTGAACCGTGTGGGTCGGTAAGAATCAAATAGTATGATTTGATAAGCAAGTCGTTATTGTTTTGACAATGATGAACCGACTACATGCAAAGAAGTGAAGATGGGCCCTGACTCCATAAAATGACTAGAAGTCATAGAATCTGTGATAGTATCCATACACGAGAATCAAGTTTCTGAACTTGGAAGACCCTCTGAAAAGGCGTAAAGCCTATCGGTCATGTTTGGATCTATAAAGAAATAGACATGGATGTTTAACATCTATGAAATAGTCGACATGTCGGAAATAAGTTTACGGCAATGTTCAAGGAGTTGACTATGACAAGATTTGATCTTTCATAGCGATATATAGTCTTGACGGATTAATGTAGCAACCACTACATATAATTTGGTATATGGTAGTTGAATAAACAAAACAAGGTTCTTCTAATAGAACGGTTACCTAGGACGTGTACATGACATGGTCCGAAGGGTTTTGTTAATTCAAAGAGTGCTAAATGGGCATGCAAACTTCAATAGTTGAAGTAAGCATAGCGGAGTTGGAATCTTCACCATGATGAAACTGTTAAAAGAGTTTAAATTCATCGGAGATGATGAAGATGCTTGCATTTGCAAGAAATTAAGTGGGAGCGTTGAGACATATTTCTAATACATTATGTAGAGGACATATTGTTGATTGGAAATGATGTATCTTGTATTGACACAAGTTAAAAATTTCATTAAAATAGGATTTCAATGAAAGACTTGGGCAAAACCGGAATATTCGGCATCAATGTCTATATGGATAGATTGAGGCGCTAATATGGTTATGCCAGACGTACATATATGAGATATTGAAAGGGTTCAATATGGAAACAACAAGAAAGGTTCTTGCTGCATGGAAAGGATTGTATCAAGATTCAAGTGTTTCGACACTTGGTGAGTAAAATCACATGAATATTTTGATCGATTATACCGTGATATGTATATATCCAGATATGTCCTATGCTATAAAAGTTATGAGCACATACCAGAATGATTCATAAGATGAACATTGGATGATAGTAAAGATATTCTTATGAGCTCTGGAAGAACTAAGAATATATCATGTATAAGTGACAAATAGTTAAAGGTAGTTCATTGTAAAGTGTTACATTGATACTAGTTTTGTCACAAGATACAAATTAAATTTATCTCAATTTAGACTATGGGTGGCACAATGTAATGGAAATGATGTTGCATGATGGATTTGGATGAGTTCCAAAGTTGAGACATTGTGACGGATACTACAACAAAAGGCTAAGTATATAAACTGCTATAGTAGCAGCAAAGGAAGGCATTTGTGTTAAGTAGTTTGTTATCAAACTAGCTGTGGTTCAAAGTGGGCTAATACTATGAAGATATATTGTATGAAAATAATATCAACATATTTTAACCCGAAAGAACTAAAGGTCTCACCAAAGGACCAAATTTATACAATGCCATCTCATATGAGTGACTGATGCGTAGAGACGCAAAGACATGCAAATACACACGGACCTGAAACTGTTAGATCCGGAGATTATGTTAACCACTAGCAATCGCGTATATGCAACACCAGAAAGCCATAGGTATTCAATACGCAAAGTTTTTCAAACTAGATTATTGACTCTAGTGCAAGTGGGAGACTGAAGGGAATATGCCCGAGAGGCAATAATAAAGTGGTTATTATCTTATTCCATGTTTATGATAAATGTTTATTTTGCATGCTATAATTGTATTGATTGGAAACGTCAATACGTGTGTGTTTAATAAACAAATAAAAGGTTCCTAGTTATGCCTCTCTTACAGACTAGCTCGTTGATTAACAAGATGATCAAGGTTTCCTGATTATGGACATTGGATGTTGTTAATAACGAGGTCACAACATTGGTGGAATGATGTGATGAACATTCATCCGAAGTATAGCATTACGATCAAATTCATTATGTTTATATTTCTATAACATCATACGAAGTAATCTTAGTCCTTAGACCATGAGATCATGTTAATTGCTAACACTAGAAGAGTATCTTGATAACACCAAACGTCACACCATAACAGGGTGACTAAAAAGGTGGGTTCAGTACTATGAAGGTGTGATGTTGAGGCTCATGGATCAAGAGTGGAATTTGTCAATCCCGATGACGGATAGATATACTCTGGTCCCTCTCGGTGATATCACATTAAGATAGCTTGCAAGCAAGTGATGTGATCACTAGAATGTTATATCACGGGAACGAGAAAAGAGTGCATGTCGGCAACGAGATCAAACTAGGTATGGAGATACCAATGATCGAATCTCGGACATGTAATATATCGCGAGACAAAGGTATTTAGTTAGTAGCGTTAAAGGTTCTCATGATCACAGAAGTCAATGTTGAATGTGTAGGAGTCAGTATGGATCTCCAGGTCCCGCTTCTGATTATTGATCTGAGAGGGGTCTCGATCATGTCTGCATTATTTGTGAACCATAGGGTGACACACTTAAGGGATACCGAAACCATTTGGAGCAAATATGTTTTAGATAAAGATTTAAGAAAGCGCTGGAATTATTTCAATAGACACCGAAACTGTTTCGGGTGAAATTGCTGAAATTGCTTCTGCATGTAATATTGAAATGTTGCAGGGGGTTTTATGTGAATGTTTGTTAATTAAAGTAATTAACAAAATTCTGATAAAAATAATAAAAGAGTTTTATTAAATGAGAGAGCATTATATTTGGAGAACTTTCATGCATTTAAAGTGGAGACTTTAAAAGAGAATGTGAAGGGGCAAATTTATGTGGAGGGAGTTACCACCACATGAATGAGGAGGTGAAGGGTCACCCCTTGGGGCATCGGCCATGGGGAGGGGCACCCCCTCCTCCTATAAAAGGCCCTCCTCTCACACCTTCACACTCACACCTCCTCGTGAAGGATCTCTCTCCCCCTCTAGTATTATTTCCCCATGGTCTCGGATTAGCGAGATACATGTTCCCGGTGGCTTTATCTGGAAAGGAGTTGTTGCCTACGCTGCTTTGCTGGAGCGAGGGACGGAGGTTGTCGGGGTACTGGACGTGTGTGCGATCACGGATGCACCGCTGCTTTGTCGTGCTGGACTTGGTGGTTCTGGAGGTGGATCTGATGGACGTGCTGGAGCCGGACCTGCTGGACTTCATCACGATCTTGAGATCGGCAAGCGTATGACTACATCATCCACGAGTTCCTACTCGTTAACAAAACTCGTTGTCTTCGAGGGTAAGTTCTCCATGGATGTATATCCACCCGTTGCTATGTACCTAGTAGATAGATCTTGGCGTATAGTTCTCATCGTAGGAATTTTTTTGTTTTCTATGCTGCGAATCCAACAGTTTCTAACTACCATGATCCATCCAGCGGTAACTACGCTCATAGGTTTTTCTAACGGTGCCCTTCTAATCTCGATCTTGTCACAAAATTGTTCAGATATGAATGAAGTGGTTGCACAAGTATCAAATAGAACTTTTCCATGGTTTGTGAGAATATTGAGCGTACCTATCACCACCTGATCCGAGTTATCCACCTCCTCCAAGGTTGTGCAATTCAGCTTTCCAGTAGGTCTGCCTCTTTTGCCATTGTCATTTTCCATAACTTCCACCTTTATTAGGTTGTCCACCTCCACCTCTTGCTTGACCACTGCCTGATGTAGGCCAACCACCTGGTGGTTTCTTGGGAAAATCGGGCTTCATGTTCCCCTTCTGACCACAACCATAGCATATGATTACTGGCTTTTGACATTCACTTTGAAAATGCCCGGATAACCTGCAATTGTGGCAGATAACATTCCTCCAAGACGATGATGCCTCACGATCGAGATTATTAAAGGTTCTAACCCGGGGTTTAAATTCTAGGTTGAATTTAGGCTTACTGGCTTGAACTCTTTTAGTTTCTTTCTTCGTCCTCTTCCTCCTATGTTCTTGATTTATTGTAATCATCCTCAAAAGTTATAGCTGCATTTAGTAACTGTTGGAAATTTTCCTTATTGGCCAACCTCAGCTGCATCTTCACAAATAGATTTAAACCCTGCAGGAAATGTTTCTTCCTCTTTTCCTCAGTGTTCACTTCATCCTCAGAATAACGAGATAGTTGACTGAACTCCCGGATGTACTTCATTAGACTGGTATATCCCTGCTGAAGTTCTTCAAACTCCCTACACTTCAGTTCAAAACACTTTCCGAAACATGATATTCACGGAATCTCTGCTTAAACTCCTCCCAGGTATACTCCCTACCTGGAGGTTGCATTGCCAACTAATTCTCCCACCATGATGCTACATGTCGGATTAAAAGATGTGTTGCATACCTCAACTTTTCTTCATCATTACATCCTACAGTTTTCAACTTTCTCTCTGTATCTTTTAACCAATCCTCTGCATCCATTGGTTTAGGGGCTGATGCAAAAGGTAAAGGCCTTGCATTCTGAAAGTTAGAAAGACTCACACCATGTCCTTCAGGTTCCCTCTGATGTCCCACTCGATCCACTAACCCCTCCAAAAACTTGGTCTAGGACTCTTGCATCATCTCCATATATTGCATGAAATTCTGCTCCATCAATGGCCTCATTGGTGGTGGTGGTAAATTTGCCTGCATTCTGGCGTCTTCATCTGCCTTTCCCTTAGCTCCGTGCTCCATGCACTGCTGTTCGGTCTCGTCCTCTACACCCGTTTCCATTACCCCTAGTCTTGTAACATAAAGCGGATACTCATAATTACATCATGCATATGTGTGCTGAGCTCAACTTCATGCAGAGAACTAGCCACACAATGGAAAACAAAATCCAAATAAGAACCAAATATGCATTTCAAATATTATACATTACAAACAACATAGTTAGTACAACGTCATTACAAGCCCGTACCATTTAGGTATTACAAACTCAAGTGGATGCTACCCCACTTATTTAATTACATCAAGTTCTCAGACTCTATCTTCCTTATCACCACTAGAATACTCCTCCTCAAGGTCATGCTCCCCAGAAGTTGTCGTGGTGGTGTCACGGCAGATGCCATGGATAGGCTAAAGGTGGGGCCAATATGCACTAGAGGAATCCAGGGAGGGATAGTGTGGTGATTCCACACACAGATGCTTTGTATTCGCTAGGTTCACAAGGTTTACAATGATACTTGAGCTGTATTGGGGAGAGGAGGAAGAAGGAGCTCTCTTACTCTCACCACTACCTATCTCCCAGGAACCAACTACTCAAATGCCAACCCTTTCTACAGAGGCCCTAGCGCTCCTTATAAAGGGGAGGCTAGGTCTCCAATTAGGGCATACGTGGAGGCATATTCCTGGGAATATGCCTCTTCCCAAAATAGCAAACCGACCGGGTCACTTTTCGCCATCGTAAGCCATAAAGAGGCTACGTAAGCCTCTGCGGCGCCAGCGTCATCCGACACAGGGCGCGTCACCCTTGTCGGCCACGCCTCGGTGGTCCTTCTCTCTGTCCGCTTCGCTCATGCTCCAGCGTACAATGACCACCTTTTGACCAGCGAGATACCTTCCTTCTCTTGCAAGCCTGATATAACCCGGATCGTGCCTGGTTAATCCGGCCCCGTGGGTACCTGCATAAAAGTTACATAAATCTTGCCGGCATACGACATACATCGGCCGGGACTCAGTTAGGCAGACATCCTTCGGTCCGGGTTACTCTGTGATTCGTCCTGCCTTGAGGTGACCCGGCCAGCATTCGCTTTGATCTTGCCGTACCTCGGCTAACTTGACCTTTATACCCCGGTGTGTCCCTACCTAGGGGTATCCCCCCAACATTAGTCCCCGAAGCTGGTGCGGTCTTACCAGCTCCAGCTACTAAGGCCACAACAGGTTCAATTTACCTAAGCTTTTGCTCCCTCTTCCGAGTTATCTTATAGCCCGGATTTCATTGGCTAGCTTTCCCTTGGCACATTCCAAGTTTTCACTCGCTGGCCGGGTCACCCTTTAGTTTTCCGGGTTATCGTTCCTTCTCTCGTATGCTTCCCCACGTGGAGGGTAATCATTATCTTGCCTCATTTTAAGGGCCTGCACCAGTTACTGCACTTAATGTTAGGTGTTACTGTTGCATACGTCACGTCGCGTCTGTCTCCTCGTTAACTGTATCACCACGTCGCGTCGTGGGATACCCTGCGCCATCTGGCCCTTCCTGTGGCTTGCCTCTGATTGGCTGACCCGGCAGATACACGGCCACACCATGTGGCCTAGACGTACCGTACGATCCCACTACCGCCGCTGGGGCGTGGTTAAATAGGGGAGGGGCGCGCCCCTTGGTCTTTTCCCCCTTCTCGCACCCCTCTGCCTCTTCTTCTTCTTCTTCTTCTTCTTCTTCTTCTTCTTCCTCCTAGCGAAAGCGCCGTCACCACCGCATCTGCTCAGCAGCGCTGCCGCCGTACTGTACCTTGTCGCACCTGCATCGCTGCCGCTCCCGCGCAGCTCCACCGCCATGGGTCCGTGCCAGTCCAAGGCTCTGCCCCCACCTCCGATAGGGCCGGTGAGGACAGCGCTCTAGACATGATTGAAGAGGAGCTCGCCGCCGCGGAAGAGGAGATGGAGGAGGGGCGGAAAACACAGAGCACGATGCCTGGGTTGGTTCGTGGGTGTGCCAGGATGACCTGGACTGGCTCTACCGCACCCGCCGCATCCCCGAGGGCGTGATTGCCCACCTCGCCGCCGAGGAGCTCGCTCCCTCACCAAATCCGGGTGAGTTCGTCGTCTTCCTCTCCCATTTCCAGCGCGGCTTCGGCCTCCCCGTCAGCGATTTCTTTCATGACTTCCTCAACATCTATGAACTCCAACCACACCATCTCCTGGCGAATGCCATCACATCCCTTTCTTCCTTCGCCTCCACTGTAGAAGGATACGTCGGTCTGTGGCCCACTAAGGAGCTTTGGATCCGGTTCTTCAGTCTATGAAGGAACGTGATTCCGAATAAACTGCTTGACCCGGAGGACAAACATCTGACGCAATTTGGTGCAACCTCTATTTGTCCCCGGAATCAATCCGTCTTTCCCCGGGTCACGGGGCTTGATTCCTGCAAGGGCTGGGCCCGAACTTTCTTCTATGTCAGAAATGGCATGGATGAAGACCTGATCCGGCTGCGCCCCTATGCTTTTGGGTCCTCCTAATCTGGATTTGTGGAACCAGGTTTCTAAGAAACCTAGTATTTTGGCGAATCAAGTCAACAAGCGGTTCAAGGAGTTGAAGGATTTGGGTCTGCGCAACGAGGACGCGATGATCACTTTCGTCCGCAGCCGGATCTCCCCTCTCCAGAAATGCACACACAAGCTTTGCTATATGAGTTGGCGACTTGACCCCAACCGGACTTCTTCCTTTGAGCTGAGAAACACAGAGATATTCTGCCGGGTCAAGGCCCTTTTTACAACTGACAAGGAGTTCTCCGCTGATTGGGAGTGGGGATTGGAGCATTATTGCCGGGACAAGCCTTCTCCTACGGTAAACCTCGTGATTCAATGTTTTTCCAAGTTATATTCTATGTCGGAGTATGCTGTTTATCTGATCCTTTTGCATTTCCTTCTTAGCTGTTTCTTTAGTAGACCCTTGAAGATGGCACCGATCCTTCGCTCAAATGGGCAAAGGATCGACTTGTCTCAGACGAGGAGGAGCCGGATCAGGAGATGTTCCTGCCATTCCCTGATGCAATCAAGCGACCCACTGGTAACTTCTCTTCCTTAAGAGATTGGCCTGATGATGAATATGATTCCGATGTTGAGGTGATGGAAGCATTTGACGTTGTACCCCTTTCTTACGCCTTTCCGGCTTCAGCTAATCTGGCTGGGCAGATCCATGAAGATCCTCCTCTCGCCATGAGTGAGCCTGTCCCAGCAGCGTCAAAGAAACGGGCGGCTGCTTCTGCTGCTTCTTCTGGACCTTCTAAACCAACCAAGAGGCAAAAGAAGTCCGCAGACAATGCTGCCACCAAGCCTCTGAATAAGGTCATGACTCGGAGAGGTTGGAAGCCCAAGGATCCATTGACTTCTGATGAGTAAGTCACCTTCTTCTTCGTCCAATTCTCTGCTTCGTGCTTTTCTATTCACATGCTTTTCCTTTGTTATAACTTATTATTCATTGTTTGATTCGGCAGGGCTGCGGTGGAGGTTCCTCAGAGCGGCTCGAGCATCTCCTCCTCCTTCTGGCATAGCCCATCTCCCCTGGTGGCGACGATACACGCCCGCTGAGCCCCATTCAGGAGGGTTCAGCGGATGCTCCTGGTTCTAGCCCACCTCGTCCGGAGGAGGGTGACCTTGGAGCAAGGGGAAGTGGCTCTGCTGAGGCAGCGAATGCTCCCAGCTCCTCTTTGGCTCAGCCGCAACCTGCTACCTCTGAGGTACCAACAACACCCCCGCCAAGACCAGCACCAGCACAAGCACCAGCACCAGCACCAACTGCAGCAGCACAAGTACCAGCAGCAGCACCAACTCCCTCCACCTTGTCCAAGTCTTCCAAGACTCGGTGAGAAGGCCCAGTTAGCACCAAGGCTGCACCCAAGACTAAATCCGCAGCTCAAACCTCAACCTCTCAGCAGCAGCCTAAGGCCAAGAAAACTTCTGACGCCGCTAGGGCAGCATCCATCGAGGCTGGCCAGCGCACGCTCGTGCCCATGCTTCCGAAGAAAAGTCCATCGAAGAAAGATGTCCCCTCCGGGTCAGCTGGCACGCAACTTACATTGCACACCAGCCCTGCTGCTGCCCAAGTTGAAAGGAGGGAGGCCCACGCCAAGGTTTTGATTGCACCCCATATGCTTAGTGGAGAGCGCTATCCCCCAGCCCTAATCGAATATGTCAATAACTAGAACAATGCGGAGTTCGCCAATCCCACCGACAATCTTCCGGAGAAATTTGGGCCCGTGGAGTTTAGCACGCAAATGAACACAGCAACTAAGGCTATTAACCTCGCCGGCCGGATAATGGAGGTACGCTACTTTGTCTTTTCTTTAGCATGCACAAATGCTTAGAGATATATCCATTAGTCCCCGAGCCTCCGGGGGAGTAACCTGTTACTCGGCCGGATGCTCCTTAGAGAACTAGCGTAGCTCCTTAGTAACTTTGGGTATGCACACACCTAGAGCCGGGTTAAGTTCCACTTGGCCCAGATCTTGTACACTTCAAATATGCACACACCTAGAGCCGGGTTAAGTTCCACTTGGCCCGGATCTTGTGCACTTCGAATATGCACACACCTAGAGCCGGGTTAAGTTCCACTTGGCCCGGATTTTGTACACTTCGAATATGCACACACCTAGAGCCGGGTTAAGTACCACTTTGCCCGGATTTTGTATACTTCGAATATGCACACACTTAGTGTCGAGTTAAGTTCCACTTGGCCAGGATTTTGTACACTTCGAATATGCACACAATTAAGTCAACTTTGCTTTTCTCAGGTTACCACTAATCATCGGAGTGCTGAGTTTCAGCGCCTCTTGGACACACACAAGGGGCTACGCTCGAAACATTCTGTACTTCTTGCTGAGTTCGACAAAAGGTGTAATTTTTCTCTTTGCCTGTTTTCCCATCTTTCTTTGTCTTTCCCTGCCGGATTAATTTGTCATTCGGATTGCGCAGCCGGAGTGGAGGCCGAAAACACCATCATGAGGAAGAACTTGGAGCAGATAAAAGGTAAGTCAGTTTTAATTAATCTTCTTCTGAGCTCTCTCTCCTTTTCTTCTTGGCTCGCTAGATATTTATGCCTCGGCTCTACCGGGTTAACACACCGATGCAGCATCCCTTGAAGATAGTGTGCCCGTGCCTGATATGATGATGCATTTTCTCGAACAAGCAGGGCAACATCAGGCCGAGCTCAAGAAGAAGGACGATGAACTTGCCATTCTCCGGGCTAAGGATGATGAAATTGCTAAGCTCAAAGCTGAAATGAAAAAGCTCAAGGCACTCCACCAGACTGAAATGGAGGAAGCTGGCCAAGACTTCACCGAGGAACGAGAACGTCTCAATCTTCAACTTGCCAAAGACCAAGAGCTGCTGAAGGAGGCCAACGTCAAGCTTGATTCGGCAAATGTTGAACTTGAGAAACTCCGAAAGAGGCGTGCTGATTGCAACACAGAGCTGACCCGGATCCACAGTCATATCTCTCGTAAGTTCTTTTCCTTCAGCCGACATGAATCTCTCCGGGTCAACCTCCTTTACTTATTTCACTTGTCTTGTTTCCAGGCAAATTTCCAGAGGGCGATGCTATTGCGGTTGCTGCCGTTACCAAGTTCCGCCAGCAATTGGCCCTGGCGCTGAAAACATTCCCTATGATATGGAGGACTTGCTGGTCAGCCTATCCTCTCGCATCGAGATCGTGAAGAACTACAGTTCGGGTCTCCTAGATGCAGCAGTCCGGATCTTCCGTGCCCTTTGGCCTGGTGAAGATGCTCCGGAGGGGTCCACTGCTCTGATTACCAAGTTAATGGAGTGCGAGACCCAGCTTGACCTCTAGAGGGAATCCGCCGCACGTGCCAGAGCTGAAACTGTCCTCCATTTTGTTCTCACATGGTATGAAAAGTTGGATCTGAAGCTTCTCAAGCGCCTGCGCACCGGATCCAAGTGGTCGAATGACCCAGATTGGGTAACCCGGCGCAAGGCTTGCGCCCACAACCTCATCCAATTTGCTCCCATCCATCAATGGAATGAAGGACCAAGTTACCTTGGCGTTATTGAGGAAGAGGACGAATCTTCAGATGTTGAAGAGAATGAAGGCGATGATGAGGCTGAAGCCGGAGTTCCACCTGCTGCTGCTCCTTGAGCGTGAAAAAAACTTTGAAATTCATTAGATCCGCGGTATGCCAGGTGCAGATGTATTAAGCACACATATCATATTTTTCTACTAAGTTTCTCATGCCGGATTAACTTGGGCGTAGTCCCCGAGTTTCATTTTCTTGTTTCTCCAATTTTCTGGCTCGGCTCGTGTCTACCTTGATTCGGTTTTGTGACTTACGAGTCCGAGTTTCAAAAATTGACTTAAAAATACTTGGAAACTTTAGGACTAGATCAAAATAACCCAGGATAGTAAAAACAAGGTAGACATAAAGTTAGTCCAAATAACAAATGTCGGCTCAATTATGTTCTTTTCCTTAGTCGTTTTTCGTGTGCTACGCAATTCCAACTTGTTCTCTTGCTTGCCATGAAGCCAAATCTTGTTGGACGACAGCAAGTCGAAGACTTGAGTTTTTGGTGCTCACACACTACTAATCCGGCTTAGGCAGAAGCAACTTAAGCCAGCCGACATAAAAATAAATTACAAGTGCAGAAGATAACAAATATTATTAAGGCAGTCCCTGAGTTACTGCTCGAGGTGCCAAGATTTCATTGATAAACTCATTGTCGGCATACACACCAACGTATGAGAGACTCGGATACATACACTTCTTTGTTAAGTGTAGAAGGGACGAAGTAGAGCTACATTCCATGGACGCTTTGATTCCTCGTCGGACCTGTCCGCCTTGTTCTTCTCCTCTAGTTTTGCATCGATGATATAATAAGAGTCATTGTGCAATGCTTTGCTCACAATGAATGGCCCTTCCCATGGGGGGGATAACTTATGCATGCCAGCAGTACGTTGTACCAACCGGAGTACCAGATCACCTTCCCGGAAGACCCGGGGGTTAACTTTCTGGCTATGATAGCGTCGGAGATTTTGTTGATGTATGGCGGATCTGGACAATGCCAATTCTCTCGCTTCTTCCAGCAGATCAACATCATTTTGCCGGGCTTCTCGCACTTCGGCTTCTGTGTATTGGGTGACTCTAGGCGAATCATGCTCTATGTCGGCTGGTAATACAACTTCTGCCCCATATACTAGAAAAAATGGCATATAGCCTATTGATCGATTCAGAGTTGTTCTTAAACTCCACAGTACCACTGGTAGTTCTTCTATCTAGCAGCCTGCTGATCTTTGCAGTGGCTCAATGAGTCGGGGTTTTATCCCGGATAATACTAATCCGTTGGATCTCTCCACTTGTCCGTTCGATGCGGGGTGGGCTACCGAGGCAACGTCCAGCCGGATCTTCTTATCTCGGCAGAATCGTGCAAATGCCCCTTCAGCAAAATTGGTGCCATTATCTGTTATGATACTGTGAGGATAGCCATATCTTAGAATGACATCTTTGAGGAATGTCACGGCTGTGGCTCCATCACATTTTCTTATCGGTTTTACCTCAATCCACTTTGTAAATTTGTCAACCATAACCAAGATATGGGTCATATTCCCTCTCGCTGGTTTAAAAGGGCCAACCATATCCAAACACCATACAGCAAATGGCCAGGTAATTAGTATGGTCTTGAGCTCCGACATTGGCATGTGTGTCTTGGTGGCATACCTTTGACAACCATTACATTTTCTTACTAGATCTTCTGCTTGTTCCAAGGCACTTGGCCAGTAGAACCCATGCTGGAAAGCTTTTGCCACTAAAGCTCTGGATGAGGCGTGATGCCCACATTCCCCTTGATGTATATCTCGGAGGATGTCAAGCCCTTCTTCTAGGTCAACACACCGTTGGAGGACATTTGTGACACTCCTCTTGTATAATTCGGCATTGATAATTGTGTATGCCTTTGCACGCCTCTGAATTTGCCTGGAAAGCACCTCTTCACTGGACAAAGTTTCGTCCTTCAGGAATTGAAATATGGGCAGTGCCCAAGCTGGTATAGCTCGCACCGGAAACACATCCTCATCAATTTCCATTTGATCCACCGACATAACCTCGGCCGGATCACGCTGCACAGTCCCCGGGTTCTGTGTAGCAGTCCCAGGGTTTCCTGTACCACTTCCCACGTTAATGTCCATGGGTACAGCTCCGGACTCCGGATCTGCCGGGATGTAGATTGAGTCAGTTTCTGGGGACAGCCTGATAGATGGTTTTCTGAGGTGTTCTAGTGCTACACCCGGTGGAATTGCTTGTCGGGTTGATCCGAGCTTCGACAATACGTTGGTAGCCTCGTTTTCCAGCCGGGGTACATGGTGAAACTCGCATCCCTCAAAGTATCCTGATATTTTTTACACATGAAATCTATATAATGCCATGTTTGCATACAAAGTGTCCCATTGCCCCGAGACTTGCTGAACTACCAAATTCGAGTCGCCAAAGCATTGGATCCGACGTATTCCAATTTCTTTTGCCACTCTGAGCCCATGCACAAGCGCTTCATATTCTGCAACATTGTTTGATGCTGCGAAGTGGATCTGCAGCACATACTTCAACTGGTCGTTCTTTGGTGAGGTGAGTACAACTCTGGCGGCAAACCCGGTTTTTGTTTTTGATCCAACAAAATGCATTCTCCAGTAGTTCGGGTCTGGTAATGGTGGCTCATATTGCATTTCAGCCCAATCTACGAAAAAAATTGGCGACAACCTGAGATTTGATTGCATCTCGCCTGTCGTACTGTGGAGCATAAGGGGCTAGCTCAATTTCCCATTTTGCGATCCGGCCGCTCGCATCCTTGTTGCTCATTATTTCAGATATGGGGGCTTCACATATCACTTTTATTGGGTGTTCTTCAAAGTAGTGTTTTAGCTTCTTTGCTGCTATATACACACCATACGCCATCTTCTGATAGTGAGGATAGTTTTGCTTTGATGCTGATAATACCTCGCTCAGGTAATAGACTGGCCTTTGCACTGACTTACCCTCCTCGTCGCTCTCTACCACTACTACTGCACTTACAACTCAGTTGGTTGCGGCTATGTAGAGCAACATTGGCTCTTTCGATAGTGGAGAGGCTAACACTGGTGCAGTGGCTAACATTTTCTTTAACTGGATGAAGGCTTCATTGGCCTGCGGGGTCCATACAAACTTGTCCACTTTTTTCATTAGTTGATAGAGAGGCAATGCCTTTTCTCCCATCCGACATACAAACCGACTCAAAGATGCCAGACAACCAGTGAACTTCTAGACATCATTAAGACACTTCTGCAGTTCCATTCACTCTATGGCTCAGATTTTAGTTGGGTTAGCTTCGATACCTCGTCTGGAGACAAGAAATCTGAGTAATTTTCTGGCCGGGACACCGAAGGTACACTTCTCCGGGTTAAGCTTCATTCGGAACCTTCTTAGGTTCGCGAACGTTTACCTGATATCATCAAGGAGCATTTTTCTTTCCTTGGTTTTTATAACCACATCATCCACATACACTCGCACATTTTAGCCGATTTGGTCGTGTAAACATTTTTGCATACATCTTTGGTACGTTGCCCCTGCATTACGTAAACCAAAAGGCATGGTGCGATAGCAATAAGCCCCATACGGGGTGATAAACATAGTCTTTATTTAATCATTCTGGTTCAGAGGTATCTGGTGGAAACCAGAATATGCATCTATGAATGATAACAGTTCAAACCCGGTAGTAGAAATTATGACTTGATCTATCCTCGGTAGTGGGAATGGATCTTTTGGGCACGCCTTATTTAGGTTCGTGTAATCGATGCACATACGCCAAACCACAGCCACATTTGGATCATCTTTCTTCTTTTCCACCAGCACCGGATTAGATAGCCAATCCAGGTAAAGCACTTCCATGATAAACCCAGCTGGTAGGAGCCGAGCTATCTCATCTCCAATGACTTTTCTCCTATCTTCGGCAAAGCGGCGGAGAGGTTGCTTCACCGGCTTTGCTCCGTGTTTCACATTCAAAGAGTGCTCGGCCAACTCCCTCGGAACACCTTGCAAGTCCTGTGTGGACCAAGCAAAGATATCCCGATTCTCATGGAGGAAGCTGACAAGCTCGCTTTCCTATTTGTCATTTAACCCGGCACCAATCGTTACAGTGCGCTTTGGGAACATATCATCAACATGCACTTTCTTTGTATCTTTAGTTGCTTGAAATGAGACACTTCCATGCGGGCTACTCAGTGCCGGCATATATGGCTGTGCGGACTGAGCCAATGCCGCCACCTCCTGGATCTTTCTCTTCTCTTGTGCGATCACGAGCGACTCGGCCAGGTTAGACCCGGCTGACGCACACTCAATGGAACGTCGGAAATCTCCTACTATGGTAATTACTCCATTTGGCCCGGGCAACTTCATCTTCAGGTAACTGATGTGACAACTTGCCATGAATTTGTTCAGGGCAGGCCTGCCGAGTAATGCGTGATATGCGCTTTCTAGGTTCACCACCTCAAACTCCAAATTTTCAGTTCGGCAGTTATCTCTTATGCCAAATAACACGTCTACCCGGACCTTGCCAATGGGTTCACAGGAAATGCTTGGCACAATACCATGGAAAGTTTTTCTCGTAGCCTGGAGCATGTTCTCCGAGATACCCAACTTGCGCATTGTATCCACGTACATAATACTGATGCTGCTACCATTGTCAATCAGCACCTTAGAGAATCTTACATTGATATTTGGCCCGATGAACGTTGGGTCCAGTACCAGTGTATACGAACCGGGACTAGGCATAAGCTTGGGATGGTCCTTGATACTCCACATAATTTCCTGATCTAACCAAGGCATATACCTCGTCACTGCCGGCATTACCGCATTCACTTCCATATGTCGGCGCTGCAAGCTCTTTCTATCTGTCTCCTCCGTGGTAAACACGCAGTAACTCTGGTGATGCTCTCTGTATTCATTTCTCCCCTCATTGTCGGGATATCTTTGATCTGGCTGGTGCTGATTTTCCACCTGATGCACTGCATCCCTTCTCTCATGATTTTCATACCTCGGCGGAGGTGGTGGCAACATTAACTGTTACATGTTCGCTCCGGAGAGTAATTGCTGCCGGGATAACTCCTACCGAGGTTGATCGCTCCAAGGTGCCTGAGCATTCCCCGAACCACTTTGTTCTATCTTCCTCATCCACTCACATTGCCGAGTTGTGTGACCCGCTGGGTTACTTAGATTTGGCGTGTGAAATTTGTAGGGCTGATCCAGCATTGCCTCATACGTATACCTTGGCTGGTCCTTCTTTTTTTGCCACTGTCTCTTTTGCGCGGGCGTCCAAGTTTTCTTGCCATCATTTCTTGGGGTCCACTGTTGCCCTCCAGTTTTCTAACGCTGATTACTCCCTGCTCTGGGTTGATCTTGATTTACAGCAGCAACTTGTTGCAAACTGTACCTGTAATCCGGTCTATCGTCTCTTCTCTTACCCCGGTAATCATTCCGCCGGGATGACCCGCCTCCATCTCGCTGGTAGTACTCCTTATTTGACTCGTTTGACACCAGCCTAGGTTGAGTCGGATCACCCAAGGCATATGAATCAGCAATTCGGATTGTCTCTGCCAGTGTAGTTGACATATCCCTTTGTAACCTGTGCCACAGCATGCTTGCATATCTGCACCCTTGTGCAAACAAAGCTATGGCATGTGACTCAATCACGCCCTCACATGAGTTTCGCACAGTGCACCAACGGGTTAAGAATTCCCGGTCTGTCTCATTTGGTCTCTGCTTGCACATTGCTAGGGTTTGTGGCCTATTGGGCCTCTAATACGTGCTTGAGAAATTACTGACGAACATTTCCTCAAAATCGATCCAGTAGTTAATACTTCCGGGTGGCAAATTGTTTAGCCATACCCTCGCTGGCCCCTCTAGCATCTGAGGTACATATCTCACATCCCATCTCAAGTTGCCTGTAGCAATTTTCACCGCTGTCGCATAATTGATCAACCAATCCTCCGGCTTGGTGCTGCAGTCATATGTTTTCGTGCCTCTAGGTAACTGGAAATTGGGTACCGGAGGTTCTTTCATGATCCGGGGCCCAAAGCATGCTGGACCCGTAGGACCTTGACATTCAATTTGCTCTGACCTATAAAGCCGATCCAGCTTTAACCTGGTGTCATCAGGCATCAAGTTCCTGCTTCCCAACATTGACCCTATCACATGATAGTCCAGCCTAGGGTATCCTGCGTTCACCATTTCCGAATCACCGGCATTGTATCTGTCTTGCTCTTGTTGAGCGCAATTTTGTCGCATACCTTGGCCGGCATTCTGCTCTTGCTGAGGTACACTCCGCTGCTGCTATTGCTGAGGTGGGTTTTGCCCTGCACCCACCGAGTTACGTTGTCCGGCATTGCCGTTGACGACATTTCTCTGACCGGCATTGCATTGGTCGTGGTTACCTCGGCCAGCTTCACCTCGGCTGACACGTCGCCGATCCTTATTTCCCTACACTGCTTTTCCTTTCCCTGCCCTTGCCGGGTCATACAGGACTATCTGCTTGTTTCTCCTTGCCGAGGTTACCACCTCCTCTCTCCTAGGACCATCGTGAGGGGATGATGCAGCCCCAGCAGATTTCTCTGGGTTTCCTACTGCCGAATAAATGACCTTGGAAGCCCCAGCTCTTTCCGGGTTAGCCCTGAGCAACTCCTCATTCTGTCTGTTAGCGATCCGAACTAACTCATTGACCCTCTCCTGTTGTCTCTGCCGGGCTTCACCCATCAAACCCTCCACCTCAGATGTAGCTACATCTGCTGCTCTGAGGTTCTTTGCCGGGGTGCTATACTTTGGCAGCCCTATGGACACAATGTTCTCTGATTCCTCAACCCTAGTATCATCCTCTTTGTTCATTTCACTGATGAGGTTTCTCCCTTTCACTTTTACAGCATCTACCTTATTTGCTCTTGCGTACTCACGCAGTGTCATGTTCAACGACTGCTGAGCCACGACTATCTTTTTCGCACCTTCTAGGATTTTTTGCCTAGTTTCCTCTAACTCGGCCTGTGCTTGAGCTGGATCAACCACATGTGCTATGGGACTTGCCAAGCTATCTATAGCTTGCTGCAGCACATTCTCTGGCCTCTCTAGCAGAGGACCTCTACTTTTCCTTGGTGCATTGGGTGTTTCCTCTGGATCTGGTGCCAGATCCTTGCTCGTGCCTGTGCCAGGCGCCGTCATCATCACCTCGGCATGGTCTGGGGAGCGAGTGAAACGTGCCTCGTAAGCCACGCTAAGGGGTGGCTCGCCCCCTTCGACGACATGCCGCGGGTGAACGCATGACACATCGACGCCGACTAGATCTTGTGAGCGCCAAGCTTGACGAAGACGCCGTTGCATGGTGGAGGTCATTTACATCATGCATATGTGTTCTGAGCTCAACTTCATGCAGAGAACTAGCCACCCAATGGAAAACAAAATTCAAATAAGAACCAAATATGCATTTCACATATTATACATTACAAACAACATAGTTAGTACAACGTCATTACAAGCCCGTACCATTTAGGTATTACAAACTCAAGTGGATGCTACCCCACTTATTTAATTACATCAAGTTCTCAGACTCTATCTTCCTTATCACCACTAGAATACTCCTCCTCAAGGTCACGCTCCCCAGAAGCTGTCGTGGTGGTGTCACGGCAGATGCCATGGATAGGCTAAAGGTGGGGCCAATATGCACTAGAGGAATCCAGGGAGGGATAGTGTGGTGATTCCACACACAGATGCTTTGTATTCGCTAGGTTCACAAGGTTTACAATGATACTTGAGCTGTATTGGGGAGAGGAGGAAGAAGGAGCTCTCTTACTCTCACCACTACCTATCTCCCAGGAACCAACTACTCAAATGCGAACCCTTTCTACAGAGGCCCTAGCGCTCCTTATAAAGGGGAGGCTAGGTCTCCAATTAGGGCATACATGGAGGCATATTCCTGGGAATATGCCTCTTCCCAAAATAGCAAACCGACCGGGTCACTTTTCGCCATCGTAAGCCATATAGAGGCTACGTAAGCCTCTACGGCGCCAGCGTAATCCGACACAGGGCGCGTCACCCTTGTCGGCCATGCCTCAGTGGTCCTTCTCTCTGTCCGCTTCGCTCATGCTCCAGCGTACTGTGACCACCTTTTGACCAGCGAGATACCTTCCTTTTCTTGCAAGCCTGATATAACCCGAATCGTGCCTGGTTAATCCGGCCCCGTGGGTACCTGCATACAAGTTACATAAATCCTGCTGGCATACGACATATGTCGGCCGGGACTCAGTTAGGCGTACATCGTTCGGTCCGGGTTACTCTGTGATTCGGCCTGCCTTGAGGTGACCCGGCCAGCATTCGCTTTGACCTTGCCGTACCTCGGGTAACTCGGACATTATACCCCGGCGTGACCCTACCCGGGGGTATCCCATCAACAGAAGCTGCGACATTCATCGTACATACCTAGAGTACAACCGTGCTGATGTGAATTACGACACACCGTCTGTGGAATGACTTGCCTCTTTGATGGATGATACTCAATATCAGAAGTATGTGGACTCGACACATCATCCAGCTGAAGTGCGTCCATACCTTCCAACTCATATGAGGTCTCTTCAAAAACATCCTCATCATTGTCTTCTTCAAGCGCCTCGTGCATCTCGACTCCAGAGTAATCAACAGAATATTCTGATTTCGGTGCTCCCCAAGTACTCTACTCGGTACGATAGTCCTCACCTATAATTGGATAGTGCACATTATCTGGGGTAGGATAATGTTCCGGTGACTCAAACACCCTTTCTTCAGGATCTTCCTCATCGGACTCTACATCCTCCACGTGGACATCCCTTCCATCAACGGAATATGACCTCACTCCCATCCGACTAGTTTTCCTGGTATTACCAACAGAATCTTCCATAGGACTTGGATTCCTGGCAGATCCATCCATCGATCCGTACCTCCATCCTTTAGAGTTTCCAATAGGTAGTTCTGAGTCCTCCGTTTCCCAAGAATTCTATGGTACTGGATGGCTAGTACCTTCATCATAATATCTAGTGGGTTCTAGCATAGGTGAATAAGGATATGGTGTGAAAGATGCTGGATCTATAGGTATATCCTTAAAAGTTGGGCTAACCCTACCCACTGCTTCGTTCTCTAGTTGAGATGCTAACTTCTCCCTTCGTTCAGGATTAGTTAAATACTCTAGCATATCATTCTGATCCTCCACAATAACTTGATGTGTCTTATACAAAGATCCAACTATCAGTCGATACTGATCCATAAACTTGGAAGCTAATTTTGGATGCTTCTTTACTACAGTAAGATGATCGAAATTGGCTCCATGTCTATAGAGTCATGAGGAATCACAGAAAATGTGCTTCCAGCTAACTCTTGTGCTTTGTGCTCCCGAAAATTGGATATCTCCTCTAGAATAGCAACATGGTATGCTGCTAGGTGACTTCTATCTTCACCCATAGGTAAATCGTGATATAAACCAAGCTTTTCTGGTAGTTGGATGCTAACACGATATTTGGATAACATTCGCCCATCATGGCTAGCCCCCAGCCCCTGAATGAAGAAGTAGTGGGGCTTTAACCATAAATCCCAAAAAAATTCTACCTCCTTTCTTTTTCATATATTTTTCTGATCAGGAAAAATCAAAAATTATGTCAGTTATTTTGAAGTTATTCTAATCTCGTACACACAAAAATTTTCAATTATTCATCTACTACTGGAATTTGGATTGATTTTATCAATGCAAATTGGATTTGGATAGAAGAGTACATTCTTTCTAATATTTTAGATAGAGGAAACATTTCTTCTATCTAAAATATTAGAAAGAAAGGTACTAACTAGAATAGTAGTTGTGCAACCAAAAACCCTCAGAAGTTCTCGAAGCTATTCAGTTAAAGTCCCTTGATAATCATCGAGAGTCTCTTCTTTCCTTGCTGTCGTCGGATTGATGACAAGTACGCCATGAGGGGGTCCTCGAGGCGTGCAGAAGAGAGGGGGGGTGAGACGTACGGTGTTCCGGGACGGTGAGCACACAAGCTTACCCAGGTTCAAATCCGCTAGCTTTGGACAGATCCTACTCCTGCTAGCAATCCAGTAATATGGCAATACCGGAATATGGGTTACAAGGGTTCGCATGTGTGAGTTGAGATTGTAGACTATTGAGGGTGCCCTATAGGCTCTCCCTAGGACGGCTTATATAGATATCCGGCCTAGGGTTTATAGGAGAGACCTATCCGGCTACGATTATGAGTTGGTTACAAAGTACATCTTGAACTACAAGTAACACTATGGGCCTACGTCGGTAAGTCTTCTAGGCGTTCCCATAGCCGGACTAGACTCCGTCTTTTCTCCCTGACTGGGCCGCCCGTGAAGCAAAGCTCTAACCCGAACTGGGCCACCCTGGTCAGCGAGGAACTGTGAGGATACCCGGAAAGTATATCCCCAACGATAGCCCCCGGAAGCCTCCAAGATCCAAAGTCGGATTCATCATCATCTAGCTTGATCTTTGGCTTGCAGAATCTTGAAGGGTTCCTGAAACTTCACAACAAAAAATATGATCTGGGTCTTTAAAACTAAGTCGGACCTATCAACATGTTACTCGGATTTTCCAGCTTGATTTTCAAACTAAGCCGAAAATTGGTCTCTGACGTCATCTGACACTGGTCATGGTCAAGTCACGTCATCTGACAAAAATCATGTCAGTACGACCGTTGGTGGGTCTGTCGTTCGTCGAACCGAGGCGCCGTTTCAATGCATACACGAAGATCGAGGCGACATAATCATCGTGTGGGTCCTTCTCAGTTCCTTCCACGACGTGTGGCGGTTACACAATGCCATTTGCACGAATCTTGGCACGGTTAGGTGGATATAAGGGGTGAGGATTTTCCTTCTCTCCTATTCACCTGTTCCCTTTGATGTTCCTTCTTCTCCACATCTCCCTAGCGCACGGAACTCTCCCGCCTCCCAGATTCCTAGCGCTGCCCATCCAAGGTCACCGGCGCACCGGAGAAATGGCTTCCTCTTCCTCATCTGGCTTGACAGTGGCAGCGGCGGCGGCGACGGCAGTGGCAGAGAAGGAGAGTAACTAGGGGGTTTGGATCCCGTGCCTCCTCGACGACGAGAAGCTCCAAGGCGTGGATAATGAAGGTCTCCTCCGCGCCGGCGACTGGTGGAGCAGTTTCAGAGAAACCATCCCCCATCCGCACACCCGCGAGCGGGTCAACTTCGGCACCCACCTCGACAGAGGTTTGTCCTTCCCTCCCTCGGAATTCTTTTCCGAGGTGATTGATCATTACGGTGTTCAACTCCACCATCTTCCCTCGAACTCCATCTTAGAGATGAGTTCTTACGCAACTTTGTGCGAGGGGTATCTCGACATCAGGCCAAGTCTCACTTTATTCCGGTACTACTTCCATGTCGGACGGACTCTATCACAGCCGGTAATCCTTACATTACCCGCACTATTAGCCTTTCTGTTAGACGTGAGCGTAGTTATCCTCGTATTTCTGCCAGTGAGTCGGTCAAACAATGGCCGACCACTTTCTTTTACCACAAGGGTGTTCCTGCTCCCGGCAAAGCTACTGCTTTGTCGGCTTTCATCGACGGAGCCGCCATAGCCCAACCGTCTTGGGATGAGGCTCCTCCGGCTCTCAGTGACAATCTAATCCTTGCTAAGAGGCGGATCGAATACCTAATAAAACACAAGGGCATGAAAGGATCCGACCTAGTCTAGTGCTGGGTTGCCCGCCGGATCCAGCCTCTCCAATACCATGGCGACCGTCTGATGCAATCCATCACGGGGTCGAAGAATGATTCCCTCCGCATCAGTCCTAAGGCTTTAAAGCCACATGATTACATAAGCCAGATCAAATGGCTGATCAAGGAGCGGATTGAGAGAAAGATTCCGGACTTGTCTCTGGATATGCACACAGCGGAAGACCCTGTAGTTCCGGTAAGCTTCAATAATAAACCCTTTTATGTGTTTCACCCTTTAAGTTATTTCGCAATACTGAGATATTTTCTTCTTTTCAGCTTGCCGACCTCCCCGAGTTGGAATTCGCTCCACTCGAGGGATATCCTCCAGAGTTTTCTCAGGCGGCGGAACTGGTCCCACTGCCGGACGTTGTGCCCAGGAAGCGCAAAGCTCCGACAGTGGCTATCGGCACAAAGGAGGTGCCAGTCGTGAAGAGGTAACTTTTCAACACAACTTTCGCCTTTGTACCTTACTCGAATTTCTTCCGAGATGTAATGTTTTCCATTCTTATTACATTCTCAAAGCTAAGCAGCTTATCAAGGGGAATATCTCGAAGCCCCTGCGTCAGACGAAGCTAACCATAACTTCTCCTGCCGTGGCTCCTCCGACTCCTGCCCCTCAACCTTCTGCAACACCGATGATTACTCCATCACCAGTTGTCGCAGAAGATCTGGCCCCTTCAACGGAGCCAGTGATCCTTGTATCACAGACTAACATCACCATGAGTGAGTCAGGTTTAGATAAGGGTGAACCCTCTTTGGGTAATGATCCCTCGGTAGAGACCTTTGCCGAAAACCTCCTTAACAATCTGGGGCTTGCCAAACTTGGCTTGTCCTAGAAATCTGCAGAGGAGATCCAGCGGCTGGCCCGACAATGCCTGGGGAGCCATAATCTCTCTGCTGAAGAAGTAGCACAAGAAGCGGAGGACGTCAAGTACTCCGACCTTCTTGAACAAGTCCGCCTTCGCGACGAGGGACTTAGAGCTGGTGTGCTTCCACCACCTACGATTACTCCACTCACCCTCGCTGAGAAGGTTACCACCGAGGTGAACATGTTCCTGAGCAAGCTCACACATGAACATCATGTAAGTCGGAATTTTAACTCACGTTTTTCTTAATTGTACTTTATACCATATCCACTATCCCCCAAGCATGAAGTAGGATATACATTCCGGGTTTATGCTTCCTTAGGATGCCAAAGATTGAACTAGTGTAGCCCGCAAGGCTTGTGCTGATATTAGTAACAACATTAGCCCGAGTCTTTAGTAGACTTCTGACCCTAGGTATTCTGACTTACAAAAAGTTAATTCATATAACCAGGATTTGTTGAAAAATATCTGCAACAAGCGGAGAGAGATCAAGGCTCTCCGACTTGAAAATGCGGAGCTGAAGGTTTCCAAGGATGAGGCCGAAGGTAAACATTCCGAGACTCAAGCCTTGTTCTGCGTTTTCATAGTCGAATATTTTTTGCTGAACTATTGTTCCTTTTTCTTACAGGACTGGTAAAACAGTCTTGTGCTATGATTGAAGAGGCCGAGAACCTCAAAACCCTGGTGGTGGAGAATAAAGAACTTCGCCAAGAGTTGGATAAGCTCAAGGCAGATCATGAGAAGAGCATCGCTCAAATTCTCGAATCCACCTCCATGGCCACTGATGAACGTGATCACCAGATTGCGCTTCAAGATTAGAGAATCTCGGATCTCAACAATGAGCTTTGCAGAGAGAAGGATTTTTCCGAGGCGCTCCGGGCTGAACTCCGGAGTCTTCGAGAAGAGAAGACCAAAGTTGACGACGTCATCTTGGTATGTTCCATCTGTCTGACTTGTCTATTTTCTTCGACTCTTTCGATGTCGGATTTTCTTAACCATTTTTGTGTTATGTGAATAGGTCCTCTGAACTTGATGGACTCCACCTCTGCCGAGCCTCGCACCCACCGGCTTACCCAAGTCGGTGATCTGCTTCATGACTTTCACCAATCCATTGAGGACATTGGTGAAGCTCTCAAGGTTCCATACGCGCGACATTGAGGACATCATGGCATGTCTGACTTTCAGGTGCGAGACAAGGAAAAGGAGATGCCGCAGCTTGTCCGGGAGTAGAACATGTCCTACGCGCGAACTGCAGCGCAAAACGCTCTCACCATGGTCATGAGCCACCATGGAAACATGGAAATCTGGAAAGTGACCAGAGGGTACTGCAAGGTGGACGAAGATGTATATGAGAAAGATATCAAGGCCATCATGGACTCTTGCGCCAGATATGGGTGTCACGTAGCTGACTTAACCATCTACGACACTCTCTTCTTTACTCGCATGGACACACCACCTCCGCCTCTAGAAGAAGCAGATGAAGTTTCTAACGATGAATAGACCGTATCGGATCTGAACATCTCTGAACGTTATCAAATCGAGGCCGATGTATCCAGCGAGCCGGCAACTCTTACTTCCTCTCCTGCATCATAAGTTACCAGAAACAAATGTATTATTCTGAGAAACATTATGATTCTTGTAAATATGCAGTACTATAATTTTGCTAGTGCTAAGCTTTTATCTATTTAGCACTTTTGCCTTAAATTTTTTATGTGCCTGAAATGTTTACATAAGCACTTATACTTTTCTCGTCTACACTTATCGTTTATCTGGCTTTCCGCCTCGCCCCTTTCGTGATCCGGCTAAACCTTCTGCACAGAAACTTTGCCGAGCAACAGAGCTCAATCACTAAACCAGTTTAAACTCTAAAACAAAGCCGGCTTCCAATACCAACAATTCACTACTCGGAAAATACCCGCATCTAGAAATTAGACAAATAACCAAAGTATAGACTAGAAACTTTAGAGTTATACCCGAAGGTAGCATTTTTAGAATCGGAAATCTAAACCAGAACAAACATGAGTACAAAGTTATTTCAAGTGTTCTAGGATTTTCGACTATGACATGATCATTCGGAAATAAGATGGTAAAAAACTTCTCAGAAGAATCTTGAGGCAACCAAGACTTTTATTTCTCACAGAACATGTACATATGTATGATTACAA
Organism: Avena eriantha; assembly: GCA_910589775.1. Lineage (NCBI taxonomy): Eukaryota > Viridiplantae > Streptophyta > Magnoliopsida > Poales > Poaceae > Avena > Avena eriantha. Next base: position 72,626,702 of record OU342742.1, on the reverse strand, counting down.
AGAAGGATAAACTAAGAATAAAAGGGACGTAGCTGAGCAATATTCCACGGTCTGTCTAACTCATCTAGATTTGTACTGCCTCCAGCTCTCTTTCTCTTCTTAGTGGTAGGTCTTTCTTTGACTGGCGTCATGTTAGTTAAGTAGTACGAACCATTGTGTAATACTCGACTAACTAAAAAGGGCCCTTTCCATACCGGGCAAAGTTTGTGCTTTCTTTGTTGCACAAGCCGGAGAACCAAATCACCTTTATTGAAAGATCTATTTCTGACTCACTGGCTATGATACTTGCGTAACTTCTGCTGATAGGCTGTTGATCTCACTTCAGCAACAACGCGAACTTCTTCGACTAAGTCGAGATCATTTTGTCGAGAAATCTCGGCATCCTCTTCGATATACGCGGACACTCTAGGGGAGTGTGAATCAAATCACTAGGAAGAACTGCTTCTGCGCCACAAACTAAGAAGAAAGGTGTGTATCCGGTTGACCTGTTCGGAGTTGTTCATAAACTCCATATTACAGAGGGTAATTCCTCTGCCCAAGCCCCCGCAGCACATCGTAGTGGTGCTTCGAGTCTCGGTTTTAGGCCTTGTAGGATTAAACCATTTGCTCTTTCAACTTGTCCATTAGCCTATGGATGTGCGACTGATGCAATGTCAAGCCGGATATTTTGTTCGTTGCAGAATTCGGCCAATTGTCCCATAGAGAAATTACTCCCGTTGTCCGTGATAATGTTATGCAGATAACCATACCGGATTATAACATCCTCGACAAATCTTTTGGCTGTTACTCCATTACAACTGGTGACAGGTTTAGCCTCAATCCATTTAGTGAATTTATCCACCATCACTAAGAGGTGAGTAAATCCACTTGGAGCTCGTCTAAATGGTCCTACCATGTCAAGCCCCCAGACCATAAAAGGCCATGTTATAGGTATTGTTCGCAGCTGATCAGCTGGAACATGAGCTTGTTTGGCGTATTTTTGGCAGCCCTTGCACGTCATGACCAGCCGTTCAGCATCTGCCTTGGCTGTAAGCCAGAAAAAACTGTGTCTAAAAGCTTTTGACACTAAATATTTGGCTGCAGCGTGGTGACCACACTCGCCTTCGTGGATTTCTCTTAAGATCTCCCCTCCTTCTTCCAGAAATATGCAGCGCTGAAAAACCCCAGAAACACTCCGCTTATAGAGCTCACCTTTGACTATAGTATAGCTGGGAATTACAGCCAGAACCACTATCAAAGGTGAGCCGGATTTGGTCGGATATTCCTCATCCACTCCCTTTATTGAGGGAACTTTAAGGTGCTCTAAAAAAGCGCCATCCGGAACCTCTTTCTGTGCACAATCTATCCGAGATAAGGCATCTGCTTCCTCATTTTCTGCTCGAGGGATGTGTTGAACCTCAAACCCTTCGAACGATTTAGATAAATCATCCACGACAACTTTATATCCTGCCATGTGTTTATTTGCATTACAAATATCTGACACTTGCTGAGCAACAAGATCCGAATCTCCGTAACACATCAAACGTCGGATGCTGATATCCTTAGCAATCCAGATTCCATGTAGCAGTGCTTCATATTTGGCAATATTATTTGTTGCTGTGAAGTGGATCTGCAACACATATAGAATTTTATCTCCTTTGGGTGATTTGAGCACCACGCCAGTCCCCGAGCCCCCTCGAGCCTTAGACCCATCAAAATATAGGGTCCAATATTCCGACTTAGGGAGGGTCATATTCTCCTTCGTCTCTATCCAATCAGCAACAAAGTCGGCAAGGATTTGGGATTTGATTGTTGTCCGAGGTTTGTACTCAATATTGAAAGCTGAGAGCTCTATGCCCCATTTGGCGACGCGTCGTATGGCGTAACTGTTGTTCATTATATCTCTCATGGGAGATGTGCTTACAACGGTAATTGGATGCTCCTGAAAATAGTGTCGTAGCTTACGAGATACCAGAAAAACACTGTAAGCCAGCTTTTGATAGTGCGGATACCGCTGTTTTGATTACGTTAGGACCTCTCTAACAAAGTAAGTCGGACGCCGCACCAAATGTTCCTGATTTTCCTCCGGTCTCTCCACCACCATGACGATACTAACGACTTTTTTTGTCGCAGCAAGATAAAGCAACATCGGTTCCTGTGGTTCCGGTGCAGCAAGGATAGGAGTAGATGAGAGTACTTTCTTCAGGTCTTGTAGTGTAGCTTCGGCTTCGTCGGTCCACACAAAATCCTTGGTCTTTTTCAGGAGTTTGTATAATGGTGCGGCTCTTTCACCGAGCCGGCTTACAAACCGATTGACTGCGGTGATGCAACCAGTTAGTCTTTGTATGTCCTTCAGGCGAGTTGGCCTAGAAATATTGAGTATAGCCTTGATTTTGTCATGGTTCACCTCTATACCTCTTTGGGACACGATGAAACCTAACAATTTTCCGGCTGGGATTCCAAAGAAGCATTTCTTCTGATTAAGCATGATGTTGTATTTTCGTGGATTAGCGAACATTTCCTCCAAGTCAGAAATCAATGTTTCCTTCTTTTTGGACATCACCGCAATATCATCCACGTATGCATGTACATTGCGTCCGAGTTGGTCACGGAGGCAACGTTGCATCATGCGCTGGCAGGTAGCTCCTGCGTTCTTTAGCCCAAAAGGCATCATAACAAAACAGAAGGTTCCGAAGGGGGTTATGAATGAAGTTTTGACTTTGTCAGATTCCTTCATCCGGATTTGGTGATAACCGGAATATGCGTCAAGAAAACTAAGGAGTTCCGAGCCTACCATAGGATCGATAACTTGATCAATCCTAGGCAGAGCGAACGGATCTTTTGGACAAGCCTTGTTCAAGGCAGTATAATCAACACACATCCTTAAATCAGTGGTGTCCTTTTTGGGGACCATTACAGGATTGGCCGACCACTCAGTGTGGATGACCTCTTCTATGAATCCGGCTAACTCGAGCCGTGCTAGTTCGTTAGCTATTGCCTTACGCTTTTCATTGCCAAAACATCGTAAGGACTGATTGACGGGTTTAGCATTCGGGTTTACATTTAAAGAGTGCTCGGCAAGTTCCCTAGGTACTCCAGTCATGTCAGATGGCTGCCATGCGAAGATATCTTGATTTGCTTTGAGGAACTTGACAAGCGTACTTTCCTATGTGCTATCTAGGCCTACGCCTATCTGGGTCACCTTGGAGGGGTCATCATCCTTCAATGGCGTCTTATTCGTCTCTTCTAATGCCTTGAACTCCGGATTCGGCTTTGTCACCTCCTTCTTTGTTGCGGGCATCTCGGACGGATCTATGCTCTCCTTGATCTCCTGGTACTCCTGGGCATGCAGCACGGCTTCAGCAAAGGCGGCATTTCCATCCTCGCACTCTCGCGCTTTCTTCGGCTCTCCCCTGATGGTGATCACGCCGTTGGGACCTAGAATTTTCATCATATTGTAAATGTAACATGGACGAGCCATAAAAGCCTAGTAAGCCAGACGTCCGAATATAGCATGGTACGCGCTCTTGAACGGGACTACTTCGAAGGAAAGTGCCTCTATCCAATAGTTCTTTGGAGTTCCAAAGGTAACGTCCAAAGTGATTTCTCCCAGGGAATTAGCTTGTCTTCCTGGGACAACTCCGTGAAAGATCACAGAGCTATGGTTCAGCTAGGTCTCTGAGATCTTCATCCGGCGTCGCGTTTCGACATACAGAATATTGATACTGCTGCCGCCATCCATGAGAGTCTTGGAGAAACCATAACCGTCAATAAGTGGATTGGCGATTAAGGCGTATTTTCCTCGCTTGTGCAACTTAGGCGGATGATCAGCGCGGTCAAATGTGATTGCCACTTCCGACCAGTCCAAAAATTGGGGGACAGTCGAAACTATTGCATTGAGCTCGTGTAGAACTGCTTTCTTAACCTTTGCTGGTTGAGATCCGAGGAAGGTGACGTAAGTGTCTTTCTTGGTCTGAAATTTTTTCTTCCCTTCCGGCTTGGGATTTGAAGCATCAGCTCCCTCCATGTCGGAATCTTCCTTGGTCTCTTTATCCTTTTCGGGATTCTTCTTTCCCTTCTTTCGCTTAGCCCTGTAGCCAGTGGTATCATCTCTCTTAATGTCGTCGTTGAAACGACACTCGGTGTTTGTGTGGGACGAGCCCCCATTGGCGTCTAAGTGATGCACACATGGATTGTTGGCAATGTCGGCCCAAGTGTAGGTTTTTCCTGGTTGCTGGTCTCCTCTACCTTGAACTCTCGAAGTCCCACGACCACGTCTGCGGCCTCCGCCACATCCTCCTCGTCCTCCAGACCCGAAAGTAGCAGTGACCACTGCCGTTTCCGCGTTGGGTTTCTCTTCTGAGGTATTCTTGCGCTTCTGAGATTGTTGCTTTTGTTGTTTTGCTGACTGTGGCACAACTAGGACGTTGAGTAATCCCTCTGCATCGTCATCTGCATCTGCATACTTGCTCGCTGTTTCTATCATCTCTCCCAAATCAGTGACCTTGTCACACTTCAAGCGATGACGTAGTAGACCAATTGGGAGACCTGCTATGAAAGCTTCAATCGCAGTTTGTTCATTTACTCCTTCACAGGAGTTCTTGGTGTCGATCCATCATCCAAGGTAATCCCGGCAAGTTTCTCCGGCTTTCTGGGTGCAACGTTGTAGGTCTCCGACCGTACAGGGCCTTCGATATGTGCCTTCGAAATTCCGAAAGAACGCACTTTGCATGACGTACCAGTTGTGGATGGTGTTCTCCAGAAGTTCATTAAGCCATGATCGCGCCGTCTTCCGCAGCATGAGTGGGAGATATCGGGTTGCGACTAGGCTGTTTCCGCCTTTGGCGATGCAGCAACCTTGGAAAAAATCCTGTAGCCAAGTATCTGGCCGAGCAATGCCGTTGTAGGCTTGGATATGTCTTGAGATAGCAAATCGTTCCGGGAATCTTGTGGCTCTTATGCGTGGTCTGAAGCACTTTGGGACCACGTATATATCATCATTTTCAAAGCGTCGCGCCTCTATATTGGAGTTGATCATGTGCCTTGCATCATTCGGGGATAGAGATCGTCCCGAGAGTCGGCTGTGGATGCGGTGCCTTGGATCTGGACTTCGGCTTCTGCCACCACCTCCTCCACCACGACGCCCTCCATCGCATCCTTGGGGGTCGTTGTGATGGCTACTTGGCAGAGAGGGTGGAGCAGCTGGGTTATTTCCAGCTGATCGCCGACCTCCATCCGGAGCGTCATTATTGCGGTTCCGGGGAGGGTCTTCATTGTGACGAGCCCCCTGCCGGCCTGTCTCGGCATGGTATCCACCGTTCTATTGTCCGTCAACCGGACGGCTTGTATGTCTAGGAGGTGGCATTCTTTGTCGGTCCTCCTCCCATCGTTTCTCCTTATCATCGTCCCTGCGGTCTTTCCACTCTCGCCGTGGCGGGTTCCTCGGATGCAGTGCAGCAATTGCCTCTTGCTCCGCAACTGGGTTGACGCTACGCCAATCACAGCCGGGTTTGTGGTGCTGTCCCGAAGATCCGCTTCTTGAGTAATTGTCTTCCCGGTGATCGGAACGGTGGTGCTGCTCCGGAACGCGCTGGGGTCTTACGTTAGCCCATGCCGGATCTGTGCGACACTAGTCGGAATCAGAGACCAGCTTCCGTACATGGCGACCTTTTGCTACTCCAGTCCCTTGTTGAGTAATTTGATGCCCAACCAGATCTCCTCCAGGCCTAGATTAGCCGATAGAATTTCTCGGGCCGCCACGGTGTTCTGTACCGGAGTTGGATACACCCAATCCCCTTTGCTATCTTTCCGAGGCTTCCCCATTTCTTCTCCGAAAAGGACGGCATGAATCTGCGGGAATTGGTTGTCATTAGTATGATGTTTCCTGGTCTTCTGGTATTTCCTGGAGTTGCTTCTCCGCAGATGCTATGCGTTTCTTTTCCTCCTCAATGTTTTTGGCTTCATCGAGGAGTTGTTGTCGACGCGCTTCTAGGGCCTATGCCCTCTCGTCCAGTTCTTCAGCAGTAAGTTCTGTAGCTGTAGGAATAGGTGTGGTTAATGCAGCATCGATGAATTTACGTGCACCTTCAGTGATCACGTGTCCATCCACCGGTTCTTTTTTTTGGGCTCGTTTGGGATAAGTGCTCCATCCGAGTCTTCCTCATATTCCTCCGCAATCACCTCCTCTGCCAGAGGATCTTTTGCCAGGGTCTTGTTCTTTTTCTTTGCCTTCTTGGCAGTGCCGGTAGGAAAGACGGCTTTGGGTCCATTTCCCGGAGTCAAGCTTTGATCGGTACTTTCAGACATCTGGACTTCGGGATTATCTCCGACTTCCATGTCATCCTGCGCTTTGGGAGAGTGTTCCCCGGATCCTTCATCCATGGCTTCTCCTTCCTCTGCAGCTTTGGAGTTATACTCCTCTTCATATTCCGCGGAGAACTTTCAGAAATCTGCTGACATCATCGATTCATACGAGGATGCGGGTACGTCGGCGTTTGATCCGATCGCCTCCAGCATGGAGTCGGTGTTGTCTCCAGCATCAGAAGAGCCGGATCCGGATCCCACATATCCGATGAAGTGCGATGCGTGCTTCCTGAGGTACCTGCGGCTCTCGCGATCGGCTTCATCGAAACTTTTGATGGTCTCGAGAATTGCATCTACGCCTGAGTTTTGCATTATCATACGTCGCAGCGTGTACCTTAGGAAAGGCTTGTCTGTCCCGGCATCATCAGAGCCGGAATCAGTATCATTTCTATGCTCCTCCTGGATTTCGAGTTCAATGGGTGGGTCGATCTGGGATTTGGTCTCTCCAAGGAGATCCACTCCAGATTCGACTTGGACCGCAAGGTCTGCTTCAGGCTCGAATTTCTGCACTATCTCTGCGACTGGTGCGGGTTGGGTAGGTTTAGTGTTTTCTGAGATCCGGAACTCTGCCACCTCCACGGACAAAGGGGACCCAGAAATTTCCTCTGCCGCTATCATCACCGCTGGGGTGGGTGGGACAGTTTTAGCGAAACCGATGTAAACATCGATCTCGCCAAAAAACATGATGGTGTAGGTAGTCACAGCCTCCGTAGCCAGAATCCAGGTCTTGTCGAGAACGATGAGAGGGACGTCGCTGGCGTAGAGGATGCGACCGATGGTGATAGTTTCGCCGATTCCGATTCTTGCAGATTCCGCTCGGAACGCAGATCCGAAGCTCACTTGCCCCACGGTGGGCGCCAACTGTCGTCGGATTGATGAAAAGTACACCATCTGGGGGTCCTCGAGGCATGTAGAAGAGAGGGGGGTGAGACGTACGGTGTTCCGGGACGGTGAGCACACAAGTTTACCCAGGTTCGAATCCGCCGGCTTTGGACGGATCCTACTCCTGCTAGCAATCCAGTAATACGGCAATGCCAGAATATGGGTTACAAGGGTTCACCTATGTGAGTTGAGATTGTAGACTATTGAGGGTGCCCTAAAGACTCTCCCTAGGATGGCTTATATAGATATCTGGCCTAGGGTTTACAGGAGAGTCCTATCCGGCTACGATTAAGAGTAGGTTTTAGAGTACATCTTGAACTACCAGTTACACTATGGGCCTATGTTGGTAAGTCTTCTGGGCCTTCCCGTAGCCGGACTAGACTCCGTCTTTTCTCCCTGACTAGGCCGCCCGTGAAGCAAAGCTTTAACCCAAAGTGGGCCACCCTGGTCAGCGAGGAACTGTGAGGATACCCGAAAAGTATATCCCCAACACTTACCAAAGTCCGTTTTGGAAACTTTGGTGCCATTTTCACTTTATACAAAATATTCATAATTAGTAACCATTAATTGCAATGATGCATCATAATAAAGAATTATCGCACTAAAAGATATAATGAAATATTCGCAATTGAATATTTATCATATAATCTAGATAACTCTTTACCGTTGCTCCTAGACTCCTACAGGTAGTTCCCTTTACTAGGTTTCCAACCTAAGGTCAAAGAAATTTCTTTGATACCAGTTGCGGTGACCTAGCATACCACTGCATGTGTAGTACACTATAGTCGTTGACATGACATCCACAGAACACCATTCTGTAAATAGGACATCCCTTAGAGTGGTACAATAGAAACATTACGGGTCCATATTACAACATACACACCTCATTATTATTACAATACCAGAAGTTCGAGAATTCAAGTGATTCAAACTTACAAAACATATCACTTATTTCATAAGTTCAGCAGAAGAATGAAAGACACAACGATAAGAAGAACGTTAGCTCAACAGCTTATTCTATAGGGTTCATGCTCCTCGGCTCAACCTAGGTAACTACATTCCGGCCTGACAACTACTCTGACTCGTCGTCTTCAGCTCCATCATGTATCCCATAGTCCACCCCTTCGATTCCACCGGACAGGTCCGGCTCTTCATAGTAGACGTCGCTCTGGACTTCCGTAGCATACACCTATTCATATTTTTGGCCCTCAAAGTCTAGCAAGGGGTTCAATGGAAAGAGTGAGTAACAACGTTACCTAGCAAGTTCACTATATGCAAGGTGGGAACTTTGATGCTCTAACTACCACCTTGGACTATAAGTCCTTGGTACTATGCAGTTTTAGTAAAAATTTATTCAAAGATTGATTTTATTATCAAAAACTATGCCCATGAGCTTTCAAAGGTTGACCAGAACTTCATGGAGTTCCTTTCCTACCGTGTTCGTAGCTCCTTCCCGGAACAGGGAGTCACATGTCACAATTCTTACACTCTATAGAGGTGCATTGCTTTACCCATAATAGACCAAATCCTTGTTGCACAACTGGGCATACTTTCCCATCCACAATTCCTTGATGTGGGGCCCAGTAGATGATCCAAGGCAATCACTACCCCTCTCCGCGACCCCACATGAAGACACGACCTCCCCAAGCCGATATACCTCCGTTAACCTCCATATAGGCAGATATAACCCTGGCAACCCCTTGGAGACTCTAGTGAGCAGATCATGTCCCTAGAAACCCCCATATAGGCAGATATACCTCTGACAGCCCCTCACGGAAAGTCTAGACACCAATATCGTGGGGAACTAGGAGTCCCACCCACCTGCTGAGTCCCTGCAAGGAAGCTACAGCCTCGCGATAAGGTCATCCCTCCATGCGAAAGGAAGAAGATCCAGCCGACTTCTCTGTCCAATTCCAGATCTCATGGTTAACGTGTAATATACGGTGCTAGAATCACTGATGTCATGGGTTATTAAGTCCTATTTGTTTTGCAATTGGAATCTTCAATTCCTCTGTAATTCTTAGTATTTATCATCACTTAGGATGATAATAGCATTTCATTTGTTTGGGAAAATACTTATTTTCTATCTCTTTTAGAACTTAGGTGATAACACACAATTTTCAAATACTTTCATAAAGAATCTTTAAAGGACATGAGCAAGTTGTGAACTTGCCTTGTTACTACAAGGTAGTGAAGTCGGATACTTCCACTTGACCTTGAGCTCCGGTTTCTACAGAAGAAGCAATGTCATGCAATGATTTATTATCTTCCTTCTTCGTGTGTTTTACCCACCTTATAAAGGGTTTATGTTTCTTTTAATTAACTAAAAGAAAAGTATTACTCAAGAACCATTAACTTCATATAATTTGTATATCTAGTATTATTATCATAACTAGTATTATTCTAAGAGTCTAAAAATGAGTTTATTTAATTTTTAACTCTTTTAAATGTTTAACTAAAATTCCTTTAAGGAAATAAAACTTTATTTTTATCACACTTGATTTATTTTTCAAAAATACAAACTAGTGTTTTTCTATAATATCACTTCCTTTTAGGATATTAAAAATGAATTTTATTCCATTTTAAGTGTTTTGTATATTTTTATAAAATTCCAAAAGGAGTTTATACATCAATAATAACCGTTCTAAATTTAATTACCGAAAATTCTATTTATTAATTTTTTTCTTGAATAGAGGACACTTTTGTGAGTTCATTAGTATTTTATTTATATTTTTAGGATTTTTATTTTATTACTTAGAAGCTTTTAAGTCCTAGGGGTATTTTGTTCTTTTGATAAATTTCTTAAACTTTTCTTTTAAACATCTGGACCTAGCCCATTGGGCTAGCCCAGCCTTGACTCGGCTCACCTGGGTTGGTCAATCTCTTTCGGATCGATTGGCCCAGTACCACTCGTTCCCCTCTCTCTCTCTCACGCATTCACTCTTCTCTCTCACACCCTCGTGGAGACGTTGTGCTACCGACATCGCTATCACGTGAGTCCGGCCTCCCCAGGCCTCTTCGGCCGCCGCCCTGGTGCACGATGGGGTAGACGACACCACTCCATCGATTGGTCCAGTTTGATTTGTTGTAGGGCACTTCTTCTGGCCAGGCCCCCTCCACCCTGAACCCTTGGGTTTGGTGGTTGCCGGTGATGTGGTGTTCCACCGCCCATACGATGTTGTGTCACGACTTCACTGGCCCTGTGGTGCCGCCGTTGCTGCCGCCTCATGGCTCGGCGCGGGTTGTAGTCCCCTCGAGTGCTCCCTGTGCTGCCATGTGCGCTCGCTAGTGATTTTGCTTCCTTTTCTAACTTTAGCGAGGACCCCGAGTAAGTCTACCTCTCTCCCCCTCTAGTCCTCCCTTACAACTTTGTGGGTGCCTATGGTGAGGAACCTAAATAGGGGTCATCCCTGTGTTGGGATTACTAAGGCAATGAACGATTTAGGAGTAATTGGTGGTGATTAGTCTATGCAGAATTACTGTATATTGGTGGACTTTGAAATTGATGACAATGGCTCTGTTAAATGCATGCTTCTATGATATTGGATTATTGTCACTTGTAAACTTGGAATGTTTTGACTCTGATCCAGGTTGAGAGTGGATTTGTTCCCATATTGGAACATGTAGTTGGCTTCCTGTTCAAATACTACTGATGCATTCTTGTTGATAGCTTCTTATGTAAAGCAGAATGATTCCTAAGTACTGTATTAAGAAGATGATTGAGTATCTTCTTGAAAGAATTGGATTATGAAATCCCTAGGTAGAATCTGCTTGGTTAGGATGAATCCTTGTGACACCTTCATTTGAATGGTACACAAGCTTTATCCCGATACTAGGCTATTTTCTATTTGTATTCTAGAGTGTTTGAGAGTTGAAGAACTCTATTGGATAAGTTAGCCTGTGGTACTTATTAATTTTATAAAGCCTGTGATGCTGGTCTGACGCAAAGCTATGGAAAAATAGTTGTTTTCTCTTGTTGCTTCCCTTATTAAATGATCTTGGATGGATAACCTCAAGATATCATTCCTATAGTGCTTTGGGAAATTAATTTGATAGGCGTTGGTAAAGTTAATATAATAGATCCTTACTGTTTAAGCTAGATCCAGAAGCTATAAGTACTTCTGAGGTGCTACCATCCATGGGATGTGCCCAGAAATCTCCACTTAAGGCTGCAATCTAATTAGCTGTAGAAACATGTGTTATTATCCAAGATCACTGATGCGCAGGCTGATATCTTGGTGTGTCTTGCAAAGATTGATTGTTTGGCTTTGTTTTATTCCTTCTATGACGGATAAATCCCACTTGGGTGTCTTTCTGAGAAGATCTCATATGAAACAACACATGCTTATAAAAGATTTAACATGTGATGGTTTTGTATAAACTAACCACACAACTTGCTTGTTGGTGATGTTGTGGTGTTGCTTGATTTTGCTGGCTTGATCTTGGTAACTTCATCACTCCCTGGAGCCTGTTTTGCACACCCCGGGTTCTGGTTCTGCTCCTCCTTGCTCCTGTGACCTTGTACTTGTCCTTGCTATCCTCCTGCACCACCCCCTCCTTATGTCACCATTCTGTGGTCATTTGATGGTTGATTTGGTAAGCTATCTGGTGGATTTGTTTGGGAAGTGAACAGACTCACTGTGTTCTTGCAGGGTGCTTGAGAAAAGGAAATGAGCTCCCTAGTAGTTGTGCTATGGCTGTGAACTCCTTTTTGACTGCTTGTGTTGTTGCTGCTGTTTGGACAACACACTACATGCAATTAGATGATTAAGATGCCTTGCTGCTTGGACATTTGTGGATCAGATCAAGTGAACCGACTTTCACTTCTTATCTTTTTACTGGTTACTTTCCTGCTGAAACTTGCCCCTTTCTCTATACTCAATGATGTAATAAGAACAATGCACCACACTGTTCTCTACTGAGAGTAAAACTAAATATTTAATATATTGTTTCCCCTTTTTGTTTCTTTTATTTTGCAGGAACAAAGATCTAGATTGTCAAGACTTAGTATAGGAGTAGATAGATTTTCATTGTAATCTTCTTCTTATCCTTTTGTAATGAATCTTGTAAAGATATTCTTATAATTCAATAAAGTTTTATTTCATTAGATTCCATTCCCTATAATATTCTGCCTTGGTGTATTATCTCAATTTGTAATATTATTATAGAATAATGAAAAGAAATAAGAATTCATTTCTTATTTGAGTTTCCTTGTCTTAAGTTCCTATTATGGTTCAATATACCTTTAATATAATCAAGCAATATTACTAAATCATTTTGGAAAACAATGTAATATTACTCACTTCTATTTTCCAAATATTTTCCAAATGATTTAAATTTCAAATTTGAATTCAAATAATTTCCCTCCAAAACTCATTAATTCCTAAAGGTCATGTCAACAGTTTATAGCAATCACCAGAAAGAGCTATTCCTACCTCTTGTTAGTGAAAGAAACTCTGATCTCTTTAGGCTTTTGTTTGGCAAAAATTTACCCGGATTTTACAAATGAATGCATGAATATGCGCAGATTCCTATTTCTACCCTTCGTTGGTTCCTAAATGATGGGGTGTTACATAAACTTATCTGGATTGCATAAAAAATTCTTCGAGCCCAATCTCGCTACATCCGGCTGCACTCCGTTAGCCGAGAGGAACTTTCATGCTTCCAGTGGGGGCACGCGAGCGCACCCACTGGGTGTAGCCCCCGAGTTTTGGAGTAGTTGACGTAGACAACTACTTCGAAACTTTAACATGCATCTTCTACTTCAACCAGCTCGGCATCATAAGTCGGTCGTGTCGTAGGCTGTGCCAAAAAGATTAATAGTTGTGTTATTTAGTAAACTGACATATGAGGCTTTCTTTGTCGATTAATCAATGGCTTCGAATGTTTGCAAAAACTAGCTCGCGTATGCCTAGACGTGTAATCGGTTTCTTGTGCATTTTGTTGTTTATGCTGTGTCCTTGCCAGAAGGTGGGTCAGGTTGTGTTATGTAGCCGGAATTGAAGGGTTAGCTGACAGGCATTGGCACAATACTAGGGATTTAGCAACCGAAAATGTAAGAGCTAGACCTTTGTCATGGTGGTGTCACGGCAGATGTCATGGATAGGCTAAAGGTGGGGACTAAATGTACTAGGGGAATCCAGGGAGGGATAGTGTGGTGATTCCACACATAGTAGCTTTGTATTTGATTCATTTCCAAGGTTTACAAGTGCTCCTTGAGCTTTATTGGGGAGAGGAGGAAGAAGAACTCTCTTACTCTCACCGGTAGTAAAACACAACTCTCTAGGAGACAACCAGAAAAACCAACCCACTTCAGATCAACCCTTTCTATAGAGGCCCTAGCCCTCCTTATATAGGGATGGCTAGGTCTCCAATTAGGGCATACGTGGATGCATATTCCAAGGAATATGCCTCTTCCCAAAATACTAAGCCGACCGGGTCACTTTAGCCCAGCGTCATCCATGCAGAGGCTATGTAAGCCTCTGCGGCGCCTGTGTCATCCGACATAGGCATCGTCACCTTTGTCGGCCACGCCTCGGTGGTCCTGGCCTCTGTCCGCTTCGCTCACGCTCTGCGTACAGTGGTCACCTTTGACCAGGGAGATACCTTCCTTCTCTTACAAGCTTGATATAACCCAGATCGTACCTAGTTGATCCGGCCACAGCTGTTCCTGCATATAAGTCAGATACAACTTACCGACATATGGCGTAAGTCGGTTGAGACCCAGTTAGGTGGACGTCCCCTGGCCCAGGTTACTCCGTGATTCGGCCTGCCTTGAGGTGACTCGGCCAGCACTTGCTTTGACCTTGCCGTACCTCGGCTAACTAGACCTTTATACCCTGGCGTGACCCTACCCGGGGGTATCCCCCCAACATTAGTCCCCGAAGCTAGTGCGGTCTTAGCTGCTTTAGCCGCTAAGGCCACATAATCTAGCTTCCATAGGTTTATTTTCCCTTGGCACATTCCAAGTTTTTACTTGTTGTCCGAGTCACCTCATACTCATCCGGGTCATTCTTCCTTCTCTCGTACGCTTCCCCACATGGAGGCTGATCATTACTTTGCCTCATTTTAAGGGCATGCGACTGTAACCGCCGTAGTTATTGTCAGAAGTTACTGTAACCGTATCATAACGTCGCGTCGTGGGATCCGCTGTGCCCTGTGGCCCTTATTGTGGCTCATCGCTGATTGGTTGATCCGGGTCATACACGGCCACACCGTGTGGCCCGCCCGCACACAGCGATCCCACTACCCCTCAAGGGAGTGGTTAAATAGGGGAGGGGCGCGCCCCTTGTGTCTTTTCCCCACTTCCGCGCCCCTCTGCCTCTGCTTCTTCCTCTTCCTCTCCAGCGACAGCGCCGCTGCCGCACTGCTTCCACACGCACCAGTGCCGCCACCACCTCCACGCATCTCCTCCACCACGGGTCCTCGCCAGTCCAGGCCTGTGCCCCCACCGCCGCTAGCGCCAGTGGGGACAACGATCTCGAGATGACGGAGGAGGAGCTCGCCGTTGCTGAGCAGGAGATGGAGGAATACGCGGCGAACACCGACCGCGGCGCGTGGGCTGGATCCTGGGTTTGCCAGGATGACCTGGATTGGCTGTACCGCACTAGGCGCATCCCAGAGGGCGTCACCGCATGCCTCGCTGCTGCCGAGTTTGCCCCCTCACCCAATCCGGGTGAGTATGTGGTGTTTCTATCCCACTTCCAACGCACTCCCCGTTAGTGATTTTTTCCACGACTGGCTCAATACGTACGAGCTTCAGCCGCACCATCTTCCGGCTAACGCCATCACGTCTCTTTCTGCCTTCGCTTCCACCATCGAGGGCTACGCCGGAGTATGGCCCACGAAGGAGCTCTGGATCCGGTTCTTTGGCCTTCGTCGGAACGTGATTCCGAACATACAACTTGATCCGGAGGACAAACAACTCACGGAGTTCGACGCTGCGTCTATCTCTCCCCGGAAGCTGTCCATCTTCCCCCGAGTCACGGGGCTTGACTCTTGCAAGGGATGGGCCCGAACCTTCTTCTATGTCCGGAACAGCACATCTGAGGATTTGATCCAGCTGCGCCCCTACGCTCCAGGTCCTCCTAACCTAGATTTATGGGACAAGGTCCCCAAGAAGCCCACTGTCCTGGCGAACCAAGTCAACAAAAGGTTCTAAGAGCTGAAAGATCAGGGATTGCGCAATGAAGATGCAATGATCATGTTTGTTCGCAACCGGATCTCCCCTCTCCAGAAACGCACGCACAAACTCTGTCACATGAGCTGGGGCCGTGACCCCAATCGGACCTCTCCATTCGAGTTAAGCAATACCGAGATCTACCGCCGGGTCAAGGCCCTCTTCACCACCCACAAGGACTTCTCTTCTGAGTGGATGTGGGGGATTGAACACTTTTGCCGAGATATGCTTCCTCCTGCGGTAAGTCTCGTGCTCCAAAATCTTTCCGAATTAAATCATATGTTGGTCTTTATTGTATGTTTAATCTTGTTGCCTTTTCTTTCCCTTAGATGTTTCTTCATCAAACCATCGAGGATGGTACCGAGCCTTCTCTCAAATGGGCGCCCGATCGCGATACCTCGGACGAGGAGGAACCGGATCAGGAGATGTTCCTGCCTATGGCAGATGCGACCAAGCGACCCACCGGTAAACTCTCTTCCATTAGAGATTGGCCCGACGATGAAGATGATTCGGACGTTGAGGTGATGGAGGCATTTGATGCTGTCCCCCTTTCTTATGCTTTTCCGGCATTAGCTAACCCCGGTGGGTAGATCCATGAAGACCCTCCCCTTGCCGTGGGTGAGCCCATCCCGGTCGCGCCGAAGAAGAAGAGGGGAGATGCATCAGCTTCTTCCTCTGGACCTTCTCAGCCAGCTAAAAGGCGAAAGAAGTCTGGGGACAAAACTGCCACCAAGCCTCCAACCATGGTCACATCCCGGAGGGCTCGGAAGCCCAAAGAGCCTCTGACCTCGGATGAGTAAGCCACTTCTCCCTTTGCTATTTATCTGTTCTTCCTTTGTTGTAGTTTCTCATCATTTATGATTTGATTCGACAGGGCCGCGGTGGAGGTCCCCAGAGTGGATCCGACATTGCGTCTCTTCTCCGACACAGCCCTTCTCCCCCTCGTGGTGACGATTCACGCCTGTTGAGCCCCATCCATGAGGGCTCAACGGCTGCTCCAGGTTCTAGCCCACCTCGTCAAGAGGAGGGAAACCTCGGAACAGGGGAAGCGGTTCTACCGAGGCTACAGCTGCTCCTTCTTCGGCACAGCCACAACCAGCCACCACCGAGGTTCCTTCCGCACCTCCGTCGAAACGGAAATCTGTACCAGCATCCGCTCCAGCACCAGCAGTAACAACACAAGCACCAACAGCAGCACCAAGCCCCTCCGCCTCGTCCAAGTCTTCCAAGCCTCGGCGAGAAGGCACCAGCAGCAAGGGAAGCAGTAAGGCAGCTCCCAAGGGCAAATCTGCAGCAGCAACTTCAACTTCTCAGCAACATCCTAAGGGCAAAAAGGCTCCTGATGCCACTAGGTCAGCGTCCATCGAGACTGGACAGCGCACACTTGCGTCCATGCTCACAAAAAAGACTCCACCACCAAAGGACGCCCCTGCCGAGCCAGCTGATGTGCAACTTGTTTTGCACACCAGTCTGGCACTTGCCCAGGTTGAGAGGAGGGAAGCTCATGCTAAGGGTCTAGTTGCACCCCACATGCTCAGCGGTGAACGATATCCTCCGACCTTGATCGAGTTTGTGAACAACTGGAACAAAGCAGAGTTCGTCCACAATGACGATTTCCTGGAGAAGTTCGGTCCCACCGAATTTGTTGCCCAAATGAATACCGCTGCCAAGGCAATTAACCTTGCAGGTCGGATGATGGAGGTGCGTTATTTTGCCTTTTCCTTAGCATGCAGAAGATATTAGTGACATAACCATTAGTCCCTGAGCCTCCGGGGGAGTAATTCGTTACTCGGCCGGATGCTCCTTAGAGAATTAACGTAGCTCCTTCATAACTTCGAATATGCACACACCTAGAGCCGGGTTAAGTTCCACTTGGCCCGGATCTTGTACACTTCGAATATGCACACACCTAGAGCCGGGTTAAGTTCCACTTGGCCCGGATTTTGTACACTTCGAATATGCACACACCTAGAGCCGGGTTAAGTTCCACTTGGCCTGGATTTTGTACACTTCGAATATGCACACACCTAGAGCGGGGTTAAGTTCCACTTGGCCCGGATTTTGTACACTTCGAATATGCACACACCTAGAGCCGGGTTAAGTTCCACTTGGCCCGGATTTTGTACACTTCGAATATGCACACACCTACAGCCGGGTTAAGTTCCACTTGGCCCGGATTTTGTACACTTCAAATATGCACACACCTAGAGCCGGGTTAAGTTCCACTTGTCCCGGATTTTGTACACTTCGAATATGCACACACCTAGAGCCGGGTTAAGTTCCACTTGGCCCGGATTTTGTACACTTCGAATATGCACAAGACTAAGCTATCTTTTTGTACTTTTAGGTGACCACCAACCGCCGGAGCGCTGAGTTTCGGCGTCTCCCGGATTCTCACAAGATGCTGCGTGCAAAACATACTACACTTCTCGCCGAACATGATAAAAGGGGTAAGTTTTCTTCTTTGCATTTTAACATTTCTCTTCATCTTTTTCCGCTAAACTAATCCCTCATTCGGATTTTGCAGCTAGTGTGGAGGCTGAGAATATCCTTATGAGGAAAAACATAGACTAGATAAAGGGTAAGTTAATCTTGCTCCACCTTGCTGTGCTTTCTATCTCCTTTTCTCCTTGGCTCGGCAAATATTCATACTTCGGCTTTGCCGGGTCAACAAACTATTTCAGCTTCTCTTGAAGATAGTGTGCCCGTGCCTGATATGATGCTGCATTTTCTCGAACAAGCAGGGAAGCACCAAGCTGAACTTAAGTAAAAAGACGACGAGCTTGCCCTCCTCCAAACCAAAGATGAAGAAATTGCCTAGCTTAAGGCAGATATGAAGAAGCTCAAGGCACAACACAAATCCGAACTGGAGAAGGCAGGCCAAGACTTTACTGAAGAAAGAGAGCGCCTCAACCTCGAGATCGCCAAGGACCAAGAACTTCTCAAGGAGTCCAACGTCAAGCTTGAGTCGGCGAATACTGAACTCGTGCAACTTCGGAAAAGCCGTGATGAATATACCAAGGAGCTGACCCGGATCCACATCCAAATTTCACGTAAGTTCTTTTCCTTCATCCGGCATTAACTTCTCCGGGTTGCTTCACATGCCTTTTCCTTAATTGCTTCATTTGTCTTGTTTGCAGGCAAATTTCCAGAGGGCAATGCCATTGCAACCACTGCTGTTGCCAAGTTCCGCCAGAGAGGGGTACCCCCATTGCTCCTGACGCCGGTGAAATTCCTTACGACATAGAGGACCTGCTGGTCAGCTTGTCCTCTCGCATGAAAATTGTGAAGAATTATGGAAAGGATAGCCTTGATGTGGCAATCCGGATCTTCAACGCATTTTGGCCTGATGAAGATACTCCAGAGGGGACCGCGGCTCTCGTCGACAAGTTAATGGACTGCGAGACCTAGCTCGACCTTTGGAGGGAATCTGCTGGACGCGTCGGAGCTGAGATCGTTCTCCACTACGTGCTTACGTGGTATGAGAAGATTGACCTCAAACTCCTTGAGCGCATGCGCACCGGATCAAGGTGGTCCACAGACCTGGATTGGGTAGCTCGGTGCAAGGCTTGTGCCCATAGCTTCATCCAATACGCCCCCATTCATCAATGGAACGAGGGACCAAGCTTCCTAGATGCTGTCGACGATGAAAATGTCGAAGATGGTTCGGGTGAAGATGAAGAGGACGAGGCTTCGGACGTCAAGGAAGACAAAAATGACGCTGAAGCCGAAGCTGGGGTTGCACCTGCTGGCGCTGAATTACCTCCTCCTGCTGCTCCTTGAGCGAAAAAGTTTTAAATTTTATCAGAACCCCGGTATACTGGGTGCAATTGTATTAAGCACTTAAGTGATATTTTGCTACTAAGTTTATGTGCCGGATTAACTTGGGCGTAGTCCCCGAGTTTCATTTTCTTGTTCCTCCAATTTCTTGGCTCGGCTCGTGTCTACCTTGGTTTGGTTTATTGACTTACGAGTCCGAGCTTCAAAAATTGACTTAACAATACTTGGAAACTTTAGGATTAGCTCAAAATAATTCAGCAGATTAAATATAAAATAAACACAAGGTTAGTCCAAATAACAAATGTCGGCTCGATCAAGTTTCTTTCCTTAGTCGTTTTTCATGTGCTACGCAATTCCAAACTTGTTCTCTTGCTTGCCATGAAGCCAAATCTTGTTGGACAGTAGCAAGTCGAAACGTTGGGTTTTTGGTGCTCACATATTACTAATCTGGCTTAGGTAGAAGTAACTTTCGCCAGCCGACATATAAATGATAAATACAGAAGATAACAAATACTATTAAGGCAATCCCCGAGTTACTTCTCGAGGTGCCAACACGTCATTGATAAGCTCATTGCCGGCATACATACCGACATATGCGAGACTCAGATACATACACTTCTTTGCTAAGTGTAGAAAGGATGAAGTAGAGCTACATTCCATGGACGCTTAGATTCCTCGCCAGACCTGTCCGCCTTGTTCTTCTCCTGTGGTTTTGCATCGATAAGATAATATGAGTCATTGTGCAACGCTTTGCTCACAATGAATGGCCCTTCCCATGGGGGGATAATTTATGCATGCCAGTAGTATGTTGTACCAACCGGAGTACCAGATCACCTTCCCGGAAAACTCGGGGGCTTACTTTCCGGCTATGATAGCATCGGAGATTTTGCTGATATATGGTGGATCTGGACAATGCCAATTCTCTCGCTTCTTCCAGCAGATCAACATCATTTTGCCGGGCTTCTTGCACTTAGGCTTCAATGTATTGGGTGACCCTAGGTGAGTCATGCTCTATGTCGGCTGGTAATACAGCTTCTGCCCCATATACCAGAAAAAATGGCATATAGCCTGTTGATCGATTCGGAGTTGTTCTTAGACTCCACATTACCGCTGGTAGTTCTTCTATCCAGCACCCTGCTGATCTTTGCAGCGGCTCAATGAGCCGGGGTTTTATCCCGGACAATACTAATCTGTTGGATCTTTCCACTTGTTCGTTCGATGCGGGGTGGGCTACCAAGGCAACGTCCCGGCAGAAACGTGCAAATACTCCTTCAGCAAAATTTGTGCCATTATCCGTTATGATACTGTGAGGATAACCGTATCTCAAGATGATATCTTTGAGGAATTTTACGGCAGTAGCTCCATCACATTTTCTTATTGGCTTCACTTCAATCCATTGTGTAAATTTGTCAACCATGACCAAGATGTGGGTCAAGTTCCCTCTTGCTGGTTTAAACGGGCCAACCATGTCCAAGCACCATACGACAAATGGACATGTAATTGGTATGGTCTTGAGCTCAGACATTGGCATATGCGTCTTGGTAGCATATCATTGACAGCCATTGCATTTTCTTACCAGATCTTCTGCTTGTTCCAAGGCACTTGGCCAGTAGAACCCATGATGGAAAGGTTTTGCTACCAAGGCTCTGGACGAGGCATGATGCCCACATTCCCCTTGATGTATATCTCGGAGGATGTCAAGTCCTTCCTCCGGGTCAACACATCGCTGGAGGACATTAGTCACACTCCTTTTGTATAGCTTGGAATTAATGATCGTGTATGCTTTTGCTCTCCTCTGAGTTTGCCTGGAAAGCACAGCGGGTAAAGTTCCATCTTTTAGGAATTGGAATATGGGTAGCGCCCAAACTGGTACAGCTCGCACTGGGAACACATCCTCATCAATTTCCATCTGAACCACCGGCATAACTTCAAAGGATCATGTTGTGCAGTCCCCGGGTTTGCCAAGGCAATCCCCAGGTTTGCCAAGGCAGTCCCCGGGTTTGCCAAGGTAGTCCCCGGGTTTCATGAACCACTCACCACATCAATGTCCATGGGCACAGCTTCCGATTCCGGATTTGTCGGGATAAAAATTGAGTCGGACTCCGGGGATGGCCTGATAGATGGTTTTCTGAGATGCTCTAATGCTACACCCGGTGGAATTGCTTGTCAGATTGATCCGAGCTTCGACAATATGTCAGCAGCCTCATTTTCCACCCAGGGTATATGGTGAAATTCGCATCCCTCAAAGTAACCAAATATCTTCTGCACATGAAATCTGTATAATGCCACGTTTGCATCTAAAGCATCCCATTGTCCGAGACTTGCTGGACTAGAAGATCCGGGTCACCGAAGCATTGGATCCGACGTATTCCAATCTCTTTTCCCACTTTGAGCCCATGTACAAGTGCCTCATATTCTACAACATTGTTTGATGTAGTGAGGTGAATTTGCAGCACATATTTCAGCTGGTCCTTCTTTGGTGAGGTAAGCACAACTCCGGTACCTAACCCGGTTTTTGTCTTTGACTCGTCAGAGTGCATTCTCTAGTAGTTCGGATCTGGCAATGGTGGCTCATATTGCACCTCGAACCAATCCACAAAAAAGTCCGCCACAGCCTGAGATTTGATTGCTTCTCTTCTGTCATATTGTGGCGCATAAGGAGCTAGCTCAATTGCCCACTTTGCAATCCTGCCACTTGCATCCTTGTTGCTCATTATCTCAGATATGGGGGCTTCACATATTACCTTGATTGGGTGCTCTTCGAAATAGTGCTTTAGCTTCTTTGTCGACATGTACACACCATACGCCACTTTCTGATAGTGCGGATAATTTTGTTTCGAGGCTGACAATACCTCGCTCAGGTAATACACTAGCCTTTTGCACCGACTTACCCTCTTCGTTGCGTTCTACCACAATCACTGCACTTACAACTCGGTTGGTTGCGGCTATATAGAGCAACATTGGCTCCTTTGATAGTGGAGAGGCTAACACTGGTGCAGTGGCTAACATCTTCTTTAGTTGGATAAAGGCTTCATTGTCCTGCGGCGTCCAAATGAACTTGTCTGACTTTTTCATGAGTTGATAGAGAGGACGTGCCTTTTCTCCCAACCGACATACAAACCGACTTAAGGATGCTAGGAAACCAGTGAACTTCTGGACATCGTTAAGACACTTCGGCAGTTCCATTCGCTCTATGGCCCAGATTTTAGTTGGGTTAACTTTGATACCTCGGCTGGAGACAAGAAATCCGAGTAATTTTCCAGCCGGACACCGAAGGTGCATTTCTCCGGGTTAAGCTTCATTCGGAACCTCCTTAGGTTCGCGAATGTCTGCCTGATATCGTCAAGGAGTGTTTTGCTTTCCTTGGTCTTTATCACAACATCATCCACATACACCTGCACATTTTGACCAATTTGGTCATGCAAACATTTTTGCATACATCTCTGGTACGTTGCTCCTACATTACGTAAACCAAAAGGCATGGTGCGATAGCAATAAGCCCCATACGGGGTGATAAACATAGTCTTTATTTGATCACTTGGGTTCAGAGGTATATGGTGGAAACCACAATATGCATCAATGAATGACAACAACTCACACCCAGCAGTGGAATCTATGACTTGGTCTATCCTTGGCAGTGGGAATGGATCTTTTGGACACACCTTATTCAGGTTCATGTAATCGATACACATACGCCAAACCACTGCCATGTTTGGATCATCCTTCTTCTTCTCCACCAGCACTGGATTAGATAGGCAATCCGTGTAAAGCACTTCCATGATAAATCCTACAGCCAACAACCAAGCTATCTCATCTCCTATGACCTTTCTCCTGTCTTCGGCGAAGCGACGGAGAGGTTGCATCACCGGCTTTGCTCCGGGTCTGACATTCAAAGAGTGCTCAGCCAACTCCCTCGAAACACCTTGCAAGTCTTGTGTGGACCAAGCAAAAATATCTCGATTCTCACGGAGGAAGTTGACGAGCTCGCTTTCCTATTTGTCATTTAGCCCGACACCAATTGTTACGGTGCGCTCAGGGAACATGTCATCAACAGGCACTTTCTTGGTATCCTTTGTCGCTTGGAACGAGACACTACCATGCGGGTTACTCAGCGCCGGCATATACTGCTGCGCGGACTGAGCCAATGCCACCACTTCTTGGATCTTCCTTTTCTCCTGCGCGATCACGAGTGACTCAGCCAGGTTAGATCCGGCAGAAGCACACTCAATAGAACGTCGGAAATCCCCTGCTATGGTGATTACACCGTTTGGCCCGGGCAACTTCATCTTCAGGTAGCTAATGTGACAACTTGCCATGAATTTGTTCAGGGCAGGCCTGCCGAGCAACGTGTGATACGCACTTTCCAAATTGACAACTTCGAATTCCAAATTCTCAGTCCGGCAATTATCTCTCGTACCAAACAACACGTCAACCCTGACCTTGCCAATGGGTTCACAAGAAATGCCTGGCACAATGCCACGGAAGGTTGTCCTTGTAGCTTGGAGCATGTTCTCGAGATACCCAACTTGCGCATTGTGTCCACATACATGATGTTGATGCTACTGCCATTATCAATTAGCACCTTTGAGAACCTCACATTGATGTTAGGCCCAATGAATGTCGGATCCAACACTAGCGCATACGAACCAGGACTTGGCATAAGTTTCGGATGATCTTTGATGCTCCAGGTAATCTCTTGATCCGACCAAGGCATATACCTCGTCACGGCCGGCATTACTGCATTGACCTCCATATGTCGGTGCTGCAAGATCTTTCTGTCTGTCTCTTCCGTAGTGAATACACAATAACTCTGATGATGCTCTCTGTACTCATTCCTCCCCTCATTTCCGGGGTACCTCTGATCCGGTTGGTTTTGGTTCTCCACCTGATGCACTGCATCCCTTCTCTCATGGTTGTCATACCTTGGCGGAGGGGAGGCAACATTAGCTGTTGCGTGTTCGCTTCGGAGAGCAATTGCTGCCGGGGTAACTCCTACCGAGGTTGATCATTCCGAGGTGCCTGAGCATTCCCCGAACCACTTTGTTCTATCTTTCGCATCCACTCACACTGCCGGGTTGTGTGACCCGCTGGGTTACTCGGATTTGGCGTATGGAACTTACACGGCTGATCTAGCATTGCCTCATAGGTATACCTCGGATGGTCCTTCTTTTCTTGCCACTGTTTTTTCTGCTCTAGCGTCCAAGTTTTCTTGCCATCATTTCTTGGAGTCCATTGCTGTCCTCCAGTTTTCTGACATTGACTGCTTCCTGCTCCAGGTTGATCCTGATTCACAGCCGCAACTTGTTGCGAACTGTACCGATAATCCGGTCTGTCATCCCTTCTTTTACCTCGGTAATCATTTCTCTGAGATGACCCGGCCCCATCTCGCTGACAATACTCCTCGCTTGACTCGGTTGACGTGAGTCTAGGTTGCGTCGGATCACCTAAGGCATATGAATCCACAATTCAGATTGTTTCTGCCAAGGTGGTTGGCATATCTCTTTGCAACCTTTGCCATAGCATGCTTGCATATCTGCATCCTTGCACAAACCAAGCTATGGCCTATGACTCAATCACACCCTCACATGAGTTTCGCACTGTGCACCAGCGGGTCAGGAATTCCCGGTCTGTCTCATTTGGTCTCTGCCTGCGCATTGCTAAGGTCTGTGGCCTGTTGGGCTTCTGATACATACTTGAGAAATTGCTAACGAATATCTCCTCAAAATCGATCCAATAGTTAATACTTCCGGGTGGCAAGTTGTTTAGCCATACCCTCGCAGGCCCCTCCAGCATCTGGGGTAGATATCTCACAGCCCATTTCAAGTTGTCTGTGGACATTTTTCACAGCTATTGCATAGTTAATCAAACAATCCTCCGGCTTAGTGCTGCCGTCATACGTGTTTGTGCCTCTAGGTAACTAGAAGTTAGGTACCGGAGGTTCCTTCATGATCCGGGGCCCAAAACATGCTGGACCCAGAGGACCTTGACACTCAATTTGCTCCGACCTATACAGCCGATACAGTTTTAACATGGCGTCATCAGGCATCAAGTTCCTGCCTCCCAATCTTGACCCTATCACGTGATAGTCCGGCCTGGGATAGCCAGCATTCACCATCTCTGAATCACCATCATTGTATCTATCTTGCTCCTATGGAGCTGCCCTCTATTGCATACCTTGGCCGGCACTGCGCTCTTGCCATGGTATATTCCGCTGCTATGGTTGACCTGCACCTACTGAATTACGTTGTCCGACATTGCCGTTTGCAGCATTCCCTTGACCGGCATTGCCTTGGTCACGGTTACCTCGACCAGCTTCACCTCGGCTCACACTCCTTCAATCCTCATTTCTCTTCACTTCTTTTCCTTTCCCCGCCCTTGCCGGGTCATATGGGACTATCTGCTTATTCCTCCTGGCCGAAGTTACAACCTCTTCTCTCCTAGGACCACCATGACGAGACGATGCGGCTCCAGCGGATTTCTCCGGGTTACCCACCGCCGAATGAATGATCTTGGAGGCCCCAGCTCTCTCCGGGTTAGCCCTGAGCAATTCCTTGTTTTGCCTATTTGCGATCCGAACCAACTCATTAACTCTATCCTACTGTCTTTGACGGGCTTCACCCGTCAGACCTTCTAACTCAGATGCAGCTGCATCTGCTGCCCCGAGGTTTTTTGCCAGGGTACTATACTTCGGCAGCCCCATGGACAAACATTTCTCTAACTCCTCAATCCTAGTATCACCCTCTCTGTTCATTTCACTCATGAGATTTCTCCCCTTCACTTTTACAGCATCTAGCTTATTTGCCTTGGCGTACTCACGCAGCATCATGTTCAACGACTGCTGAGCCACTGCTATCTTTTTTGCACCCTCTAGTATTTTCTGCCTAGTCTCCTCTAGCTCAGCCTGTGCCTGAGCTGGATCTATTGCTGCTGCTACCGGGTTTGCCAAGCTATCCATCGCCTGCTGTAGCACATTCTCAGGCCTCTCTAGCGGAGAACCTCTACTTTTCCTCGGTGCCTTAGGTGTTACCTCCGGATCTGGTGCCGGGTCCTTGCTTGTGCCAGCGCCAGGCGCGGTCATCATTACCTCAGCGTGGTCTAGGAGCGAGTGATACGTGCCCCGCGAGCCACACTAAGGGGTGGCTCACCTCCTTCGACGACGTGCCGCGGATGAACGCACGACACATCGACAGCGACGTAGATCTTGTGCGCGCCGAGCTTGACGAAGAGGCCGTTGCGCGGGAGAGGACGCTTGCCGAAGCAGCCAACGTTGTCGCTGACGAAATCCAGAGCTCCGAATCGCTGAACGAGCCCGAAAACGATGCGTTCGCGGTGCCGATGAAGTTTCCCGTCCGGATCTCACCCCTGCTAGCACTGCTCTCCCCATGGTGGGCGCCAACTATCGTGGTGGTGTCACGGCAGATGCCATGGATAGGCTAAAGGTGGGGACTAAATGCAATAGGGGAATCCAGGGAGGGATAGTGTGGTGATTCCACACATAGTAGCTTTGTATTTGATTCACTTCCATTGTTTACAAGTGCTCCTTGAGCTGTATTGGGGAGAGGAGGAAGAAGAACTCTCTTACTCTCACCGCTAGTAAAACACAACTCTCTAGGAGACAACTAGAAAAACCAACCCACTTCAGATCAACCCTTTCTACAGAGGCCCTAGCCCTCCTTATATAGGGGTGGCTAGGTCTCCAATTAGGGCATACATGGAGGCATATTCCAAGGAATATGCCTCTTCCCAAAATAGTAAGCCGACCGGGTCACTTTAGCCCAGCGTCATCCATGTAGAGGCTAGGTGAGCCTCTGCGGCCCCTGCGTCATCCGACATAGGCATCGTAACCTATGTCGGCTACGCCTCGGTGGTCGTGGCCTCTGTCCGCTTCGCTCGCGCTCTGCGTATAGTGGTCACCTTTGACCAGCGAAGATACCTTCCTTCTCTTACAAGCTTGATATAACCCGGATCGTACCTAGTTGATCCGGCCACACCTGTTCCTGCATATAAGTCAAATACATCTTACTGACATATGGCGTAAGTCGGTTGAGACCCAGTTAGGTGGACGTCCCCTGGTCCAGGTTACTCCGTGATTCGGCCTGCCTTGAGGTGACTCAGCCAGCACTTTCTTTGACCTTGCCGTACCTCGGCTAATTAGACCTTTATACCCCGGCGTGACCCTACCCGGGGGTATCCCCCCAACAACCATTTAGCCAGATTGTCCAAATTGCCTTGTCCTTCGTCGTTTTTAGTGTGTGAGTACCTCTGCCTTTTTCTCATACTAGCCGGACAGCTAGAATGAGGTCTATAGCTAAGACAAAGAGTGGATCGTTGGCACCACACATAGTACTAAGTCGTCTTTTAGAACAACAGGCTCGGCTAGCTGGCGAGCCTCGGGTTAGGGGTTGCCAGAGCTAGAAAAACCAAGCGGAAGAAAAATCTCGAATATCTAGCAAGGATCCCCCAATGATCGCTCGGGGTTCCACATATTTCATCCATTCATAGAATTTTGAGGATACATACACTCCTTTCGACTAGGTGTAAAAGGGGTGGAGTAGGGCCACATTCTAGGGATGCTCGGTCTCCTCGTCTGACTTGTCCATATTGTCCTTGCATGGATGCACATCAATGAGGTAATGTGAGTTGTTTTGTAATGCCTTGCTGATGATGAAGAGGCCCTCCCATGGCGGCGATAGCTTGTGCATGCCCTTCGTATCTTGAACTAGTAAGAGCACTAGATCGCCCTCGCAGAACGTGACGGGTCGAATTCGGCAAGAATGGTATCGGTGTAGGCTCTACTGGTACGTAGAGCACTGATCTAAATAGGACCAGCTCGCGGGCCTCCTCGAGGAGGTCCACACTATCTTCTCGTGCCTCTTGATTTTATTTCTCCATGGAGAGGAGCTTGCGGAGCGAGTCAAACTCGATATCTGCCGAGAGGATTGCTTCCGAGCCATAGATGAGGAAGAACAAGGTGAATCTGGTTGATTGGTTAGGAGTGGTGTGCAAGCTCCACAACACATCTGGAAGCTCGTCGATTTAGCAGTCAGGTGAGCTCTCTAGTGGCTCGATGAACCAGGGCTTGATGTCGGCTAACACTAGGTCATTTGACCTCTCGACTTTCCCGTTCGATTGCGGATGCACGACGGATGCTAGATCTAGCTGAATCCCCTTGTTGCTGTAGAATCGGGCGAAGTACCCCTTAGCGAAGTTCCTGCCATTGTCCATGATGGCTATGGATGCTTGATCTTCTAAATGTCTCATCTCTTCTGCGTCTTTCTTGAGCCCGGGTGGATCGTTCTAGCCGGTCTTGGCGGTTTCCCTTGTCTGTCTGGATTCTCCTAGCTAGACAGATTCAACACATTCGGTTAGGCTACCCAGGGGCGATCGCCCCAACGAGTCTGCACAATGATGTCATTATTTAGCAAAAAAGTAATGATGTGAGCAATGTAATTACTATTATTATAAAGGATATCCGATCTAATGAAACGGGCCTTTTAGAACCAAAATGCTCTAGCAAAGGTGTAGGAAAAATATATATGCATATCATCCTGAGGCAATACACATCTGCAACAAAGACGGTCTCAAGACCGAGGGAAAAAACCAAGATCCAATCTAAGGTAGATGCAAGTAACAAGATAAGTAAGATTGTCATATCTTTGACAAACATGAGCGGACAATACTTACAAAGTTTGTTGATGTAGTCTTCCTTGCGATCCAACCAATCTAGGACTGCAATGAACGAGACCTATGAGATTAGGACATCTAAGGCTTAGGATGTCTCATTCTTCTTGATCCAAAATGACTAGAGGGACGGGTCGATGGGATTGAAGCCAACTACGCAACAGGTTCGTGGCCATGGTGGAGGTGCTCGTGGGAATGTCTTTAATGACCCCCACATATTCAACGAAGATCTTTATCGGTTCGAACCCCGAAGTCGAGGATTGAAACAATCCTGTATTGCATTACGTTTGTCTCGTTATAGTTTACTTTCCCAAGATCTGATTGTTGGTACTCCATGATCAACAACTTGATCACTATACCTTTCTCAATCTCGTTAACGACAGGTGCTCTTTACTCATATCGTAATACAATATCCCTGATGACCATACTTATTAACTGCATGCGTGCAAGCGCTATTGGATGTTGTGTTACCAAATGGGCCCGGAGTATATCTCAATGTCACAAGGAGGGAAAATCCTAGTCTTGATTCATGCAACTCAACATCAGGCTAGGAATCATATAGGTGTAATTGGGCCTTTTGTTGAGAGTTTTTATTTGATCTCAATTGGATCGGGCTAAAGTTGGTGCTACAAGAAAACAGATCTGTGCGGTGCAGGCTACCAGCTGAGTGGATTGGTCAATGTGGTCTAGTTTGGAAAAAAAACGACACTTGAACCCACAGATGAAAACCTGTACCAGCCTTTCGGGTCCGACTGCTCCACCTGACACGAGGTCCTGATGTGAATCCTAACCTTCCTGGAGTAGAAATGACTTCTCCTATACAGGTAGCATTAATATGGTTTGGTTATTTCTTTGTCTGATGTCCCACATGACACGAAGAAAGGACCTGTGTGGTTACATATGTTGGGGTTTTTCCGTTAAACTGCTGCTTAACATTGGTAGCCTTCCTTGATATGTTCTAAATTGGCTGAGCATTTTCAAACCACAACATTAATATAGTTCGGTGTGGGTTGCATATTATTTGCTGGTGGGTTGATACGAGTTGGGTTTCTAGAGATTGATTAGTCGATTGGTGCGGTATGGGGTTAGCTTCCTTCTCATGGTGGCTTGGTTTGGCTTCAGTGTGCGATTGTCCACATTTACAGCCTAAGCTCAACAAGTACTTTCCAAATACTTGAAAGACACCTTTATGATCACCCTATTACAGTGTGACGGTTGATGCCCCCATATCATTCTTTTGACACTAGTGAATACCATAATCTCATGGTATAATATTAGGATACTTGACTTTTATTAGATTTGGAAATTTAAACTTTGTGATGCAATCTAATTGCTTTTCTCGGTTGGGTCTATCCATCATATAATTATCCTAATGACATGATCCCGTCATTAACCAACAACATGCATCCATTGTTAGGAAACTATAACCATCATTAATCAATGAGCTAGTCAAGTAGTGGATTACTAAGGACACGATATTGTTTATTAAACCACACATGTATTAATGCTCTAGTTAATAAAGTTATAGCATATAATATAAACATTTATCATGAACAAGAAATATGATAATAACAATATTATTACTACCTCTAGGGCACATATCCAACATTTCTATCCCATTTAACAATGCATTTCCCACTTTGTAACCCATTGGATGATAACTTGTGCAGATATAATTGGCGGGTCCCTTCTATTAAGTGAACAAGAGAATTTTGTAACATCCCGAAGAATAGGAAGGGGAAAGGTAGAAGTTGAAATTGTGCATTGCATCTCATGCATCTTTTAAATTGAGGGGAATTTAAACTTTTGTGTATGAATGATAAGTGTTTGAGATTTGAGTCTAGTGTTGAGTTTGGCTTTAGTCAACACTGGAATTTGGAATTCAAATTTTAAATGTGTAATTTCTTGAGAGTCACCAAAGTGAAAATTTAATCAAAATATAATATTTGGTACACAAACATTCAAGATTAAGTAAACATTAATTAGAACTACTCAAACATTTGATCTCAAAATGGAAGTTTGGAATTACCAAACTTGAGATCAAGTTTAAATACACATAAAAAACTCTAAGCACTGTAAAGTGAACTTGACTTATAACCAAACAATCTTTATTCATATATATCAAAGAATACAAGGTTGGAATGTTCAAATGAAGTCAAAATTAAATTACAAATAATTTAAATAAGAAAATTCCAAAGGAACAGAACTAAAGCCTACTCTAAACTACATCATCTAATTATCATCTTCTTCTCTATCTTCCCATCCTCAACTTATTATCTTGAAATCTTGCTGAACCTGCAAATAAAAAATAATAAAGAATTTGGTTAGAGTTAGAATGTTCGATCCACATATGTGAATCCATTTGTTGTAGAATTCAACAACAGAGTCTGTGAACTTGTCATGAACTCTGAGCTTAAGGGTTTAGGGAAAATGGAAATCATAGTAGACCAAAAGAAGAAACAAGCTCAAATGAAAACCAGTAGACAAAACCTTAGATACGATCATCTTGCACAAGTACTGGATAATGAACTGGGAAATAGAGTAGTAGAAAAGGTACACAAGTACTAGTAGATCAATCCAGGAAAACCAAGTTGAACAAGTGCGAAAACTAAATTGATCAGACATCATTAAACCTAAAGTGAAACACTTTGACCAAAATAAATCACCTTAAGCTTATGAATTCTTAAGAATACAATGATTCCAAAAATCTAAATGGCTTAACCCTAAATAGTTCATCCAATCAAACTGTAGAGAAAGCTCTATAGAACATAATTAACCAAACAAAATTGGTATAAATCACAAGAATAATTGAACCCAATCAACTATAATAATAACAATAATTAAACTTTTCATTATCTAAAAATGAATATGAAAAATACATGACATGCCAAATTGGCAGATATAGATGCTCTGTATCTGTGCATACAAACAAAGCAGCCATATGCTAAATCTGGTAAACCCCGATAGTCCAAAACTAGCACGGGGTTGACCACAAAAATCATAGGTGCACCTACACATAAGACATGCCACTAAGCTGGTTACACACATAACCCAGCAGGTGATTCACATAAATGCATGTCAGTGTTTTCAACACCACAATGTTTCTAGAGGACTATATGAAGGGAATATGCCCGAGAGGCAATAATGAAGTTGTTATTATCTTATTCCAAGTATATGATAGATGTTTATTTTGCATGATATAATTGTGTTAATTGGAAATGTTAATACATGTGTGTTTAATAAACAAATATATAGAGTTCCTAGTTATGCCTCTCATATAAACTAGCTCATTGATTAACAAGATGATCAAGGTTTCCTGATCATGGACATTGGATATTGTTAATAACAAGGTCACAACATTGGTGGAATGATGTGATAAACATTCACACAAAGTATAATAATACAATCAAAGTCATTATATTTACATTGCTATAACATCATACGAAGTAACTTTAGTCCTTGGACCATGAGATCATGTAAATCACTAACACCAAAAGAGTAACCTGATAACATCAAACATCACACTCTAACATGGTGACAATAAAGGTGGGTTCGGATACTCCAAAAGTGTTATGTAGAGGCTCATGGATCAAGAGTGGGATTTGTCCATCCGAATGATGGAGATATATACTCAGGTCCCTCTCGGTGATATCACATTTACATAGCTTGCAAACAAGCGATAAGATCACAAAGAATGTTATATCACGGGAACATGAAAAGAGTACTTGTGAGTAATGACACCAAACTAGGTATGGGTATACCATTGATCGAATCTCATACATGTAATATATCGCGAGACAAAGGGATTTAGTTACACGTTAAAGGTTCTCATGATCACTAGAGTCGTCATTGAATGTGTGGGAGTCGGTGCGGATCTCTAGGTCCCGTTGCTGATTATTGATTGAAGAGGGGTCTTGATCATGTATGCATTATTCACGAACTATAGGGTGACACACTTAAGGTATACCAACACCAAATGGAGCAAATATAATACCATAGAAAGGATTTGAAAGCGCTGAATTATTTTGATAGACACCGAAATTGTTTCTGGTCAAATTACTGAAAATGGTTTCAGATGTAATATAGAAATATTGCAAGGGGGTTAATTTCAACGCACTTCTATTCTTGTAGACAGTTGTTGGGCCTCCAAGTGCAGAGGTTTGTAGAACAGCTGCAAGTTTTCCCTTAAGTGGATCACCCAAGGTTTATCGAACTCAGGGAGGAAGTGGTCAAAGGTATCCCCTCTCAAGCAACCCTGCAATCAAAATACAAGAAGTCTCTTGTGTCCCCAACACACCCAATACACTTGCCAGGTGTATAGGTGCACTAGTTCGGCGAAGAGATAGTGAAATACAAGTGGTATAGATAATTATAAGTGGTAACAGTGATAGAAAATAGCTTGAAGGCGTGGAAAAGACTAAAGTAAAACTGAAATAAAGATAGAAGCAAGCAAACATGTAATAAATCTAATAACAAACAGTGTTTCAGTGCTTAAAAACAAGGCCTAGGGATCATACTTTCACTAGTGAACACTCTCATATAAATATCTTCTCTTTATGATACTACTCTTAACTACTCTCCGGTTGAACACTCTAATCGTTGGTAGGGCTATAACAACACACCTCAAAGTTCATCTTTCCCATCTAGAAAACCCCACACTGTCACCTTGAGTACTAGATGGTTCAAACAAACACCACAATTTCATAAAGACATCCAACTCCAAATATAACTCATAACAAGTATTTGAAATCTCTAGCCTAAGTGCCACCATGGTGTGCACGCTGTCACTTTCACACACATGGGGAGAGCAGAGATCTATTAAAGCACTTGAGTAGCAAGGTAGATCTATAGATTACAAGCTCATGATCTCAATAAGATCATGTATAGAGAGTGAGATGAACACATAGCTACCGGTAGAACCCTTAGCCTCGAGATAGAACTACTCCCTCCTCATCATGGGAACCAGCAATGGCGATGGAGATGGTGGTGGAGATCGATGGAGATGGCGGTGAAGATGGTGAAGAGGCAGCGGCGGTGGCATGGAGGACTCCTTCCCTGCCGCCGGTATCACAGGGGAGCACCGCCCCTTAGCACCCTTCCTTCATGGCTTTTTGGGAGCCCTTCCCCATGGAGATGGGATCCATGGGGGAGGCAAAAACGTGGCTTTGGTGGCTGCAAATTCGTGGGTGAAGGTGTCTCCAACGAATTAGGTTTCCTCCCTTTATATAGCTTCTCGGATTCCCGTCACCCCATCTTGGTCTGCAGTAAATCGGGCCTATCGGGCCCATCCAGACTCGGAATCAGCTAAATTTTATGTTCAGAAAGTTTGTCGCAAAATTTCCAACAACTTTGTAGTTGAAGAGTTTTCCGTCTTCGACCCGAAATGTCACCATCTTCAAAAAGCGCTCTGAGACAGATTTCTGCAAAATCCCAATTTGACTCCAACAAGGTTTCCACTTGTATTTTTGGTAATTCCTACACATCAAAGTGTAAAACAAGAACATTGTGCACTTTTGCAACTATTAGTAGGTTAGTCCAAATAAATCATAAACTTTATATAAAAAGGAGTATCGAAAGCATATTATTAGCATAAAACCATTAAAAATTATAGATACGTTATGGATGTATTAGGGGTTTATACAAATGTTTATTAGTTAAAAAAATCTGAATAAAATAAATAGAATTGTTTTATTAAATGAGAGATGGATTAATCTTGGTGGAAAATTAATGCAACTTTGAGTGGAGATGGAATTGATGTGGGAATACTTAGTGGAACCTCCACTCACATGAATGAGGGAGAGGTGGGGGAACCCACTATGGATGATGGCCATGGCATGGGTCTGCCCCTCCCCTATAAAAGGAGGCCTCCTCCTTCTCTCTTCTGACATATCCTTATGAAAGATCTCTCTCCCCCTTTATAATATTCCCCATGGCTTCGGATTAGCAAAGCACATGTTCCTGGTGGTTTCTCTGGAAGGATTTGATGCTTCTGCTGCTTTGGTAGAGTGAGGAATCAGAGGTTGTCAGGGTATTGGACGTGTGTGCGATCACGGATGCGCTGCTGCTTTGCAGCACTAGACTTCCACGTGATCTTGAGACCGACTAGTGTATAACTACATCATCCACGAGAATAATCCCGTAACACTTTTAGGTCTTTGAGGGTAAGTTCTCTATGGGTGTATATCCACCTATTGATTGTATCTAGGTAGATAGATCTTGGTGCTTAATTGTTAATATC
The DNA here is from genome assembly GCA_910589775.1 of Avena eriantha. NCBI lineage: Eukaryota > Viridiplantae > Streptophyta > Magnoliopsida > Poales > Poaceae > Avena > Avena eriantha. The sequence continues at coordinate 72,591,600 of OU342742.1, read as the reverse complement.
GTAGGATTTTGTTTTCTATGTTACGAGCCCACCAGTGGTATCATAGCCTGATCTATCTGTAGGTGCTTTGCATGGGTAGAACACATATTAATATGTGGGTGTTGATGATCATGTTATTGCATCCTTTATGTATTTTGGATATTGGTGGCATAGTGGGATAAAACGGTCTGGACTAACTTTACATGTCCTCGCACATGAGACCCGTTCCATGCTTGACATGCAACTACTTTTGCATAAGTGGCTTGCGGGTGTCCACCTCTCCTACTATAGTCAATATCTGATTTACAATGGGTTGCTAATAATTTGATTATCATCATTGTGGTTCCATGTTCGTAGGTAAGAGAGGTTCTATCTCCGAAAGCCCTAAGCCACGTAAAAACATGCAAAGGATAAATTATAAATGTCTAGTTTAGTTGTTGCTAGGCAAGTGTTGTGATATGGTAATGTCATAATTGGAAGTATAGTTTGATACTCTTGGAAATTATGACAAACCAAAGTGTAATCACCATATACCTTGGCCTTACACAAATGGAATGATGATGATCATACCTTGATGCACAAGATAGTGATCAAGTGCAATAAATATATCATACCACTTTTTGCATATGATGTTTGTTTGCATCTTGTTTTGCTTGTATGGCACTTAGTAGAATTATAAGATGATCCCTCATTTAAATATCAAGATAAAATGTGTTCTTCCTTTAGTATGCACTATTAAAAGGTTGCTGTTTCGAGACACCACATGATGATCAGGTGTGATAAACTCTATGTTCGCATACGACGGGTGTAAGACAGTTTTACACAAGCAGGTACTAAGGTTCTTACTTGGCGAGCCTAGCATGTACAAACATGTCCTCGGAACACAAACCGAAAGGTAAAGCATGAGTCATATCATTGATATGATGACCATATAGATGCTCGCCTTTGAAGCTGCACCAATTCACGTGATGATAGGTCTTGGTGTAGTGGATATAGTTCATGTAATCACCAAAAAGACACAAGGGATGTTATTTTTGAATGTGAGTTCATTTGTAATTATGGATTAGCCGAACTCAATCTATCATAAACTTAGTCTAAATAACTTTGCAAGTTCTGTTGTAGATGGCACCACCTACTTTTAATTTTAATGTGTTCATGGAGAAAGAGAAACTTGCATCGAATAGTAGCGACTTTACCAACTAGGCCCTGACTTGAGGATTCTCCTCACTGATGCATAAAAGCAATATGTGCTAGAAGTGCAGCTAGGTCGCCCACCACCTGATGATGCTCCTAACGATGTAAAGAATGTTTACTTAAGTCGTCAGGAGGACCACAATATGGTTCATTGGGAATATTGTATGTGCTAAAGCCGGAACTCTAAAAGCTTTTCAAGAATGGAGATGCGTTTGATACCATGGGTGAATTGAAAACAATTTTGATACATATGCTACCATGTAGAGTTATGAAACTTTAGAAAAGATCTTTAGCTGCATGATGGAGGAGAATAACTCTATTAGTGAGCACATACTCAAAATGTCTAGGTACGCCTATAAGCTTGTAGCCTTGGTAATAACAATTCCCATTGACATAGGAATACATCGTGTGCTCCAATCTAGGCCACCAATCTATAAGAGCTTCGTGATGAATTATAACATGCAGGGCGTGAAGAAGTCTCTTCCCGAGCTTTTGTTAAACCTTAAGACTATTGAAGTGGATATTAGGAAAGAACTTCAAGTGTTCATGATCAATAAGACCACGAGTTTCAAGAAGGACAAGAAGGGTAACTTCAAGAAGGGCGGAATATCTGTTGCTGCACTTGAGAAGAAGACCCAGGCTAGCCCTAAGCCTGATACCGAGTGCTACTATTGTAAGGGGACTGGCCACTACAAGCACAACTTCCCCAAATATCTAGCAGACAAGAAGGCTGGCAAGATGAACAAAGGTATATTTGATATCCATGTTATTGATGTGTACTTCACTAGTAATAGCAGTAGCACCTGGGTATTTGACACTGGCTCGGTTGCTAATATATGTAACTCAAATCAGGGGCTGCGGAACAAGCGACCACTAGCAAGGGATGATGTCATGATTTGTGTTGGCAATGGATCAAGAGTTGATGTGATTGTCGTTGGAACATTGCCTCTCCATTTACCGTTTGTATTAGTTTTAAACCTTAATAATTGTTATTAGGTGCCTTCGTTGAGCATGTTGTATCGGGATCATGTTTAATGCAAGACGGTTATTTATTCAAATTAGAGAACAGTGGTTTCTCGATTTATATGAATGATATCTTTTATGGTCATTCAATTATGATGAATGGTTTATTTATTTTGAATATCGATAGTAGTAATACACATATTCATAATGTAGATGCCAAATGTATTAAACTTGATAATGATATATCTACATATATGTGGCATTGCCGTCTAGGTCATATTGGTGTAAAGCGCATGAAGAAGCTCCATTTTGATGGACTTGTATAATCACTTGATTTTGAATCATTTGATACATGTGAGCCATGCCTTATGGGTAAAATGACTAGAACCCTGTTTTCCGGTACAATAGAGCAGGCGATAGATTTATTGGAAATCATACATACTAATGCATGTGGTCCAATGAGTGTATCAGTGCGAGGTGGATATCGTTATTTTTTTACTTACACGGATGATTTGAGTAGATTTGGGTATATCTACTTGTTAAAACACAAATGTGAAACCTTTGAAAAGTTCAAGGAATTTCAGAGTGAAGTGGAAAATCATCGTAATAGAAAGATTAAATTTGTGTGATCTGATCATGGAGGTGAGTATCTAAGTTACGAGTTTGGCACACACATGAGAGAATGTGGAATAATTTCACAACTCATGCCTGTCGGAACACCATAGTGTAATGGTGTATCTGAGCATCGTAATCATACCTTATTAGATATGGTTCGATCTATAATGTCTCTGACTGACTTGCCACTTTAGTTTTGGGGTTATGCACTAGAAATAGCTACATTCACTTTAAATAGGGCACTATCTAAATCCGTTGAAAAGACACCGTATAAATTATGGTTTGGAAGCAAACCAAAGCTGTCATTTCTATAAAAAATGGAGATGCGATGTTTATGTGAAGAAACTTCAACTTAATAAACTCGACCCCAAAGCGGAAAAATGCGTATTCATAAGATACCCTAAAGAAACAATTGGGTATTCCTTCTATCATAGATCCGAAGGCAAGGTTTTTGTTGCCAAGAATGGATCCTTTCTAGAGAAGGAGTTTCTCGTGAAAGGTGTGAGTAGTAGGAGGGTAGAACTCAATGAGGTTATTGAACCTTCTCTTCATGAAACAGTGAGTGGCGTAGTGCCAGAAATTGTTCCGGGGTTGACTTCACAAGTTGAAGAGGGAACTAATGATAAAGATCATGGAACCCCGAAAGAGGACACTCACTACAAGAAAAGTTTCCTTCCACAACGAATTGGCCCGACGGTCGTCATAGAAGGCGCGTCTGCCGCGAAAAAATTCTTGGCTCGGCCCTGGCCGATGTAAAACATTTTTTTTCCGGTTTCACGGCCTCTACTATGACGGGTCTGCTAAAAACATGGAGGAAGCTCGGCCAGCGTGTGGCAGAAGTAAGATTTTCGTTTCCTCACGCGATGTTGACTCGCCAAAGTCTTTTGAGGCGTGTGGGTCCCCGATGTTAGTGTCTCTAGCGGACCATACTTTTCGGTCGCGCCTCCCTGATTTGAACTCGATAACGTAGCTTGAGGCGTCTGTCGTTTAGTCAGGATGCTAGGTCCCACATGTCAGCCTCTTATTAGAAGGATCATGTGTATGATGGAAATTTTTTCCTTTGCTCGCGCTACCCTGTTCCGAAGTTGATAGCGCTGCTCGATGCATCTGCCATCTAATCAACCTCTTGGGACACGCATGTCATCCTCTCATTAGAAGACACGTGTGTATGATGGAATTTTTCCCTTCGCTGGCGCTACCCCGTTCCGAGTTGATAGCGGTGCACGACGCATCTACCGTTTAACCAACCTCATGAACCCCACATGCCATCCTCTCATTAGAAGAAACGTGTGTATGATGGATTTTTTTCCTTCGCTCGCGCTACCCTGTTCCGAACTTGATAGTGTTGTTCAATGCATCTACCGTTTAATCACGATGCTAGGCCCCACATGCCATCCTCTCATTAGAAGAAACATGTGTATGATGGATTTTTTACCCTCTGTCGTGCCTTCGTGTTCCGAACTTGATAGTGTTGCTCGCTGCATCAGCCGTTTATTCAGGCTGGTGGGTCCCTTATGTCAGCCTCACATTAGAAGAATTGTCGGTATGATGGAATTTTTTTCTTCTCTAGCGCTACCCTGTTCCGAACTAGATAGCATTGCTCGACGAATCTGTTGTTTTCTCACGCTGCTGGGTCCCCCATTTCAGCCTCTGATTACAAGAAACGTGTGCATGCTGAATTTTTTCTCGTTCGCGCCTCCCTGTTTCGAACTGGCAACGTTGCTCGATGCAGCATCTGTATAAGGTCGCGTTGCTGGGTCCCACATATCAGCTTCTCTATAAATGAAACTTTGATTGCTCGATGCAACATCTGTATAAGGTCTCTGCTGGGTCCAACATGTTAGCGTCTCTACAATTGCAAAGTGTGTATGATGCACTCCGCTGTTTTGACCTTGGCAATGTTGTTGGGTCCTAGATGTCAGCCTTCTCTGTGTAAGAAACGTGTGTATGCTGGAAAAAATGTAAAAGAATGATAGAGATTATATTATATATTATATATTTATATTGAAAAAACTAGGAATCAAACTTCAAGACTTCAACAAATGGGAACCGAGTGTGCTTCCATTACGCTATAACCATCTATGCCACTACTGGAAAAGATTACATTTAGAAATGTTGAAATCACTTAAAATGAAAAGGAAGCGACCCTGACGACTTGCCATAAAAAATGCTAAATGCTCTGTACAAATACAACATGGGTAGGAGAAGCTTGTCCTATACTTTATCAGAATGGCACGGAAATACTAAATTAAGATGATTTTGGGCGATAAAAAATAACTTGGGTCCAATCTTATGAACCAATGGGCTTCTTATAGTGGGCTCCTTATCGAAACTTCTTTAGTGTGGTTCAAGCTTAAAAAACCAAGTAATAATGTGTTGAGGGTTGGTGGCCCACAGCCAACCTGAACCCGGAAGGATAAATTAGCGAGGTTTTGGGCCACATTTGGGTAGAATGTAGTACTATTTTTTAATAACCTCCTCACTGAAAATTCAATATACTCAATATGTCGCGGGTCGACAGTCCACCTGACCCGGCAAGCTAAATTTGCAAGGTTTTGGGCCAGTGTTGGGTCGAATGTGCAATCTTTTCACTAGGTCCTTAGTGAAAATTCAATATAGTTTGTACCCATCCTCCAAAAAAATGCAGTTGGTACCCTAAAAAATATATACTCTTCGCACCACGAAAGGCTAATTAAGGGCTTTTCGTTTCAAACAAGAGCATGGGAAGTTTTTTGTCCGAAGTGGGGTTGAAATATTCGTTTTCATAGGCTGAGTAGTAAAAATATATTGTACTGAAGGTCGATGGTCCACCTGACCTGGCTGTACCTACGCCGAATCCGAAAGAATGAAGTTGGAAATGGAGAAAAGTGACTGATATTGCGCCTTATTTTACATAGCGAACATAGCGAGGAACTTGGGCAGTGTAGGATTCGAACATGGAAAGTACTGGAGGGAGTTTGACTGATTGACATAAAATCATGTCATATCAAGTCTTACAACATGTAATCTTCTTTTCAGCAAAGGATATATTTCGAGTTGGTTTGGGTGGCTTTGAATCAGCCTAAGTGCCCAATCAATTTTATGTACTCAAAACCTTGTAATCATGCCATATAAACTGTTGGCGATAAACACAGGGTGGCCTTGACTTGCCTAGCCACAGACAGCTCAGGTAAGCACCAGCTTAAACTGATCACTCGAAGATGTATGCTTCCGTACGATGAAATTAGTACATGCCGCAATTAGCGCCAACATGTGGCATTTTCATCATGCAAAAAGGCTCAAATTTCACACATTTGGTTCACAGTTTTGAACACAATAATACAACCAGTTTGTACACTAGCATAGACAGTACAATGTCAGCACATCAGAGCTTGACTTGTTCATGTCACATCAGAGATTGAGTTGTTCATTTCACATACAGAAGAATGATCAAGGATACATACTGTATTGAACAAGTAATTTCACGGTAGCTCCAAAAGTATGTCATGTATTAGAGACAATATGGGGTCTGCGTAAACATTTTTTCTTTTTTGGAAGGGTGTACATTAACTCTATTTTTTTAGAATATCAGCATAAACATTTGTGGCTATCATCCTAGGGCGTCCTGGCCTGCTTTGGTGTACCGAGCCAAGATAAATTGTGGCCCAGTTAAGGCCTGTTTCATGGCCCTATAAGAAGCAGTGGCCTACTTTTCCCTATTCGCTAAGAGAAAAGAAGGAATATTCCTCTCAAAACACAAAGCTTCACGAGGTGCGATGGTTCAAAATCAATGCATGAGTCGCGTATATACAAGCCAGTAACAGTACTGAAAACTATAGTACAGAAATCACGCTATGAAATAAGCACGGCTACGTGGATTATACCGTGGAAGGCAATACTAAATACAAAAGCACGACATGACTCATATAAACTGATTCAAGCTGGCCACTAAAACTAGTGTACTAACAGTCAACTGTTGAACCACAAAGCAAAAATAGATGACACAACGATACACACCAGAAAGATCCACAACTCAGTCTAGGGACGGCACAACGAGCATACCAAACCTAAACTAGGCCTAAACCAAATTGCCTCCTGTCGCACAGAGTTCCAACCATCTTTGGGAAGGCTGATAACTGCCACAGGCTCACCTTCAGTTGGCTGCAGGTTGCAGCGTTTAATTTGAGGGAATTGTATTCCGCGAAATCTCCTGTATGTTGTGTACACACAATTTTCCCTCATGAATGGGAACAATGTGCCATCAGCATCCTTGCATCCATGTTTCTTCATCATCTTGTCAATGATTGGATAATTGAGACCGAGAAACGGAGAGTTGTCCCCCAGGCTGTTAACCTGCCTCCAAACGATGACCCTCGGAGGTCCAGCAGAGCTAGTATCCTCTTCAAAAATGTAGACACGAGAGGCAAGATATAGGCATAGGTTAGTCCTATTTTGAGCATGATGAATGATTTCACCCTCTTCACCATGGGCAACCCCCATGGCATATGTTGTAATTATGATCATCAAGAATTCACCATCATCGTGCGAGGAACCAGATGCCTAGCCGATCATTCAGAATAGGTGCTAGGATTACAAACGGAAGCTCCTTGTTTCTTGCAACATCTGAATTCAAGACAAAAAGTGCATTACTGGCATACATAATTCTAACACCAGCATTCTTCATTGTTCATGCTAACGGTGTGAATAGGCAAATCCTGACAATAATATTACTCAATAAATTAACAACATTAGGAATTGCATTTGTTACTCTGCTATTCTGAATATTTGGATTTCTTGCTTATCTTAGTTTCCTAGTTGTTGTAAGTTTCAAAAGAGGAAGCGCCACTTTTTTTAATATAGAGGCATGTCCACTTGAATCCTATAGGATTAGATGCCTATAGTATTTTGGATCAAGCGATGTTTGATTGCACAGGAAAACCAAAGGAATTGTACAAAGAGGTTGGAGTGGATGGAAATTTTCCTCCAAAATAGAGTGCAAAGAAATCCTTTGAAGGAATTCTTAAGGATTACACTCTTCCGAATCAAACAATATTTTATAGAAAAAATCCTAAGGATCCAAATCCTACAAAAATCCTACACAATTCATCTGAATCCCAAGGCAAAATACAAAAAGGAAATAATGGTGTCCTACAAAAATCCTATGTGATTCCTACAATCCGAGGAGGGCCTGAAAGTACAAACAGATAAAGAAACCTGGCTTCACTGTGTTGCGCTCACAATTGAGATGCTGGTTAATAATACCTTTCATATTTTGACAATGAGCGAACTTAGTAGTGCAAGGACGCTGTCATACACTATATTTTTGGAAGGCATATTACTGGTACTAATTCATTACTAGCAATGGTTCATTCATTTTTTAGGACATAAAGCGTGTGCTCATTCAGTCATACAAAAGGTAAAACATAAACAAGGTAGTTAAAGAACAACTTCACTGAATCACTCGCAATGTATCATCATGGAACTAGAATTACCTTCCGATGTGGGATCCTAGCAGTAGGTGCAGCCTTGACTTGTGACCACAAAAATGAGGCCACCGTGTTCAATGGCATCATAGTACTGTCGTCTTCCAAGACCTGAATGCTCCAGACATATCCAAACTTGGCTACCGCCTTCTAGGTAGGCGATTTCACCGTCGAACAACGTGACGAGCTTATAGTCTATGTAACCCCTAGCTTCTGTGGGCACTCTGCAGATTACGATCTTCAACAGCTCAAGAGATCCATCACACGACTTATTGAACTTTTCTCCATACCTGCGGATTTGCCAAAAAAACTTTTAAAATGTGAATGAGTTCAGAAATGACTACATGTAACTGGGGGAACCCTCGCTGGCTAGTAGCATTACAGGTTATATACTGGATGTGAGGTGGCCGCAATGTCACAAGTATCCATCAATGGAAGGTCGATTACTCGATAGGTGTAGATGTTCGCTAGGCACCAAGCCTCGCGCTGGTCCACCACGGCGAGCCAATCGCCATTCATGCCAACCTAGAATTTTTCGTGCATGAAGGGCAGGATGGCGGTGCACCGAGGATGGTCGAGGGGCACCACATCGTACACCGTTTCGTGCAGACGATGTACCCTCGTATCGTCATAGTGCTCGTCAAACCAATAAGCATGTTGAGGCATCAGTAGGCAGTGTTCATTCCAATGGTGAACAGTCCATTTCGTACCTTCGTTGTTGGCGATACGATCATACAGCAGCTTGCAACATGCGGCTAGCCTGATGGTGCTGGAAATGCCCAAACGCTGAACAATGAGGTCGACATCGTCCGCGCTGAGTTGATCTCACTTGCATCGCCCGCTGAGCTTCGAATCGGCCATCATAGCCGGATGGATTTAGGCGGATGCCAAGTGCGGCTGGGGTTTTCTGCAGGATGAGGGGAACGTTAGAAGAGAGAGCACGGGGGAGATCATGGGTGGAGTGGGGACTGGGGAAGAAGATGGAGAGGCAAAGAAAAAACGAGGGAGGAGATTTTACTTGCTTGCTTTGTCTAGTCAACAGCAGCATCGAGGACACCGCCGCCTAGACTACACTATATGTTAGACTAGCATACCACACAGCTAGTAATTTGACAATACTCCTACTTACTACGTATCAGAGGTGCAATATTGTCTAGTCACATTAGTTTGACCAGAGGTTTTTTTTTACAACTTTCATTTCAACATAGTGTACTAGTATTTTCAATGGAAAATAGGAGGACGAACTACTACTACTAGTAGTAGCCGCGACATGGACACATGTACTTTCATCTTGTTCCCCTACATGCAGAACTTGTAGCACAAAACCGAAAATATATACACCCGATATAATGCATAGTACGAGTGTGTCTGTGGTATTTTTGGCATGTTGCATATGTTCATACATGTTTTAGTACAAGGTACATGGAATTACACGTGTACAAGATGCAACCGCACAGCAAAATGAGAGACGTGCAAGGACACCAGATTTCGCTCAAGTCAGGCAACGTGCATGACTTTGTGTGACTCTGATTCACTGACATGTGGGCCCTGTTAAGGTTGGCTCCACCTGCCAGTGAGAATCTGCATGCACCCTGCGTTTGGAGCCACTAGGTACGTCCACGACGGAAATTACAATTTGCAACTAGTTGCACCGGCAACAAGCTATTGCATGTGGCACTTCCAAGTTTTCAGAAAATATGAAATAAATCATGAACATAGATCATATTTATATAGTTCATCTATAAATTTCCATCCCAAAAAATATTACTAGTACATGGCATGGCCACAACAAAATGAACAAATGAACACAAGATATTGTTTGCTTAGGTTTTTTCTTTTTCATTGACACAGGTCACATAAGATCTTATTGTGGGACCGAATATTGTAGATGCACAAGATATAACATAGCCAATGTTCCAGATTTATTTCACATTTTTTGAGAACTCGAAAGTGCAACAAATAATAAAGGGTTGTGGGCGCAACGAGCTGCAGAATATTCATCCCGCCCTGACTAAAACTATGGCTTGCATACAGAAGGAGTTTGATCAAATCGCATGCCTGGCACTACATTGCGGTGAAATGAGTGTTAGAGTATAGCAAGTGAACAACTGAGGCCATACGATACAAATAAGGGGAAGGAAATAATTCAAGATACTCAAATTCCTATTCCATATGATCTCCCTTGAACCGTTAATTATGCCGGTTCTAATCCTTCGCGTTGGCTAAGCTTGGGATGAACCACAATGGAGTCTGCCACCAATTCCAGCCAATGTTTTTCTAGGGCAATTCCAGCCAATGTTGGTTGAGAAACCAACAGCAGCGTCTTGAGCATTCATACTGATGCGGCATATTTCAGGACAAATATTAAATCAAACGAGACTAACTGCATGTGGCGAGGTGTATACATAGTTGCTCCTCGTTAGATCTCTAGGGCCAAGTCCTATCGCGCTAACTGGAATGCTAATTGGATAGTTCAATCCAAGGAAGATAGATTTTTCTCCAAGGTCTAAAATCCTCCGCCATTGCCTCGGTGGAAGTAACCTACTAGTGTCAATCGAGAACACATGGCAGCAAAACCCAGTAGAATAGGTGTGAATATTGCAGCCGTGATGATAACCAACATTTTCAGCCACAGGATAACTAGTGTCATACCGCCTAGCACTAATACCCATAGTATTGATCAGAATAAGGCTACCACCATCAGGAGATCTTGCTGACCACCACAGATCAGGATTGTACTCATGATTACCTTCTAATTTAGGTGGCCCCGGAAGACGCATAGGACCTTGTAAGGAAAGCACATTCAGAGGTCAGCTGAGCAAAATTTGAATGATGAAGCTTGAAAATTTAAGGATGGAAATTTTACCCCATGCCCGAGGATCCCATGCATAAACATTGCCAATCTTAGTTACAACATAGACAACTCCATTGTGGATAATTGCATCGTGGTAGCTGAACATGCTGAACTGGTTCATAAGAACCATCCACATACCATGAGAACCATCAAGGAAGGCAATTACCGTGTCGAAGATGGCCAGGACAGAGAAATCCTTATAGTTCCTAGCAGCTTTGGAAACTCGACAAATGGCTATCTTCAGTAGATTAGTAGGCTGGCCAGCCGTGATAAACTTAAGTACCTCGGGTGTGGCCTCAAAAACAAAGATTGTTGGTAGAGGAATCCGGTGACGAGTGAACACATTCACAAGCTCCCAATTCCAGGCGAGGCCAACAGTGGCGATCCACTCTCCATGGGCGCCTGCCCACTTCTTACCCTCACAATCTGGCATCACAACATCGGTGGAGGACCTGTCTAGCAGCGTCAGTTTGCACAAGGTCTACGCAAACTTCTTCTGTGGCTTCTGCTTGCCCCTGCCGCAATAGTAGCTACCTCTGTAGAACTGCTTCACGCGATTGTCGCGGTAGAAGACATTGTACTCACGCGGTACCTTAGTTGAGTGAGAGTGAAGAACATAGGGGAGACCAAACAAATGAGATTTCGACAGGGATGCACTATGTGTTGCTGAGTAAAGATAACGTATGCAGCAGGCGGCGAGGCTCGCGGTGGTGATGACATCGCATCTAGCAGAGATTTCTTCAAGGGGGCATCGGAAAACACCCTAGAAGTGTCACTGTCATCGATCAATTGGGCCATCCCAAGGAAGGGCTCGAGAAGGCGGGGGGCGATGGCGTTTGGTTTTGATTGGGGGTTTTGGAGGAGAGAGCGGGCGGTAGCTGGCAGGGCGAAACGGAAAATAGTCTATCAAACTGGGCGTCGGAGCTGATCCTAAAGTGGCATGGCGGCATTGGTGCGTGCCTGTATTGGTGTGCGAGTGGTAATGGTCGTCGCCGGGACGCTGGAGGTGAAGTGAGGATGGAGATCGAGGCAAACAGAAATATGGAATGAAATAAAACCAAGCGTGCCTTCTTTCTCTCTGCTAAATCTATAGTGCCTATCGAACTGGGCTACGAAGTGTTGGAGATATGCCCAAGAGGTAATAATAAAAGTGGTTATTATTATATGTTTGTGTTTGTGATGAATGTTTTACATCCCATGCTATAATTGTATTATTAGGAAACACTAATACTTGTGTGTTTTGTAAACATATAAGAGTCCCTAGTAAGCCTCTTGTTGAACTAGCTTGTTGATTAATAGATGATTATGGTTTCCTGGTCATGGACATTGGATGTCATTAATAACAAGGTTATATCATTAGGAGAATGATGTGATGGACACACACCCATAGTAAGCGTAGCATAAGATCAAGTCATTAAGTTCGTATTGTTATAAGCTTTTAAATGCATAGTAACCTAACCCTTCGACCATGAGGTTGTGTTAATCACCATCACCGGATGGGTACTTTGATGACATCAAATGCCGCTTCGTAACTGGGTGGTTATAAAGGTGTCATTGGGTATTCTGAAAGTATGTGTTGAAGCGCATGGACCAAGATTGGGATTTGTCCATCCACATGACGGATAGATATGCTCTGGGCCCTCTCGGTGGAATGTCATCTAGTTAGCTTGCAAGCATGTGACTGGGTCACAAGGGGTGACATAACATGGAACGAGTAAAGCATACTTATCAGTATCGAGGTAGAACTAGGTATGGAGATACCGACGATCAAACCTCGGATAAGTAAAGTATCGCGTGATAAAGCGAATTGGTTTCGTATGTTAATGGTTCTATCGATCACGAAGTCATCGTTGAGTATGTGGGGGCCGTTATGGATCTCCAGATCCCGCTGATGGTTATTGATCGGAGAGGTGTCTTCATCATGTCTGCATATTCACGAACCGTAGGGTGACACACTTAAGGTTCGAAGTTGTTTTAAGTAGATATGAAATGTGCGTTGGAGACCGAATGTTGTTCGGAGTCTCGGATTGGATCCGGGACATCACGAGGAGATCTGGAATTGTCCGGAGAATAAGATTCATATATTGGGGATTTTTCTAAGTTAGGAAATGTTCCGGAGTATTTGTATGAGGATTCTAGAAGGTTTCGGAATGTTCTGGAAGGTTCTAGAAGATTTCTTGGAGTTTGCTTGAAAACCAAGAAAGGATCAAGGAGTCCTTGTGGGGCAAGACAAGGAGTCGTGGGGGAGGAGGACTCCTCCCCCCCTCCCAATCCGCCGGCCAAGGAGGGAGGGGAGTCCTACTAGGACTCCCCCTCCCATGGCGCCTCCCTCCTTTAAATAGAGGGGTGGAGGCACCACCCCCTGGCCCCCTCCACTACTCCAAACCCTAGCCGCCTCTCTCCTGCTCCTTTCTTCTGCTCAGGCTTAGGCGAAGCCCTGCAGAATTCTCTACTCCACCACCACCACCACGCTGTCATGCTGGGATTCCGTGGAGAAGATCTACTACCTCCGCTGCTCGCTGGAACGAGGAGAGGAAGGTCTGCTTCGACTCCGCACGTGTGACCGACTGCAGAAGCGCTGCCAGAACGTGGCGCCGGAAGGATCGTCCACTCGATCTTGAGATCGGCAAGTGATCGACTACATCAACCACGAGATCCAATCTCGTAATGCTTTCGGATCTACAAGGGTTAGTACAGATTTATCTCGTTGCACATGTCTAATAGATTAGATCTTGGCTTTTATCTAGATTAGATCTGGGTTTTGTTCGTTCTTGCGGTAGAATTTTTTTGTTTTCCATGCTACGAACCCATCAGTGGTATCAGAGCCGTGTCTATGCGTAGATCTGTTGCACGAGTAGAACACAATGGTTTTGTGGGCGTTGGTGCTCGTGCCGTCTTTTGCTTTGTGTACTTTGCATCTTGCGGTATGGTGGGATGAAGCGGCTCGGGCTAACCTTACATGTCATCGCACATGAGACTTGCTCCACGCTTGACGTGTAACTTGCTTTGCACAAGTGGCTTTGCGGGTGTCTGTCTCTCCCACCATAGTATAGATCCAATTTACACTTTGCACTTGATAGCACTTGTATCAACGTTGTGGTTCAGTTTTATAGGTAAGATCCGTTCTTATTCGAAAGCCCCAAACCACGTAAAACATGCAAAGAAAATTAGAGGCGTCTAACATGTTTTTGCAGGGGTTTTGTGATGTGATATGGCCATCATGTGATTGTGATTATATTTGATGTATGCAATGATCCTTGTTGTAATATGGCAACCGGCAGGAGCCTAATGGTTGTCTTTAATTCTGTTAAGACCTGCGTGTCTATTCATCTTGTAATAGCTTTATTCCAAGTAGTTGTAATAGTTGCTAGTGATGATGGACAACCATGAAGCTGCACCACTAACCTTGACGCAATGCTGGTGATGATGGAGATCATGTTCGTGCTTTGGAGATGGAGATCAAAGGCATAAGAAGAAAGGGCCATATCATATCACACTAATTATGAATTGCCTATGATGTTAATCCTTTATGCATCTTGTATTGCTTAGATCGCGACGGTAGCATTATAAGATGATCCCTCTCACTAAATATCAAGTAATAAAGTGTTCACCCTTAGTTGGCACCGTTGCTAAGACTCGTCGTTTCGAAGCATCTCGTGATAATCGGATGTGATAGATTCTACGTGTGCATACAACGGGTGCAAGCCATATTTGCACATGTGGAAACTAAGGTTATCTTGACGAGCCTAGCATGTACAAACATGGTCTCGGAACACGGAATACCGAAAGGTAGAGCATGAGTCATATAAATGATATGATGAACATGAAGATTGTTCGCCGATGAAACTACATCTTCTCTCGTGAAGATCGGACTTGGTGTAGTGGACTTGGTTCGTGTAATCACTAAGACAATGTGAGGGGTGTTGTTTTGAGTGGGAGTTCACCTAGCTAAATTAAGAATTAAATTTGAACTCAATTTATCATAAACTTAGTCTAAACTACTTGCAAATTTGTTGTAGATTACGGCGACCCCCTCCATCAATTTCAATGCGTTCCTAGAGAAAGAAAAGCTTAAGAACAATGGAAGCAATTTCACGGACTGGTTCCGTGGACTGAAGATCGTCCTCAGGGCTGGTCAGTTGACCTATGTGCTCGAAGCACCGCTAGGTGACCCACCTGCAGAAGATGCCACCGATGACGTAAAGAATGTTTACGCCACTCGGAAAAATCATTACTCCACAGTTCAGTGTGCCATCCTGTACGGTTTAGAAGCGGAGCTTCAGAAGCGCTTTGAGCAACATGACCCGTTCGAGATCATTAAGGAGCTCAGGATGATTTTTGAGACTCGCGCGGCCATGGAGAGCTATCAGGCCTCCGAAAAGTTCTTTAACTGTAAGATGGAAGAGGGTAGCTCCGTTAGCGAGCACGTGCTCACCATGTCTGGGTACGTAAACAAGCTCCAAGAGTTGGGGATATCGATTCCTAATGAGTTAGGGATTCACCGTCTCCTCCAATCACTGCCACCGAGTTATAAGAACTTTGTGATGAACTACAATATGCACTGCATGAAGAAGACGTTGCCTAAACTATCGTCCATGCTGAAAACTGCTGAAGTGGAGATCAAGAAGGAGCACCAAGTGTTGATGGTCAATAAGACCACCAATTTCAAGAGACAGGGCAAGCCTAAGAACAAGGGCAACTTCAAGAAGGACGGCAAGAAAGCTGCCGCACCTGCTAAGAAGCCCAAGGCTGGTCCCAAGCCTGAAACTGAATGCTTCTACTGCAAGGGTGCTGGTCACTGGAAGCGTAACTGCCCCAAGTACCTGGCAGATCTGAAGAATGGCAACATCAAGAAGAAAGGTATATTTGATATATATATGTTATTGATGTGTATCTTACTAGTAATCGTAGTAGTGCCTGGGTATTTGATACTGGTTCGGTTGCTCATATTTGTAACTCGAAACAGGAGCTGTGGAATAAGCGAAGACTGGCGAGAGACGAGGTGACGATGCGCGTTGGAAATGGCTCCAAGGTTGATGTGATCGCCATCGGCACGCTCCCTCTACATCTACCTTCGGGATTAGTTTTAAATTTAAATAATTGTTATTTGGTGCCTACGTTAAGCATGAACATTATATCTGGATCTTGTTTACTGCGAGACGGTTACTCTTTTAAGTCCGAGAATAAAGGTTGTTCGATTTATATGAGTAATATGTTTTATGGTAATGCACCTGAGATAAATGGTTTATTCTTACTGAATCTCGATAGTAGTGATACACATGTTCACAACATAGATGCTAAACGAACAAAATTGAATGATAATTCTACATACACGTGGCACTATCGTCTTGGTCACATTGGAGTGAAGCGTATGAAGAAACTCCATTCTGATGGACTTCTTGAATCACTTGATTTTGAATCACTTGAAAGATGAGAAGCATGTCTAATGGACTAAGACTCCATTCTCTGGAATAATGGAGCGAGCTACAGAATTATTGGAAACAATACATACCGATGTGTGCGGTCCAATGAGTGTAGCATCGCATGGTGGATATCGTTATGTTCTCACTTTCACGGATGACTTAAGTAGATATGGGTATGTCTACTTTATGAAACATAAGTCCAAAACTTTCGAGAAGTTTAAGGAATTTCAAAGTGAAGTGGAAAATCATCGTAACAAGAAGATTAAATTTCTATGTTCTGACCGCGGAGGTGAATATCTAAGTTATGAGTTTGGCATGCATTTAAAGAAATGTGGAATACTTTCACAGTTGACACCGCCGGGAACACCACAACGTAATGGTGTGTCCGAACGTCGTAATCGAACTCTCTTAGATATGGTTCGGTCTATGATGTCTCTTACAGATTTACCGCTATCGTTTTGGGGCTATGCATTAGAGACAGCCGCATTCACTTTAAATAGGGCACAATCTAAATCCGTTGAAACGACACCATACGAATTGTGGTTTGGTAAGAAACCTAAGTTGTCATTCCTTAAAGTTTGGGGTTGCGAAGCATATGTAAAGAAGTTGCAACCTGATAAGCTTGAACCCAAAGCGGAGAAATGCGTCTTCATAGGATACCCTAAAGAAACAATTGGGTATACCTTCTATCATAGATCCGAAGGCAAAGTTTTCGTTGCAAAGAATGGATCCTTTCTTGAGAAGGAGTTTCTCTCGAAGGAAGTGACTAGAAGGAAAGTAGAACTCGATGAGGTTATCGAACCTTCTCTCGGATTTGAGAGTAGTGCAGCACCGGAAGATGTTTTTGTGCCGCCTGCACCAATTGGAGAGGAAGCTAATGATGATGATCATGAAACTTCAAACGAAGTTACTGCTGAACCTCGCAGGTCAACGAGGGTTCGTACCACTCCTGATTGGTATGACTCTGCCTTGAACGTCATGTTGGTGGACAACGCTGATGACCCTGCGACATATGAAGAAGCTATGGTGAGCCCAGATTCCGACAAATGGCTAGAAGCCATGAAATCCGAAATGGGATCCATGTACGAAAACCAAGTGTGGACTTTGGTGGACTTACCGGATGGCCGTAAGGCTGTCGAGAACAAATGGATTTTCAAGAGAAAAACAGATGTTGATGGTAATAAAGCTCGACTTGTCGCGAAAGGGTTCAGACAAATTCAAGGAGTTGACTATGTTGAGACATTCTCACCAGTAGCGAAGCTAAAGTCTGTGAGGATTTTGTTAGCAATTGCTGCACATTTTGATTATGAGATTTGGCAGATGGATGTCAAAACGGCGTTCCTTAATGGTGACATTGAGGAAGAGTTGTATATGGTACGACCCAAGGGTTTTGTCGATCCTAAAGATGCTGACAAGGTATGCAAACTTCAGCGCTCCATTTATGGACTGAAGCAACTATCCCGGAGTTGGAATCAACGTTTTGATAAAGTAATCAAAAACTTTGTATTTATACAAACTTATGGAGAAGCTTGTATTTACAAGAAAGTGAGTGGGAGCTCTTTAGCATTCCTAGTACTATATGCAGATGACATATTGTTGATTGGGAATGATATAGAACTTCTTAATAGCGTCAAACCCTATTTGAATAATAGTTTTTCAATGAAGGATCTTGGCGAAGCGGCATATATTCTAGGCATCAAGATTTATAGAGATAGATCAAGACGCCTAATAGCGATTTCACAAAGTACATACTTAGACAAAGTTCTAAAGAAGTTTAGAATGGAAGAGAGCAAGAAAGGGTTCGTGCCCATGTTGTCAGGTAAGACCTTGAGTAAGACTCAAAGTCCAGCTACGGCAGAAGATAGAGAAAAGATGAATAATATTCCCTATGCCTCGGCCATAGGTTCTATCATGTATGCCATGCTGTGTACAAGACCTGATATAGCACATGCTGTTAGTTTGACTAGCAGATATCAAAGTGATCCTGGAATGGAACACTAGACAGCGGTCAAGAATATCCTAAAGTACCTAAATATGACTAAGGATATGGTTCTTTCTTATGGAGGTGATGAACAGCTTGTTGTAAATGGTTACACCGATGCTAGTTGGAACACCGATCCGGATGACTCGAAGTCACATTCGGGATACGTATTTATTTTGAATGGTGCTGCAGTGAGTTGGAGGAGTGCAAAGCAAAACGTTGTGGCGAAATCTTCAACTGAATCGGAATACTAAGCTGCTTCGAAGGCTGCACAAGAAGCCATATGGATGAAGGAATTCATTACTGAACTTGGCGTGGTTCCCAGTGCGTTGGACCCGATGGCCATCTACTGTGACAACACAGGTGCCATAGCTAATGCACAGGAGCCAAGGTCACATAGCAAGCTGAAGCACATCAAGCTACGTTTCCACGCTATTCGCGAGTATGTCTGAGATGGTGACATAAAGATTTGCAAAGTACACACTGATCTGAATGTGGCAGATCCGTTGACTAAACCTCTCCCTAGGGCAAAGCATGACCAACATCAGAACGCCATGGGTGTTAGGTATATTACCATGTAATCTAGATTATTGACTAGTGCAAGTGGGAGACTGTTGGAGATATGCCCAAGAGGCAATAATAAAAGTGGTTATTATTATATCTTTGTGTTTATGATGAATGTTTTACATCCCATGCTATAATTTTATTATTAGGAAACACTAATACTTGTGTGTTTTGTAAACATATAAGAGTCCCTAGTAAGCCTCTTGTTAAACTAGCTTGTTGATTAATAGATGATCATGGTTTCCTGGTCATGGACATTGGATGTCATTAATAACAAGGTTATATCATTAGGAGAATGATGTGATGGACACACACCCATAGTAAGCATAGCATAAGATCAAGTCATTAAGTTCGTATTGTTAAAAGCTTTTAAATGCATCGTAACCTAATCCTTCGACCATGAGGTTGTGTTAATCACCATCACCGGATGGGTACTTTGATGACATCAAACGCCGCTTCGTAACTGGGTGGTTATAAAGGTGTCATTGGGTATTCTGAAAGTATGTGTTGAAGCGCATGGACAAAGATTGGGATTTGTCCATCCACATGACGGATAGATATGCTCTGGGCCCTCTCGGTGGAATGTCATCTAGTTAGCTTGCAAGCATGTGACTGGGTCACAAGGGGTGACATAACATGGAACGAGTAAAGAGTACTTATCAGTAACGAGGTAGAACTAGGTATGGAGATACCGACGATCAAACGTCAGATAAGTAAAGTATCGCGTGACAAAGGGAATTGGTTTCGTATGTTAATGGTTCTATTGATCACGAAGTCATCGTTGAGTATGTGGGAGCCATTATGGATCTCTAGATCCCGCTGATGGTTATTGATCGGAGAGGTGTCTTCATCATGTCTGCATATTCACGAACCGTAGGGTGACACACTTAAGGTTAGAAGTTGTTTTAAGTAGATATGGAATGTGCGTTGGAGACCGAATGTTGTTCGGAGTCTCGGATTGGATCCAGGACATCACGAGGAGATCCGGAATTGTCCGGAGAATAAGATTCATATATTGGGGATTTTTTTCTAAGTTAGGAAATGTTCCGGAGTATTTGTATGAGGATTCTAGAAGGTTTCAGAATGTTCTGGAAGGTTCTAGAAGATTTCTTGGAGTTTGCTTGAAAACCAAGAAAGGATCAAGGAGTCCTTGTGGGGCAAGACAAGGAGTCGTGGGGGAGGAGGACTCCTCCCCCCCTCCCAATCCGCCGGCCAAGGAGGGAGGGGAGTCCTACTAGGACTCCCCCTCCCATGGCGCCTCCCTCCTTTAAATAGAGGGGTGGAGGCACCACCCCCTGGCCCCCTCCACTACTCCAAACCCTAGCCGCCTCTCTCCTGCTCCTTTCTTCTGCTCAGGCTTAGGCGAAGCCCTGCAGAATTCTCTACTCCACCACCACCACCACGCCGTCATGCTGGGATTCCGTGGAGAAGATCTACTACCTCCGCTGCTCGCTGGAACGAGGAGAGGAAGGTCTGCTTCGACTCCGCACGTGTGACCGACTGCGGAAGCGCTGCCAGAATGCGGCGCCGGAAGGATCGTCCACTCGATCTTGAGATCGGCAAGTGATCGACTACATCAACCACGAGATCCAATCTCGTAACGCTTTTGGATCTATAAGGGTTAGTACAGATCTATCTCGTTGCACATGTCTAATAGATTAGATCTTGGCTTTTATCTAGATTAGATCTGGGTTTTGTTCGTTCTTGCGGTAGAATTTTTTTGTTTTCCATGCTACAAACCCATCACGAAGATGCTCCAAAAGCGGCATGGCAGTGTTGGCGTGTGCTAAAGGTGGGCGAGTTGGGATAAGCAAGAAGATGGAGAGGAAGAGGACAGAGAGCAAAGGAAAATAGAATAAATTGATGGAAATCGTATCGCCTACCGAGCGTGGTTTTTCTCTCTTCTCTGTGTTTCCTGGTGCCTATCGAGTAAATAGGGCAAGCCTTTCTAGGAGTAGTACAGCATAAGCTAGCCTAGCACGAGATGGAGCTATACTGTCCTCTCAGATAAATGGTCATGGTAGAGAGACAGTTTGGAGTATAATCGGAGCTCCTCTTGCCGAACATAATAATCCTTTGATCTTCTACATTCATCATCTTGTGCAGTCACATTTGGAACAAGTACTACTTTACTACTACTACGGTAAATAATAAACACATAAAGGTTCCACCAGTAATTAAGGAACCAAAACTAGAATACTACTACTCTCGAACTCTTGTGTAGTACAACAACAAAATGCTCACAAAATGGGCTGCCAGTACGGCAGTACCATCTTTACACCCACACGCTGCCACGTCAAATAAGCTTGCCTGCCACACCGCCAATTTCCTCTCCCCTGTCGGTCTCTCCGCCCCCGCTACCGGACCCAAAATCGAACATCTCTCAGTTCAATAAAGAAAAAAAGTCGACAATCTCTCAAAAAAATCAACCGTCCACCAAAATAAAATCCATTGTCTAATGTTTCCTGTTCATTACGAATGGACATTCGCAATTGCTCGAGCACCGCACGAGAGTAGTAGTCGTCTGAGCTACTGGTTGTAGCTCCACGAAAGCATGCGCTTGGAAGCGATAGAAGAATTTATTCTCTGTCAGTGACGAAAGAAGATCGACGATATACAATATCAAATCAACAAGTCAGTGGCTTTATCCGTCTGACCAGTGAGAGCCGACACAAGTGGTGAACAGGTGCCTTTAAGGCATATAGTTCGTACACCTCCATTCGGATTTAGGATGGTCACATAGTGCTAAATAACTTAGACTAGTAACTTGCACATGTACCTTGATAGTGGGTAATAACATGTCTGTAGTGTCACACAAAGGCCTAATTAATTAGGTTCTAGAATCATATACTAGTCTTGGTATGTGTGATGTTATGGTAAATAGCTAAGTTATTACTTCACTTTCTTTTTTATCAATTAACTCTGAAAAGACATTTAATTCGAGACAAGTATAGACGCTTACTTGTAGTTCAAGTTTGTCAAGATGCAAAATCTTAGGAAGAAGTTGAACCTCTTATCAAAACTCTCCGTGGTTTCTGATACTCCCTCTAACCCAAATTAGTTGACTCAAATTTGTTAAGATTCGGATGTATCTAATAATAAATCATGTCTAGATACAATCGAATCTAAACAAATCCAAGTCAATTAATTTGGGTTGGAGGGAGTATATTAATTGACTGTCCGATGGGTGCCTCCAAAAGTTTTTTCGTAAAACTTTCAAAACAACCTACAATTTACTTTTAGTTCAAATTTGACCTAATTTTGATGAATCTACATAGAGTCATTCAAGTGGCGGAGTTAGCTAGGAAGTTTGAAAACTCATAAAACATAGGAATCGTTAGTACAACATATTGGTCCACTATATATACTAGTAAGTTGCACGTGCCTTGCATGTGAGACTCAGATAGTAGACGTATGACATATCATCACTATATACAATTATAATTGGTAAAGCACAAAAATTTATAAATTCGATCAACATCTATAAAGTATGGGTGTATATTTGGTCCTTGTACTTTGTATCATCATGTAGAAGTCAAAGATTATTAGCTACCTAACACATGAAATTTTTGATAACATGGTCTAGAGAAACAAGGGAGAAGCTTCTAGTATGACGGAGAAGTGTGTTTTGAGGTTTGTGCATAACATTCATTATGCCGAACACTATCAATAGAATCTTCTAGATGCTAGAATGAAAAAGAAGATCCAATGGCTAGAAAAGCTGGGATTCACGAGTCTTGATCCAAAGGTCAACATTCAAAGTTGTTCATACACTATATAGTGGTTTGTAATGAAGACAATCAATCGATTTTTTCAAGATGCTAGAATGGAAAAGAAGATCCAACGACTAGAAATGTTTGGATTCACAAGTCTTGATCCAATGGTCAGTATTCAAAGTTGTTTGTACACTATATAGTGGTAAGATCATGTAAAAGTCAACGATTATTAGCTACTAGTAAGTTGCACATGAGATTCAGATAGTAGACATATGACATATCATCACTATATAAAATTATAATTTGTAAAGTACAAAAAATTATAAATTTGATCAACATCTATAAAGTATGGGTGTATATTTGGTCCTTGTACTTTGTATCATCATGTGTATAAGTCAAAGATTATTAGCTACCTGCTAACACATGAAATTTTTGATAACATGGTGTAGAGAAACAAGGGCGAAGATTCTAGTATGATGGAGAAGTGTGTTTTAAGGTTTATGCATAGCATTCATTATGCCAAAGACTATCAATAGAATCGTCTAGATGCTAGAATGGTAAAGAAGATCCAACAGCTAGAAATGCTGGGATTCGCGAGTCTTGATCCAACGGTCAACATTTAAAGGTATTCGTACACTATATAGTGGTTTGTAATGAAGACTATCAATAGAATCTTCAATATGCTAGAATGGAAAAGAAGATCCAACTACTGGAAATGTTGGGATTCGCGACTCTTGATCCAACGGTCAATATTCAGGAAGTTGTTTGGACACAATATAGTGGTAAAGTTAATGATTATTAGCTACTAGTAAGTTACACGGGAGACTCAGATAGTAGACGTATGACATATCATCACTAGACAAAATTATAATTGGTAAAGCCCAAAAAATTATAAATTTGATCAACATCTATAAAGTTTATGGGTGTATATTTGAGTCTTGTACTTTGTATCATCATGTAGAAGTCAAAGATTATTAGCTACCTAACACATGGAATTTTTGATAACATGGTCTAGAGAAACAAGGGAGAAGATTCTAGTATGGTGGAGAAGTGAGTTTTGAGGTTTGTGCGTAGCATTCATTATGCCGAAGATTATCAATATAATGTTCTAGATGCTAGAATGGAAAAAAAGATCTAACGGCTAGAAATGGTGGGATTCGCGAGTCTTGATCCAACGGTCAACATTCAAAGTTATTTGTACACTATATAGTGGTTTGTAAAGAAGACTATCAATAGAATATTCAAGATTCTTGAATGGAAAAGAAGATCCAACGACTCGAAATATTGGGATTCACGAGTCTTGATCGAACAGTCAATATTCAAAGTTGTTTGTACACTATGTAGTGGTAAGATCATCTAGAAGTCAACAATTATTAGCTACTAGTAAGTTGCACGTGAGACTCAGATAGTAGACGTATGCCATATCATCACTATATACAATTGTAATTGGTAAAGCACAAAAAAATATAAATTTGAGAAACATCTATAAAGTATGGGTGTATATTTGGTCCTTGTACTTTGTATCATCATGTAGAAGTCTAATATTATTAGCTACCTAATAACACATGAAATTTTGTTCACATGCGTGGTCTTGCGAAACAAGGGAGAAGCTTCTAGTATGACGGAGAGGTGTGTTTTGAGGTTTGTGAATAGTATTCATTATGTCAAAGACTATCAATATAATCTTCTAGATGCTAGAATAGAAAAGAAGATCCAACGGCTAGAAATGCAGGGATTCATGAGTCTTGATCCAACGGTCAACATTCAAAGTTATTCGTACACTATATAATGGTAAGATAAGATAAGATAAGATAAGATAAGATAAGATAAGATACTAGTAAGTTGCACGTGTCCTGGACGTGAGGCTCAGATAATAGACGTCTGGCATATCATCACTATATAAAGTTAAAATAGGTAATGTGGAAAAAATATAAATTTGATCAACATCTATAAAGTATAGGTGTATATTTGGTTCTTCCACTTTGTATCATCATGTGTAGAAGTCAAAGATTATTAGCAACCTAACACTTGAAATTTTTGGTAACATGGTCTAGAGAAACGAGGGAGAAGATTCTAGTATGATAGAGACGTGTGTTTTGAGAGATTTATGCATAGTGCATTCATTGTGTTCAAGACTATCAATAGAATCTTCTAGATGCTAGAATGGAAAAGAAGTTCCAATGGCTGGAAATATTTGGATCCGCGAGTCTCCATCCAATGATCAATATTCAAAGTTATACGTACACTATATAGTGGTAAGATAAGATGTCTAAAAACATGGCTTGTGGCATTCAAATCCATACTATTGAGATTGTCTTTACAGAAAGGAACAATCTCATGGTCACTCGGAAAATTAAGAATGATATTTCCTGATATTTGGAAACTCACATCGATGACATTGTTTACTACAGGAAGATGCACCCGTCTACCTCCGAAAAGACAATTAACTCAAGAGCAATCTATCGCTTTTACTTGTAGCTCAAGTTTGATATAATTTCGTTAAATTGTCAAGATGCAAAATCTTAGCAAGAAGTTGAACTTGTTGTAAAAACTATCGGTGGTGGTTTGTGATATATTAAATCGGCGCCCAATGGTTACCTCCAAAAAACATAAAACTTTCAATGCAACCTACAATTTACTTGTAGTTCAAAATTGAACTAATTTCAATAAATCGACATAAAATCAATTTCAAGTGGGCAAAGTTAGCTATAGGAATAAGTTTGAAAACTCATAAAACACGAGAATCATAAGTACAACATGAGGGTACACTATATATGTCTAAAAGCTTGGCTTGTGGCGTTCAGGTCCATATCCTTCGGACTTTGTTTACGAAAACGAACAATAATCTCATCATCACTCGGAAAATTGAGAATGTTCTTTCCTGATAGATGGAAACTCACACCGGCTATACTGATTACTACAAGAAGATGCATCCATCTACCTCCAAAGAGACATTTAATTAAAGATAAATCTATCACGCTTACTTGTAGCTCAAGTTTGAGCTAATTTTTCTTTAAATTGTCAAGATGCAAAGTCTTAATTAGAAAGGAGTTAAAAATCTATTGTCAAAACTCTCGGTTGTTTTCTGATATATTAACTGAGCCACGAATGGGTACACCGTCAAAAGTTTTTTGTAATTCTTTAGAAGCAACC
This sequence comes from Avena eriantha, assembly GCA_910589775.1. Taxonomy (NCBI): domain Eukaryota; kingdom Viridiplantae; phylum Streptophyta; class Magnoliopsida; order Poales; family Poaceae; genus Avena; species Avena eriantha. Next base: position 72,565,696 of record OU342742.1, on the reverse strand, counting down.
TACAATAATTTAGTTGTTGTAGTTCAAGTTTGACCAAATTTCGATAAATATAGGCATGAAGTCATTCAAGTGGGGCAAAGTTAATTAGCTACATAGGGAGTTTGAAAACTGAGAAAATATGGTAATCGTAAGTAAAACACGTTGGTCCACTTAATATGTCTAAAAGCTTGGCTTATGGCATTGAGATCCATATTCTTTAGACTTTCTTTACATGAAAGAACCATCTCATCATCACTCGGAAAACTAAAGATTTTCTTTCCTCATAGTTAGAAACTCACACCGACGACATTGTTTACTAGAAGAAGATGCACCCATCGACCTACGAAAATACATTTAATTCAAGAGCAATCTATCGCGTACTTGTAGCTCAAGGTTGATCTAATTTCTTTAAATCGACAAGAAGTCACTAAAGTGTGCTAAGTTTGCTAGGAAGATTGAAAATCCTAGTACTAAAAACTTGGGCATTACGTATAAGAAACCGTTGGTCCAGTTTGTGTGATAATTGGGGTGGTTGCATTTTCTTTTAACTATGGTAGGTCTTGTGGGAGATAGGTGCTTGAGAGTTAGCACGATCGATGGAAGTACAACTTACATCAAGGACCTCATAAAAAATGAAAATTACATCCAAGTCCATCCATTTAACACAATGATCCTAAAACTGAAAAATGAAGTATGTGTGTGTTTTGTGGTTTGCGCATACTAGCGTTCATCATGCTAAAGACTATCAATATAATTTTTCTCGATGCCAAGGGAAAATAAAAGATCTAATGGTTAGCAATGTTTGGATTTGGTAGTCTTGATCTAGCGGTCATTGTTCGAAGTTAATTCATACACTATACAATGGTGGTATGGTATTGTAAGAGATATGACAATATAAAGATAAGATAAGAAGTACCACGAATGGCCGATCTAATGGTTGGTCTCGTAGGAGCGAGGTGCTTGAGAGTTAAGACGGTCAGTGGAAGTACAAGTCACATCAAGGACCTCATAAAAAATGAAAATTGCATCCAAGTCCATGCATGCATTTAGCACAATGACCCTGAAACTAAGAAATGAAGTGTGTGTTCTGAGGTTTGCCCATACTAACGTCCATTGTGCTAAATACTATCGGTAGAATCTTTCGAGGTTCTAATAATGGAAAAGAAGATCCAACGGTTAGCAAAGTTTGGATTTGCCAGTCTTGATCCAACGATCAATGTTCAAAGTTTGGATTCGCTAGTCTTGATCCAACGATCAATGTTCAAAATGGGTACAAAATTGCCTTCCCTCCCGATGTTTGGCCGATCTTTTGGATAACCTACCCTCCCGATGTTTGGGAAGCAAGTGAAAATTTCGAAAACCAGAGAATTTTAAATTTTTTTGCCGCCAAGGACCAAAGTGGTTTCCTTCCTATGTACTCCTCGTCCCTACTCCACACCAACGCGGCTGCCGAACACGCCAGAGACACAGAGCCGTCGTACCAAGGCACATGTGCGCAGCGCCATGCTGTGGACAATGGGAGAGAGATCAGCTGGGCCGGTGCGCGAGGGGAAAGGGGAGGAGAGAGGTAGGATGGATGGTGAGGGGCAGCGAAGGAGAGAGAGAACACACAATTTGTTTTGCGTGCATAGGTCTTGAAATTTACTAGTACTAGCATAGTGTAGTACTACACTATAAGGCTGCAGTAGTACCTCGTGTCAGAAACCCATCATAACTTTTCTCTAACATGGAACCGACTTCAACTTCTCTTCAGTTCTGCCCTCTTCCCCTGCCAACGTTTTATTCTCTTAGCATATATAGCGCGTGGACAGAGGTGATAATATGTCTAAGCAAAGAAATATACTACTCCTGCATTGTGTAAAAAAGCACACCTTAATAAGTCTGAGATAGTAAACATATGACATATCATCACTATATAAAATTATAATTGGTAAAGCACAAAAAATTATAAATTTGATCAACATCTCTACTACTATAAAAATTATAAAATATACTACTCCTGACCGTTGGGTTGTTGGATCGAATGGGTCAGAGAAGCTGGATTCGTGTTGAATAGTACTTAGAGCAAACTCCACCATGCATGTTCTAGAACCATCATGTCACCACCCCCAAAATTTCATAGCACAATAGACTGTATTCTCTCTACTTATATATACTACTATAGTGGAGCAGTTTTGAATTGGATCTATAGCACTAATCATGACCGTTGGGCTGTTAGATCCAATGGTTCACAGCAACTGGATTCGTGTTGAATAGTACTCCCTTTGCCAAAATATAAGACGCCTAAGGATTAGTCAAAAGTCAACATTTTTTTAAGTTTGACCATGATTATACACAAAAATATAAAAATTTAGAATACTAAATTAATATCAATAGATTCACCATAAAGTATATTTTATTAATATGTCCATTCAATATTGTAGATGTAGATATTTTTTTCTAAATATTTGGTTGAAGTTAGTAAGGTTTGACTTTTGACCAATCGGTAGGCGCCTTATATTTTGGGATGGAGCGAGGTAGACCTAGATGATAGAATGGAAAAGAAGATCCAATGGTTAGCAATGTTTGGATTTGTCAGTCTTGATCCAACTGTTAATGTTCAAAGCTAATCTCTACACTATATGTAGTGGTATGGTATATATTGTAAGAGATACGAGACAAATAAAGATAAGATAGAAGTAGTACTGCGAATAGCCGATCTAATGGTAGGTCTCGTAAGAGCGAGGTGCTTGAGAGTTAACACGGTCGGTGTAAGTACAAGTTACATTAAGGACCTCACAAAAAATAAAAATTGCATCCGACAAGTCTGTTCATCGTGCTAACGACTATCAGTAGAATCTTTCTAGATGCTAAGAATGGAAAAGTAGATCCAACGGTTAGAATGTTTGGATTTGCCAGTGTTGATCCTACAGTCAATGTTCAAATAAGTTAATCCCTACACTATTTAATGGTGGTATGAATGGTATTGTAAGAGATAAGAGACAAGATAAAGGTAAGATAAGAAGTACTGCGAATGGCCGATCTATGGTAGGTCTCGTAGGAGCGAGGTGATTGAGAGTTAACACAGCGGTCGAAGTACAAGTTACATCAAGAACCTCATAAAAATGAAACTTGCATCCAAGTCCATGCATTTTAGCACAAGGACCCTGACACTAAGCAATGAAGTACTTTGTGTTTTTAGGTTTGCGCATACTAGCATTCATCGTGCTAAAGACTATCAATAGATCGAATCTTTCTCGATGCTAAGAATGGAAAAAATATCCAATGGTTAACAATTTTTGGATTTGCTAGTCTTTATCCAATGGTTAATATGTTCAAAGTTAATCCCTACACTATGTAGTGGTATGGTATTGTAAGAGATATGAAACAAGATAAAAGATAAGATAAGAAGTATTGTGAATGGTCGATCTAATGGTAGGTCTCGTAAGAGCGAGGTGCTTGAGAGTGAACACGATGGGTATAATTACAATTTACATCGAGGATCTCATAAAAAAATGAAAATTGCATTCAATTCCATGCATTTATCACAAGGACCCTGAAACAGAGTAACGAAGTACTATGTGTTTTGAGGTTTGCGCATACTAGTGTTCGTCGTGCTAAGGACTATCAATAGAATATTTATAGATGCTAAGAACGGAAAAGAAGATCCAATGGTTAGCAATGTTTGGATTTGCCAGTCTTGAGATCCAACGGTCAATGTTCCAAATAAGTTAATCCCTACACTATGTAGTGGTGGTATATATGGTATTGTAAGAGATAAGAGACAAGATAAAGATAAGAAGTATTGCGAATGGCCGATCTAATGGTAGGTTTCGTAAGAGCGAGGTGCTCGAGTGGTCGGTGGAAGTACAAGTTACATCAAGGACCTCATAAAAAATGAAAATTCCATCCAAGTCCGTGCATTTGGCACAGGGACCCTGAAACTGAGTAATAATGAAGTACTGTGTTTTGAGGTTTGCGCATACTAGTGTTCATCGTGCTAAAGACTATCAGTAGAATCTTTCTAGATGGTAAGAATGGAAAAGAATATCCATCGGTTAGCAATCTTTGGATTTGCTAGTCTTGATCCAACGTTTAATGTTCAAAGTTAATTGGTTAGCAAAGTTTGACCTAATTTCATGAAACAGTGAGCAAAGTTTGACCTAATTTCATTAAATAGTTAGGATGCAAAATCTTAGCAATAACATGAACCTGTCGTCAAAACTCTTGGTGGTTTCTGATATATATTAATTGAACTTTCCCACTGATGGGTACCTCTAAGAGATTTTTTGTAAAACTTTCAAAGAAACCTACAATTTACCTGTAGTAGTCCAAATTTTACCTAATTTCGATAAATTGACATAAAATCATTTAAGTGGGTGAAGTTAGCTAGGAAATTTGAGAACTGATAAAACATGGGAAATCGTATGTACATCGTGTTGGTCCGCTATATATGTGTGAAAACTTGGCTTCTGGCATTCAGATCGATAGTCTTTGGACTTTCTTTAGGGGAAAGAACAATCTAGTCATCACTTGAGAAATTAAGAATGTTCTTTCCTAAGATAGTTGGAAACTCACACTGGCAGCATTGTCTACTACAATATGATTCACCTATATCTACCTCCGAAAAGACTTTTAAATCAAGAGGAATCTATTGCACTTACTTGTAGCTAAAGTTTGGCCTAGTTTTGTTAAACTGGCAAGATGCAAAATCTTAGCAAGAAGTTCAATTTGGCGTTAAAAATCTCGTTGGATGGTTTCTCATATATTAATTGTGACCCCCCGATGGGTACCTTCAAAAGCTTTTTTGTAAAACTTTCACGGTAACCTACAATTTGCTTATAGTAGTTCAAATTTGACCTAATTTTGACAAATCGACATAAGGTCATTTAAGGGTGAAGTTAGGTAGCGAGTTTGAGAATTCATAAAACACAGGAAATCATAAGTACAATATGTTGGTCCACTATATATATGTGTGAAAACTTGGCTTCTGGCATTTAGATCGATATTCTTCAAACTTCCTTTATGAGAGAGAATAATCTTGACATCACTCAGAAAATTGAGAATGGTCTTTCCTGATAACTGGAAACTCACACTAACGACATTGTTTACTACAAGAAGATGCACTCATCTACCTCCGAAAAGACATTTAATTCAAGAGTAATCTATCGCGCTTACATGTAGCTCAATTCTGACTTAATTTTGTTAAATTGTCAAGATACAAAATCTTAGAAAGAAGTTGAACCTATCATCAAAGCTCATAGTGGTTTCTGATATATTAATTCACCCCCTCCCCCGAAGGGTACCTCAAAAATCTTTTTCATGAAACTTTCAAAGCAACCTACAATTTACTTATAGTTCAAATTCGACCTAATATAATTTCAATAAATAGGGATAAAGTCATTCAAGTTGGCAGAGTTAGATAGGACGTTTGAAAGCACATAAAACATGGGTATCGTTAGTACAACATGTCGGTCCACTATATATATATATGTCTGAAAACCTGGATTGTGGCATTCAGATCCATATTGTTCGGACTTTCTTGATGAAAAATAACAACCTCGCTTGTCATCTTTCGGAAAATTGAGAATTAAATGTTCTTTCCTGATAGTTCGAAACTCACATCGATGACATTATTTACTGTATATTGATTTTTTCAATGAGTATACTATTTAATACTGTATATAGTTTGGTCAAACTTTGTAATGGTTGACTTTGACTAAACCTAATATGCTGAGTAATACTCCTGTCGTTTATAAATATAAGACGTTTTAGCTTTGTGAAATGAATGTATCTAGACGCCTTTTTGTGTATCGGTGTCTCGACACATTTGATTCACAAAGCTAAAACATCTTATATTTCTGAACAGAGGGAGTATTAAATAAATGGAGTATAGGATAAGATTAGGAAAACAACATTTTTAGAACCCTCACAAGCTTTTTCTTAGCATCACATATCTGAATATTACATTGACACTGATGATTAACCAAACTGCAAACAAAGCAAACCCAAACACATACAGAGTAGTAGTAGTACAACTTAACCACTTCTAGGGGGACTCCGCGATCTTCTCAGGCGACTTGGCAGCATCCTCCACGGGCAACTTGGCTGCGTCCTCTGCGGTACCATTTCCAAGCAGGGACTTGTGGATGCTAGGCAGCACGCCATTGTGCGCGATGGTCACACCGGCCAGAAGCTTGCTGAGCTCCTCGTCGCGCATGATGCCGAGCATCACGTGCCTCAGGATGATGCAGATCTTCTTGTTGTCCTTTGTGGCTTGCCCGGCGAGCTCCATCACCTCGGTGGTGAGGTACTCGAGAACGACCGTGAGGTAGACGGGAGCCCCGAAGCCTATGCGCTGGGAGTACTGAACCTCCTTGAGGTAGCACCCGATCCGGCCGAGAGGGTAATGCAGCTCGACCTTGATGGACCTTGACACCTACTTCTTCCTGTGACTGCCTAGTGCGATACTGCGACTTGGAGTGGCCAGAGCAGGATTTGGAAGCCAGCGACATAACTTCCTTTTCTCCACGGGAAGCTCCGGTCGCCGCCACCTGGGTCTTCTTCTTCCCACGGGAAGCTCCGGTCTTTGGATCCATAGCTGCAAAGTCTAAGAGGAAGAAAGGTTAATTGTGGAGGGCCTGTGAAGGTGCCCAGGTCCCTTGTATTGAAACTTTAACAGAGTTGTCTTTACTATTTTACAAGTATGAATTTTTAATAGGAGTACTACTAAAAGGTTGTGTGCATGTTTCCTTATTTTCTTTCACTTTTTTGAAACATGGTCAGATGTGTCAGCATGAAATTTCATACAAAGAAGTTGTATCTTTCAAAACAATAGTCGGTTTTCAGTATGACTGCCTTGGTACAATAATTAGTACTACATGAATTTCTTACAAATTTACAAGAAATCTATAACGCACTTATTGTTCAAAATTTACCTACTTTGGTTTTATTGACAAAATGTCATTTAATTATGCAAAATTAGCTAGAAGGCCTAAAAATTCATGAAACTTGTTAACCATGAAACATACTCTATTTTGTGTGAAATTTAGTGTGTTGTGGCATTCGGAACCATACTCTTTGCCTTTTCTTTAAAAAATAATTATATGTGGCACTTCTAAAATAATTTAACAAAATTCTATACATAAAAGTTGAAAAGTCCAATTAACAACATTAGTACGCCATGCCAAGATGCACCCCGTCTACCCGAAATAGACACGACCATTGTCATTATTTAACTTGAAACGCAAGTATATGTTAACACATCGTTGGTCATATTGTGAAGAAGTGTTTTTAAACCTTGTCAAAATTCATGTTTATCATTTACGGAAGAGGACACCATACATAAGTGCTTAACATTTTTTATTATTTTCTTTACTTTTCTTTAATTTATCCCAATAAATGGGACGAGTGATGCAGATATAACCTTGGCATTGGTAACTTGGCTTAACATGTGAGCAATGTTCATACATGGTTATTCTACTATTTTGTAGCAAGTTTTTCGAAAGTTGTCCAAATCCATGTTTGTAGTTTTCGTCCAAACAAGCACAAATATAAGAGGACACCATTTAAGTTTCAACTATGTATCATTACCACCCCCCTCCCGCAAAAAAAACTATGTATCATGGCACACATTGAAATAAGTATTTTTCATATAGTACTAACATGCGGTGGAAATTATCTATATTTTGCTAGAATACAGTGAGTGCACTCTAAGCCAAATTATCTGGACGTACTTAATTACTAAAAACAAATCCTATCACTTGGAAATTGAAAAGCATTTTCCTAAAAGTTCGTAACTCTGATTGACAACATTATTTACCAAAGCTAAAGATGCTTTGTAGAACGAGATATAGTACACTGCCCGCCTCTTCTCTGGATGCCATTTAATTTTGCACTCGGGCACGCTTCTTCGGTGGGGGCGGGAAGAGACCTCCTCGTCATCGTCCTCGGCCTCCTTCCCGTCATCATCCTCGACCTCCTCCCTGTCGTCGTCTTCCGCCTCCTCCTCAAGGTCGACCTCAGACTCCTCCTCTTCCTCAGTCTCATCTTCTATCTTATCGGAGTCGCCTGATGTTGGTGGTGGTGTCCCTTCAAAAAAACGCTGCCAGTGGCTATCTTCTTCATCAGAGGAGTCAGACAGCAGCCGAAGCCATGGCCCGTCGACTGAGTTTGGGCTTCTAGGTGGAGTTTCGGGGCCTTTCCCATTTGTCAGGTCAATCGACGTGTTCTGGAGAGAGTTGTCATATGACATTTTGGAAAGAAATGGAGATAGATAGAGTTCTAAGCAACGGTGGGTTGGGTGTTTTCGCTGAAAGTAGGGGTGCGTACTGTTGCAATTTATAATGTCTATTTGTAGTCGTGCTTGTGTTAATACCCTGAAAACTATCCCAAATTATCATAAATAGATTGTACCAGACTCGTGCCGTCAACAAAAAAAGGATTATACCAGACTTGTCGGTTCTTGATTTTTCTCGGCCCAGAGAATTCAGGAGGCGCCCCGCTTTATCCAAAAATGAAGAGAATCATTCAGATGGTGCTGAATTACTCGGTGTCTCTTACTTCCTCCGTTAAAAATTAAGTGTCTATAGTAGTACATACTTATCTAGCTACAATACCACTAGTATACGTATACTCTTCACAAAGTTGCGTCACCGAACTTGATCGATGGTGGTATGGTGTCGGCCTCATCTTTTTCTGCACTGCTGCATCTTAGACTAGAAGTATAATCATTGTGTGAAAGCTTACACGGGAAGGAAGGAGAAATGGAGAGGATAGTGGATGGATGGTGAGAGGGGGCGAAGGAGAGAGACAATCCACTACGTAGAAGTATGTGTACCGCGTGTTACGACCCATCGTAATATATAAACTTTTAGCCGAAGTTAGATAGGAACCATGATCAACTACAGTATGTGTGAAACCATTGGCTTGTGGCATTCTGAACCATATTATTTGAACTTTCTTCACAAAAAACATCACCGTCCTCACTGGGAAAATTGAAATTGTTTTTTTCCTAATTGTTGGAAACTCCCACATGCAATAATGCTTACTACGCCAAGATGCACCCATCTACCAAACTATCGTGGGAACTCTATCAAATTGTGAACTATGATGTCAATATGGCCTTGATGACCTTGGTCGTTCGGGTTGAAATATACCCGATAGTGTCCATACACATGGTAGGACAATATTGTGAAGCTAGTTTCCCAAAACTTATCTAATCCCATGATTATAGTTTTCATGGCACGTGGTGCACAATACATGATAGGACATCATGAGTAAAACTTTTTTTTTGTTTTTCATTTATTCAATGTGATCAATGTTCAAAACGGGTTCAAAATTTCCTTCCCTCCCGATGTTTGGTCGATCTTTTGGATAACCTTCCCTCCCGATGTTTGGGAAGCAAGTGAATATTTCGAAAACCGAAAGAGTTTGAATTTTTGTGCCGCCAAGGACCAAAGTGGTTTCCTTCCTATGTACTGCTTCCTCCTCGTCCCTACTCCACACCAATGCGCGGCCGCCAAACACGCCAGAGACACAGAGCGTTTGTACCAAGGCACACGGGCGCAGCGCCACGCTGTGGACGAGGGGAGAGAGATGAGCCGGACCGGTGCACGAGGGGAAAGGGGAGGAGAGATGGGGCATATGGAATGAGAGAGAAAACACACGATTTGTTTTGCGTGCATAGGTCCTAAAATTTACTACTAGTAGAGTGTATACTTTAAGGCCGCAGGTGTACCTCGTGTCAGACACCCATCATAACTTTGCTCTGAAATGGAACCACCTTCAACTTCTTTTTGCTGCTTCCCTCTTCCCCTGCCAATGTTTTATTCTCTCAGCATGTACAGCGCATGGACAGAGGTGACCATATGTCTAATCAAAGAAATATACTACTCCCGCATTGAGTAAAAAAGCACACCTTAATAAGACTCGGATAGTAAATTGTATGACATATCATCACTCGATAAAATTATAATTGGTAAAGCACAAAAAATTATAAATTTGATCAACATCTATAAAGTATGGGTGTACATTTGGTCCTTGTACTTTGTATCAGCATGTAGAAGTCAAAGATTATTAGCTACCTAACACATGATTTTCTTTTTTGATCACATGGTCTAGAGAAACAACAAAGAAGCGTCTAGTATGATGGAGAAGTGTGTTTTGAGGTTTGTGCATAGCATTCATTATGCCGAAGACTATGAATAGAATCTTTAAAATGCTAGAATGGAAAAGAAGATCCAACGGATAGAAATGCAGCGATTCGCGAGTCTTGATCTAACGATCAACATTCAAAGTTATTCGTATAGTATATAGTGGTAAGATAAGATAAGATAAGATACTAGTAAGTTGCATGTGCCCTGCACATGTGGCTCAGATAATAGACGTCTGGCATATAATCACTATATAAAATTATAATAGGTAAAGTGGAAAAAATATAAATTTGATCAACATCTATAAAGTATGGGTGTATATTTGCTTCTTCTACTTTGTACCATTATGTTTAGAAGTCAAAGTTTATTAGCTACCTAACACTTGAAATTTTTGGTAACATGGTCTAGAGAAACGAGGGAGAAGATTCTAGTATGATGGAGACGTGTGTTTTGAGAGGCTTATGCATAGTGCATTCATTATGTTCAAGACTATCAATAGAATCTTCTAGATGCTAGAATGGAAAAGAAGATCCAATGGCTGGAAATGTTCGGATTCGCGAGTCTCGATCCAACGGTCAATATTTAAAGTTATTCGTACACTATATTGCGGTAAGATAAGATGTCTAAAAACATGGCTTGTGGCATTCAGATCCATACTATTAAGACTATCTTTACAGAAAGGAACAATCTCATCGTCACTCGGAAAATTAAGAATGATATTTCCTGATATTTGGAAACTCACATCGACGACATTGTTTACTATAAGAAGATTCACCCATCTACCTCCGAAAAGACAATTAACTCAAGAGCAATCTATCGCATTTACTTCTAGCTCAAGTTTGATATAATTTCATTAAATTGTCACGATGCAAAATCTTAGCAAGAAGTTGAACTTGTTGTAAAAACTATCGGTGGTGGTTTCTGATATATTAAATCAGCCCCCAATGCTTACCTCCAAAAACGTAAAACTTTCAATGCAACCTACAATTTACTTGTAGTTCAAAATTGTACTAATTTCAATAAATCGAAATAAAATCAATTTCAAGTCGGCAAAGTTAGCTATATGAATAAGCTTGAAAACTTATAAAACACGGGAATCATAAGTACAACATGAGGGTCCACTATATATGTTTGAAAGCTTGGCTTGTGAAGTTCAGGTCCATATCCTCCGGACATTGTTTACGAAAACGAACAATAATCTCATCATCACTCGAAAAATTGAGAATGTTCTTTCCTGATAGATAGAAACTCACACTGGCGGTACTGATTACTACAAGAAGATGCATCCATCTACCTCCAAAGAGGCATTTAATTAAATAAAAATCTATTGCGCTTACTTGTAGCTCAAGTTTCAGCTAATTTTTCGTTAAATTGTCAAGATGCAAAGTCTTAATTAGAAAGGAGTTAAAAACCTATTGTCAAAACTCTCGGTTGTTTTCTGATATATTAACTGAGCCACGAATGGGTACACCGTCAAAAGTTTTTTGTAATTCTTTAGAAGCAACCTACAATAATTTAGTTGTTGTAGTTCAAGTTTGACCAAATTTCGATAAATATAGGCATGAAGTCATTCAAGTGGGTCAAAGTTAATTAGCTACATAGGGAGTTTGAAAACTGAGAAAATATGGTAATCGTAAGTAAAACACGTTGGTCCACTTAATATGTCTAAAAGCGTGGCTTATGGCATTGAGATCCATATTCTTTAGACTTTCTTTACATGAAAGAACCATCTCATCATCACTCGGAAAACTAAAGATTTTCTTTCCTCATAGTTAGAAACTCACACCGACGACATTGTTTACTAGAAGAAGATGCACCCATCTACCTACAAAAATACATTTGATGCAAGAGCAATCTATCACGCTTACTTGTAGCTCAAGTTTGATCTAATTTCGTTAAATCGACAAGAAGTCACTGAAGTGTGCAAAGGTTGCTAGGAAGCTTGAAAATCCTAGTACTAAAAACTTGGTCATTACGTATAAGAAACCGTTGGTCCAGTTGGTGTGATTATTGGGGTGGTTGCATTTTCTTTTAACTATGGTAGCTCCCATAGGATAGAGGTGCTTGAGAGTTAACACGATCGTTGGAAGTACAACTTACATCAAGGACCTCATAAAAATGAAAATTGCATCCAAGTCTATCCATTTAATACAATGACCCTAAAACTGAATAATGAAGTGTGTGTGTGTGTGTTTTGTGGTTTGTGCATACTAGCGTTCATCTTGCTAGAAACTATCAATAGAATCTTTCTCGATGCTAAGGGAAAATAGAAGATCTAACGGTTAGCAATGTTTGGATTTTGCAGTCTTGATCCAACGGTCAATGTTCGAAGTTAATTCTCACACTATACAATGATGGTATGGTATTGTAAGAGATAAGACAAGATAAAGATAAGATAAGAAGTACCGCGAATGGCGAATCTAATGGTTGGTCTCGTAGGAGCGAGGTTCTTGAGAGTTAAGACGGTTAGTGGAAGTACAAGTTACATCAAGGACCTCATAAAAATGAAAATTGCATCCAAGTCCATGCATACATTTAGCACAAGGATGCTGAAACTGAGCAATGAAGTGTGTGTTTTGAGGTTTGCGCATACTAGCGTCCATTGTGCTAAAGACCATCGGTAGAATCTTTCTAAATGCTAATAATCGAAAAGAAGATCCAATGGTTAGCATAGTTTGGCTTTGCCATTCTTGATCCAACGGTCAATGTTCAAAGTTTGGATTTGCCAGTCTTGATCCAACCGTCAATGCTCAAAACGGGTTCAAAATTGCCTTCCCTCCCGATGTTTTGCTGATCTTTTGGATAACCTTCCCTCCTGATGTTTGGGAAGCAAGTGAAAATTTCGAAAACCGAAAAAGTTTGAATTTTTGCCGCCAAGGACCAAAGTGGTTTCCTTCCTATGTACTCCTTCCTCCTCGTCCCTACTCCACACCAACGCGCGGCTGTCGAACACGCTAGAGACACAGAGGCATCATACCAAGGCACACGTGCGCAGCGCCACACTATGGATGAGGGGACACAGATCAGCCAGACTGGTGCGCAAGTGGAAGGGGAGGAGAGATGGAGCATAGGGAACGAGAGAGAAAACACATGATTTGTTTTGCATGCATAGGTCCTTAAATTTACTACTAGTAGAGTGTACACTGTATGGCCGCAGGAGTACCTCATGTCAGAAACCCATCATAACTTTGCTCTAACATGGAACCGCCTTCAACTTCTCTTTGTTGCTGCCCTCTTCCCATGCCAACGTTTTATTCTCTCAGCATGTACAACGCGTGGACAGAGGTGACCATATGTCTAAGCAAACAAATATACTACTCCCGCATTGTGTAAAAAAGCACACCTTAATCAGGCTCAGATAGTAAACATATGCCATATCATCACTATATAAAATTATAATTGGTAAATCACAAAAAATTATAAATTTTATCAACATCTATAAAGTATGGGTGTATATTTGGTCCTTGTACCTTGTATCATCATGTGTAGAAGTCAAAGATTATTAGCTACCTAACACTTGAAATTTTTGGTAACATGGTCTAGAGAAACGAGAGAGAAGATTCTAGTATGATCGCGAAGTGTGTTTTGAGAGGTTTATGCATAGTGCATTCATTGTGTTTAAGTCTATCAATAGAATCTTCTAGATGCTAGAATGGAAAAGAAGATCCAATGGCTAGAAATGATGGGATTCGTGAGTCTTAATCCAAAGGTCAACATTCAAAGTTATCCATACAGTGGTAAGATAAGATAAGATAAGATCATGTAGAAGTCAATGATTATTAGCTACGAGGGAGAAGATTCTAGTATGATGGAGAAGTATGTTTTGAGGTTTGTGCATAGCATTCATTATGCTGAAGACTATTAATAGAATCTTCTAGATGCTAGAATGGAAAAGAAGATTCAACGGCTGGAAATGTTGGGATTCACGAGTCTTGATCCAACGGTCAATATTCATAGTTATTCGTACACTATATAGTCGTAAGATAATGAGAGAATATAAGATATCTCTATCTCTACTACTATAGTGGAGTAGTTTTGAATTGGATCCGTAGCACCAATCCTGACCGTTGGGCTGTTGGATCCAATGGTTCAGAGAAGCTAGATTCGTGTTGAATAGTACGTACCTGGAGCAAACTCCACCATATTCCAGAACCATCATGTCACCACCCCAAAATGCATAAAATGAGTCTATTAATAATAACTATCTACACATATTGAGAATACAACCTACTGTTATTTAAAATTTTGGTTTTGGTGACATGATGGTTCTAGAACATGGTGGAGTTTGCTCTAGGTACTATTCAACACGAATCCAGCTGCTCTGAACCATTGGACCTAATAGCCCAATGGTCAAGATTGGTGCTATATATGGATCCAATTCAAAACTGCTCCATTATAGTAGTAGATATATAGATAAAAAACACACCTTAATAAGGCCTAGTATGTGGCATCCGCTAAGGTTCAACTTATACATGGTGGAAACTATAAAGTATCTTTAAGCCTAAGGTGTACCGCAAGCTTGTGTGTAGACCATAGAGAATAGAAAAATCATTTCCCCTCTCTCCTTATTTCATGTGATCGTTTTCAAATTTGATCTTTTATTTTGATACATCGACATAAAGTCATTCAACAAGTGGACGGGGTCAGCTAGTGTGGCGCCCCGCAAAACCACTACTAGAAAATCGCGTTGTTTTTGTGCATTGCATCATCATGACCGCATGATCATGTCATCATGCCACATTGCATTTGAGCATCGTCATCATCGTGCATGGTTTTGTCTAAAACTATATTTCGAAAAGTCTGGTTTTGTTTTCTAAATGCCCCGTCTTTTATTCAAACTATAAAATCCGGGCTTGTCCGGATTATTTCGTTTTGTCTACAAACGGTTTGCAAAAGCCTGGTTTTTAATAAATAAAATTATTTGTTAATTTTTTGGAGGCAGCCCGCCAGGCCCGAAGGCCCGGCCGGCCACCTCCAAACCCTAACAAAAACGACCCAGTTAAACCAGACCAAAACCCTATCCACCTACCCCTTTTTCCTCCCTCCCTCTCTTCTTTTTCAGCCGCCGCCCACGCCTACTTTTCCCGCCCACTCCCTGCCTCTCTTTCCGCGCCAGCCTTCCACCTCAGCCCGCCGGCCACCTCACTCCCACCACTCCCTAAGCGCCACATCACCCCCCACACACCCGCAGCCGCCACCTGCCCATCTCCCCACGCCCGCGTGAGACCCCCTGGTCCGCTCGCCCCCCACCTGGTTGCTCCGGTCCCACTCCCCACCTAACACCCCCGCACACATCCCACTAGGTCCACCCCGCGGACCCACCTCCCACTGCCGTCCTACTCCCCATCCGCTCTCACCCCTACCACGCTCTCTCCTCCTCCACCAACGCGCCGCCATGCCCCGACGCCGCCCTCCGGCGCCGCCGCGAGGCCGCCGTCCTCTCCTCCACTCGCCCTTCCTCAACCGCTACCAGGGCCAGAGCCAAGTCCCGCCGCCTCGCGACGCCTCTCCCCGCGCAACCCCGTCCGGGCCGTCGCCGCCAAGGCCGCCTCTCCCTCAAGCCACGCGCTCGCCCGCGTCTCCCTCCGGTTCCACCTCGCCCCCATCGATCGCATCCCCCGTGCCTGTCGGCCCGAGCCTGCTACGACCTCCTCATCGGCCCGGCCTCACCATCCACCTTCTCTGCCCGCGAGGATCTGTCCGCCGCGCCGCCCTCTCATCTCCGACAAGCACCCACCTGGGACCTTACCGCCGCGACCCCCTTCTTCTCTGGCTCCAGGCGCTGCCGGCCGCGCATCCTCGTCGGCCTCGGCCTCGCCGGCCTACATCCCGGTGTCTGCCACCCTCCGTTGCAAGTCCACCATCACCACCTCGTCTATGCGACGCGCGCCGCCCTCCGACTTCCCGCTCCGTCGCTGCTGCCCTCTTCGGTTAGGCCCGTTCGGCCCTGTTCGGCCCCGTCATCTGTGCCACGTCTCGCCGGAGCCAGCCTGGCCCGCATGTCGTCAAGACCTGCGGCTGGTCTCTTTCCGCATGAGTGCGCCGTATGCCCCGAAGACGTGTTCCTGCCGTGTGGTGTAGTGCCTAGGAGGTGATGTTCATGAAGTGGTGTTTTGTGTTTGGCTCCTGTTGTGGCAGTGACGAAGCAGTGGCGTTTTGGTGATGGATGTGAGATGGTGTAGATGAGAGAAGGTGTGGTGTTGAGGTCGCCTGGGTACAACCGCAGAGCTACGCCATCTACATCCGAGGATCCGTTTATACATGCCTTGACAAGATCTTCCGAAAACCCCGGTACCGGCCCAAGATCCGCCATCGACGCCCGAAGCGGAAACTCCAAGATCGTCCGCACAAGTCTGATGGACGAGGCCTGAAGTGGAACCGAGGATTACGACAAGTTCTTCACGGAACGCCGAGATCTGCTACGCGAACCATCGGCACGCCAAGTTCTCCTTCCCGGACGCCAAGGTCGCCTACACGGAATATCAAGATCTTCCGGCGCCGAGACCATGGACCGACACCGCCACCCGAGGACTACGACAAGATCGTCCCCGCCAAGTTCGCCTACCTGGACCCCGTGCGACAAGATCTACTTCCTGGATCCGAAGACCCCGGTACCCGATCCATTCAAGTTCGCCATCGACGACAAGATCGACCGCTTGGAACCCAAGATCTCCGTCACATCACGACAAGTTCTCCATCCTGTATCCAAAACTCGCCGTCCCTGTCAAACCCCGAACCCCCGGAACCCAAGATCTTCTGAACCCAGATGTGTGACCCTAAGCCCCTATTTTTATAATATGACATATACCTGTCACATCATTAAATCATCATGCTTGCATACATTTCATCTAGTGGGTTGGGTTAAATAGTTGATTCACCTAAATTAAATATGGAGGCTATATGCGGACTTTCTAGTCTTATATTGGCCCCATTTAAATTTGAGTAGCGAACCGATGCCATGTTTCGCCCTGTTAATACAACATTTAAATTGCGGGGTACTAAATAACTTGAATCGTTTAATTAAATTGTCGGGACCCCCGGTTCCGCTTAATATTTCTTAAATGCACCGCATCTTTGCCATGCCATGCATCATATCGTAAGCATGCCGGATCTTCTGCCGTAGTATTAAATATTGCATCCGGTGTTTCTTCTAGTGATTGCTTCTTTGCGGACTAGGCCGATGAGTTGATGCGAGTATCGACAAGTTCTCCGGATATGAATCTCCGGCAGTGTTTCCCAAGCGAGCACCTCTCCCCCTTCTACCTATTTTGCATTTATAGTCTTTATTTTCCTCCTGTTGATCTATTGCTATCCGTGTCGCGATGCTTTAGTTTCCGTGCACCAGTTATATCCCGTACAACCTTTATATTGCCATGGACACCTCCTAATACCTGTTGTTTGGGTAAATAGCTGGCCTTGCGAGTCGTAGTTGCTTGCTCAGGTGCGATCTCGTGTTGTCGAGTACCACAGTTGTTGGAATGCTGGTGGAGATGTTTAGTGGTGGAGATGATCATGACTTTAAATACAACTATTAAAATGCTAGATATAACTAATGCAGAGGCATCGGTGGGCAATAGATGTTATTTGGTTCTTCCACGCTCACTTGTGTCCCGTAGGACCCCGAGTACTTGATACATGTTCCTTGATTTTTCGCACTATCCACATCCGGGAGGCCTTATGGACCCTCTTGAGCCAGAGCTTGATTCATTTATATTTCTTGGGGCCACAAACTAGTTTGGGGTTTTATTACTATCCTGTACTTATGCCATGCTTTACCGCTTTATTTACGATTGTGCGTGGAGCACCTGTACTGTTTAGGATCGTGACACGTTTTCGCTGTATCGATAAGCCCAGTCACACTTTCGGGTTCCCAGTTGTTTACAGCCGTCCACACAAACCCTGGGTCCGTTCCGGAGCCAGCCAACTTCATTGCAGGTAGCTTAGTGGGGTGGCCCCCTGAAATATTTTATGAATCCTGTGATCGCTTTGTCGTGAATGCCTCGTTGGGTTTTGAGTTGGTTTTTCTGAGGTTGATCGAGTGTGTGTTGCTATTTGTGCACCCCTGTAGGGTAAAACTTTCTGAAAGCCGTGTCCGCGGTTATGGACGACTTGGAGCACAGTATCTTGATCATAGACAAGCATAACTAAAGTAGTGCTATAAATTTGACTTAATATGTGACTAGTAATCAGCTCAAGTATAACGGAATGGATATTAAAAATGCCAACAACTGGTGGATCTGTGGTGATCTGTGTCATACTATACCTACCTAGTAAGTATTGCAACTCCAATGGAATGTGATAAAAGTGTCAACAACTGTTGGGTTTGGGAATTCCTCAGGACAATTATATCCGACTAGTAAATGTTCGAACTACAACGGAATGTTAACTAAAACTGCCCACTACTTCTGCTATCAGGATGACTCATGCTATCTATATCTGATTAGTAATTGCTACAACTATAATGGAATGAGTAAAACTGCCAACTGTGTGAGTTACTCGGTTTGACTTCCTCGTTTGGTCTCGAGGGGGAATACCAGGATGGGTTTGTTTGGTGTTAGCTTTAGGTTGGATCCGAATAGGTCTTTCTTATCCCTCTCTGATAACCGCTAGTTGTATCGTCTCTATAGGTTGTTTAGTGTCGCTGTGCTGCCGCTTTAGCCCACCATACCTATGTAGGCGAGAGCCGCCGAATTCTAGCCTCGCCGTGTACTGGCCTCAGTACTGACGCTCCTATTTTTTCCTTTGCCCTTTGTCGGTACCCCTTTTGTTTTAGCAGGTTTGAGATCGACGTCGTTAGCAAGGTTACCCTTCCGGCTTGGCCTAGGCAGGGTTATGGACGCCATTGGTTATTCTTCAGGGCTCTTAGCCCCATTTGCATCTTGTCCGTAGTCGGACGCTCTATCGTTTTCAAGGTGATTGGATCTTTGTATTGTATATCTGTATTCTTGACTCATGGAGTCGTGTTGTATATGTCCGTTATGTGGGTCCCATCGAGGACTGTTGTGTAATGGTATTACTTCGCTTTCCACCCGCACGAAAGTGCTTGGTGGGCGTCCTTGAATCGTTTCTATGCGGGTTTGGCGGAAAGGGCTAAAACTTGCATAGGGCCGATTCGAGGGTGTTATAGCTAGGAACCTTGAAAACTCATAAAACATGGGAATCGTAAGTAAAACACATTGGTCCACCACCTAGCTAATATGTCTAGAAGCTTGGCTTATGGCATTGAGATCCATATTCTTTGGACTTCCGTTACGGAAAAGAATCATCTCTTCATCACTCAGAAAACTGAGAATTTTCTTTCCTGGTTGTTGGAAACTCACACGACGATATTGTTTACTACAAGAAGATGCACACATCTACCTCCGAAAATACAATTAATTCAAGATCAATCTATCACACTTACTTGTAGGTAAAGTTTAACTTAATTTCGTTAAATTGACAAGAAGTCACCAAAGTGCGTGAAGTTAGCTAGGAATCCTAGTACAAAAAACTTGGGTATTATGTATAAGAAACCGTGGTCCAGTTTGTGTGATAATTGGGGCGGTTGCATTTTCGTTTAACCTTGGCAGGTCTCGTAGGAGCGAGGTGCTTGAGAGTTAGCACAGTCGGTGGAAGTATGTACAAGTTACATCAAGGACCTCATAAAGAATGAAAGTTACATCCAAGTCCATGCATGCATTTAGCAAAGGACCCTTAGACTGATCAACGAAGTACTGTGTTTTGAGGTTTGCGCATACTACCATTCATCATGCTAAAGACTATCAGTAGAACCTTTCTAGATGCTAAGAATGGAAAAGAAGATCCAATGGTTAGCAATGTTGTTTGGATTTGCTAGTCTTGATCCAACTGTTAATGTTCAAAGTCAATCTCTGCACTATATTTTGTGGTATGGTATTGTAAGAGATAAGAGACAAGATAAAGATAAGATAAGAAGTACTACGAATGGCTGATCTAATGGTAGGTCTCGTAAGAGCGAGGTGCTTGAGAGTTAACACAGTCGGTGGAAGTACAACTTACATTAAGGACCTCATAAAAATGAAAATTGCATCCAACAAGTTCGTGCATTTAGCACAAGGACCCTTAAACTGAGTAATGAAGTACTATGTGTTTTGAGGCTTGTGCATACTAGTGTTCATTGTGCTAAAGACTATCAGTAGACTCTTTCTAGATGCTAAGAATTGAAAAGAAGATCCAACGGTTAGCAATGTTTGGATTTGCCAATTTTGATCCAACGGTCAATGTTCAAATAAGTTAATCCCTACACTATGTAGTGGTATGCATGGTATTGTAAGAGATAAGAGACAAAGATAAAGGTAAGATAATAAATACCGCGAATGGCCGATCTAATGGTAGGTCTCGTAGGAAGCAAGGTGCTTTGAGAGTTAACACGGTGGGTAGAATTACAATTTCCATCAAGGACCTCTTAAAATAAAAATTGCATCCAAGTACATGCATTTAGTATAAGGACGACCCTGAAACTAAGCAATGCTAAGTGTGTGTTTTGAGCTAGAGGTTTACATATACTAGCGGTCATCGTGCTAAAGACTATTAGTAGAATCTTTCTAGATGCTAAGAATGGAAAAGAAGATCCAACGGTTAGCAATGTTTGGATTTGCTAGTCTTGATCCAACGGTCAATGTTGAAAGTTAATCCATACACTATATGTAGTGCTTTGTATGGTACCGTATTGTAAGAGATAGGACAAGATAAAGATAAGATAATAAGAAGTACTACGAATTGCCGATCTAATGGTTGGTCTATTAGGCACGATGTGCTTGAGAGTGAACACGGTCGGTGGAAGTACAAGTTACATATCAAGGACCTCATAAAAAATGAAAATTGCATCCAAGTCCATGCATTTAGCACAAGGACCCTAAAACTAAGCAATGAATTGTTTGTTTTGAGGTTTGCGCATACTAGCGTTCATCGTTCTCATCAAGACTATTAGTAGAATCTTTTTAGATGCTAGGAATGGAAAAGAACATCCAACAGTCAACAACATGTTTGGATTTGCGAGTCCTGATCCAACTTCTCGTCAAATCTCTCGTTGGATGGTTTCTCATATATTACTTGTGACCCCTGATGGGTACCTCCAAAAGCTTTTTTGTAGAACTTTCACAGTAACCTAAAATTTACTTATACTAGTTCAAATCTGACCTATTTTCGATAAATTGACATAAAGTCATTCAAGTGGGTGGAGTTAGGTAGGCAGTTTTGAATTGGATCCATAGTAGCAATCGTGACCGTTGGGCTGTTAGATCCAATGGTTCAGAGTAGGTGGATTCGTGTTGAACTGTATCTAGAGCAAACTTCACCATGTTCTAGATGGCTATTATTAATATACTTAATGTATGCCTTTTTCTCTAACAAGACTATTGGTTAATAACAACTAAATGTTTGTTAAATCACATTTCATACAGTATATACGAGTGTGGCACGTGCCTGTCTGTGTGCGCGTGTGTGTGTGCGTGTGAAAACTTTGGCTTGTGGCATTTATTTAAATTAATATTCTTCGGACTTCCTTTACGGGAGAGAATGATCATGACATGACTCGGAAAATTGAGAATGTCATTTCCTGGTCAGTGTGTGCTACAAGAAGATGCACCCATCTACCTCTGAAAAGACATTTAATTCAACAGCAGTCTATCATGCTTACTTGTAGCTCAAGTCTAACTTAATTTCATTAAATTGATGCAAAATCTTAGCAAGAAGTTGAACAGTACCTATATATCATCAAAACTCTTGGTGGTTTCCCACATATTAATTGACCCCTCCCCCTGATAGATATGGGTAGCTCCAAGAGAGATCTTTCGTCAAACTTTCAAAGCAACCTACAATTTACTTGTGGAAGTTCAATTTGTACCTAATAATTTCGATAAATCAGCCTAAAATCAATCAAGTGGGCGAAGTTAGCTTGGAAGTTTGAGAACTCATAAAACATGGGAAATCATAAGTACAACATGTTGGTCCATAATATATTTCTGGAAACTTGCCTCGTGTGTCATTCAGATCCATATTCTTTAGACTTGCTTTACGGGAAAGAACAATCTCATCACCACACTTGGAAAATTGAGAATGTTCTTTCCTGAGATAGTAGGAAACTCATAGTGATGGAGTTGTTTAATACAACAAGATGCACATATAGACCTCCGAAAGACATTTAATTCAAGAGCAATCTATATCGCGCTTACTTGTAGCTCAAGTTTGACCTAATTTCGTTAAATTATCAAGATGCAAAATCTATCTTAGCAAGAAGTTAAACCTATTGTCAAAACTCTTGGTGTTTTGTGATATATTAATTGACCCCTCGATGGGTACCTCCAAAAGCTTTTTCGAAAAACTTTCAAAGCAACCTACAATTTTCTTAGACACGCGGCTAGTAAATTTCTAAGCTACGTATAGTAAGGGCGTGTGCAGTGTCTAGAAGTAGCTATGAAAACTACTTTCGGTCTAGCGTTTAGAACTGAAGTGGGTCCACACAACCATGCTAAAAAAAGACTGTTATCCACTGAATAGTGGGCCCTCCCAATTGATTCTCTTAGACATAAGTCTAGCACTAGAATCACCTTGAAAAATCTTTTTGTTAGCACTACCCAATCCACCATTAAGATATATGTTTAAGACTTGACACCGTGCTTGCTTTGATGTCTGGGGCCAATGGGCTCACTACCGTGGGGCCCCATCATTATTAGTGGTCTAGTTATATCCTATACCATCCAACGGATGTTAGCTCTGACTTCTCTAGATCTTCCTTCTCGATGAAGCCTCGACACTCAGCTTTGAAGGATGGTTACGAGGGAAGTAGGTGCCTATGGTGACTTCGTCAAGCTCAATCTTCCCACCGAACAGTCTGATGACACAATCTTTCGGAGGTGCTCATGGGGGTAGGATGTGCGTTCATGCATTCATAGGGGTGAGTGTGTGTATGCATTTGTGAGCGTGTGCGTTTTGTAGTGGATTTTCACAAAAATGAGAGAGATCGTACTTCCGTTTGTATTAAGTTTTGCTCGGTTTTCCCAAAGTAATTGTAATGGTCACTGGTGTCTAGGGTCTATGGGCTCACTACCAAGGGCCACATTATTAGTGGTTCAATTACATCCCATAACAGCCAACGAATATGAGCTCCAACCCCCTAGCACTTCCTTCGCCATGAAGCCTCGGTGCTCGACTTTGAAGGATGGTTATAAGGGTAGTGAGAGGTGACGTTCCCATCAATATATAGCGAGGTGCCTATGGTGACTTCGTCAAGCTCAAGCCCCGCGGGATCAGTGTCAAGATCCAGTCTTTCTAAAGTGCTCATAGGTGTAGGGTGTGCGTACCTGCATTCATAGGGGTGAGTGCGTGTACGCATTTGTGAGCGTCTCCATTTTGTAATGGGTTTTCACAAAAAGAGAGGGGGCCTTTGGTTTATTTACTTATTGAGTTTTGATCAATTTTCCAAAAGTACTCCATGTAATGCAAGTCAAACTAGGTGACTGATGTTTGGGGGCCCACGGGCTCTCTAGAGTAGGCCCTAGTTATCAGAGGTCGAGTTAGATCCAATATGGAGTAGTAGCCAGCGAATGTGAGGACCGGCTCCCCTACCTCTTCCTTCTCCACAAAGCCTCTGCGCCAGGCTTTGAAGGCGCGCTCTTTTTACGAGCAATGTCAGCGAATTCAGTCATGCCGGTCCGGAGACGACAGGGGATCTTGATGCGCAAGGCGGGTGGGTTAGGGTAAGTACGCCAGAGTTCACGGTCTCAGTTCATTTTCTCGAATTCAGCTTATGGGTTCTCTCCTTTTGGGGGTTTTATCTATTATGTCCGTCTCGATCGACGATGTTTCCTGGGTTCAGATGCCGGCATGGATGGTAGACACGGAGTGGTACGGCATCGTTACCAATGTGGATCTCCAGCTCCGGTGCGACTGCACCATGGCGCCTCATCGTCGCGTCGTGTTCGAGGGAACGAACTTCGGCCGCAGGTTCTTGGGTTGCAACTACAAATGTGAGCGCTGGATGTTCGTCCACTAGGTAGATCTACCGCACTCACTTTCGCTGCAGCACGCAATGATGTCGTTGTGGTTACAACTCGAGATCCGCGATGACCTCGAAGAGGAGGAGCAGGAGTGCCATCACGTGCACGCCGAGGAGATGGCTGTAGATTTAACGGATGTTTCCAACTCACTGCACTCAGTCGTAAATAGGATAGATGCTCTTAGATTTGGGTAATTAGAGCTGGACATTAGGTTCTTAACCAAGTATGGTTTGCAATCTAGATATTTAGCATGCTCATGATGCTTTTGGTGGTTGGTTGTAGATTCCACTAATAATTAGGTAATCCCCTTTTGTTTACTAGTACTCACCATCTCATAGTACTGCCACGTTAAATTACACTAGGTTAATTAATATGGGAGTAGTTCACAGTCTGCTTACAGCCCTTCTAGAGTTTGTGGTTACTACTAATTGATCTGGTTTATTTGTTACTGGTATATCTATCTATATACGAGCATCGCTACATTTTTTGCACATTTGTGCACCTCCCCCATCGCGCACCTTCTTTACAGAGCAGCGTCCACCTTTCCATCGCATCAGTGCAATCTCCGGTGAGTCCGCAACCATCCGGATGGTTGTTTAGGTGATTGCTATTTTAAATAGTAGATCTATATGCCACATTAGGAAGCTAGGATCACCATGGATGTAGCCATGGAATTAGTTATAAGGTCCACGGAAAATAGGTAAGTATATGCTGCCAAGAAGAGTGTATTGAGGGTGGGAAGCTTGCCCCTAGCTTTATTTCACAGAACGGTCCTCTGATGAACAATGCAGATGTAATTTGCTGCATATCGTTCATAAACATATTGTTGTTTGCTGGTGTCCTGCATTGCTGAGTTCTTTAAATTATAATGTTCGTTAAAGGGAAACACGCCCAATCCTTGGCATCAGATTAATGCACGTATTCTTATTTGCATTGCGAAGTTGATGTGTTCTTTCCTAAAATTTACTGGTTTTGCTGCATTTCATTTAGCATCATGCGCTTGTCCCACCCGTGGAGGAGGCATTATCGAGTGATAAGTGTTTTTATGTATCCAACTGCTTTGCTGGAATTTCAGTAACCTATACTTTGTCCCCGGAAACATTTTTTTCAATAAAGAGCACTTTATTACTTAAAATGTCCCCTAAGATATACTAATCATTTTTTTGCATCATGATTTATAGAAATGAAGTCATTCTGATCGGTTGCCAATTATTACTAAGGACATGACTGCTCATGTGCCAGCTAAGAAGGCAAACCCTGAAGTACGACCCTTTTCATGTTGGTTTTGTTTCCCATGTTTGGGAAATATGCCTCTATGGTTCTTTGATTTGCGGTACCACTGTGGAGCTTGCACGATGTGTGCAGCTGAATTTGGATTGTGAAACAAGAATTTGGTTTATTTTTTTTAAATGAGAATCTGGTTTAATTTTGGATTTGTTATCTGTAGTTTCCACCTTACTCATATTGCTCATGGCGTAATGGTGTTGGTCACTACAAGGATTTGACAATTGCCCGTCTCCGTGAGAAATACAAAGCTCATAGACACATGATTCCGTGCCTTCAAGAGAAAGTGAAACACCAGGACGAACAGATTAGGCACCTGAAGGAAGAAGTGTCCACATCCACTAAGCAGATAGCTGATTTCACTACAGGATGGAATACATCAATTTCAGTTGCTCATGATGCTGCTGTTGATTTTCAAAAGTTCATGGCAGACAACTTAGTCCCCGAGTTGCCTGATGTGGATGGCGACGAGCTGATTGGCCAGGTGTACGACCGAATCTTGGAATAGGTGGGAATGCAAGCTGACAATATTTTCAATTCGGCTCTAGAAGCAGATGAGACCCTGACAGAAATTCGAGATTCTCCATGCCCATACAGTCCTGATCCTGCAAAAGATGAGGAAATCTGTAAACCATATTGACCGCTCTACTTTCATTTTTGAAGGGTTTGGGTCCCTTGTGAGGATGACTGTTTGTTAAGTCAGGTACTATAACTATTGTTTTGCTCTGTTGGTGTGTGGTGTCCATGAATATATATATTTGATGTACTATTATGACATATATATTGGACCTGGCTTTATGTGACTATATTTGGCAACAACAGTCATCTTATTCGAACTTGTGGTGGTTTTTCATCTTCCAATTTTTTCCTTCTGAGATCTGTTAATGATGATGTTAATGCCAGTTGTGAGTGGTTTTTTAGCATGTTTCTGGTAGTAAACCAAAACTTGTAGTGGTAGATTGTAGAATTTCAGGTCTATGTTTGAACTCTAGATCTTGATGTCATAGAAAGGGCAGGCTTCTACCACCTGGAATATTTTACCCAGCAATTGATTGTATCACATGAATAAGTGCACAAACTTGATGTCTGTAGGCGGGAAAATGAGCAACGTAAGTGCACAAACTTGTATCAGTCGTGTGTTTGCTACTGTTAATACAGTCGTGGTTTCCCCTAAAAAAAGTGGGGTTCGCAAAAAAATAAAAAAATAGTGGGGCGAAAGTTAGTTTCGAGTTCAAGGTAGCTCAGTCGTGTGCCCCATGACCCCATCGTCATCTTCTTTGCCTAGCCGCCCTCCCTCTACCAGAACATCCCCACCGCTCCACCATTGAACACCACTGCACCGCCATTCACTAGTATGTATGTCCCCAACCTCCAGCCATTACGGGCTTTCTGAACGATAGAATGCATTTATTTTTGGGCATTGCGAGCTAAATAAGCTCGTGGCGTTTACAGGAAATGGAATCAGCATTGGCGGATGCATTTGCTGCATCTGCGGATGCTTGTAAAGCAGAGGTGGATGCTGAAGCAGCACCAGCGGATACATGTGAAGCAGATGCGGAGGCCGATGCTTGTACCGCATCGGAGTCTTAGGCAGTGTTGAGTGATGCTTGGAAAGCGGTGGAGGCATAGTCGAAATTCTCGTCGACTGCTACTGGAACAAATTCGGCTATGTTGGTTGCCGCTGCCAAAGCGATGGCTGTGTGGGATGCTAGGAATGCGTCAGCTCGTGGTCATGCTTCTTTAGCTTCAACGGTTGTGGCTTGTCATTTGTCGGTAGCGCCTGCTCCATTTGCTCAGAAATTGTCGACCCCATTGTAAGTTCTGCATTGGATTTTGTCTCCATGACTTGCTCCCTCTTTTGTGTATTCTGCTCCGGGGTTTTTTCTGGACGCAGTGAATATTAGTTTAAACTAGTAGTACTAGGAACATAAAATTCTATCTAATCACAAACCAGTGATCCGAATGGGATGGACCTTTCATAGGATTCAAACCTATGCACTGATGATTTACTGATTTTTTGTCAATTTTTTTGAATAATTTTACTTTTTAGTTCAAAATTTGAACTACTGTCATACGTTTGATCTAAGATGGAAGGTGGATCCTGGGGCAAGTCATCGTGAGACTTGGGTTCACCAAGTCACTGAAGCTGCATCCGTTTTATCTCCTCTTCTTTATGATAAAACCAGAAAATTTAGGTGGGGGCTTTTTTGTCCTCCCCGGTGACCTAAAAAAAGTTCTTCATTCCCTTTGCCCAGTTCCGACATGTTGAAGCATTTTGCGGTGCTTTCGTACTACTCTGGTTGATTCCTTGTGCTGTTTAGGTTATTTTGTTGACAGACTCTACTTTTTAGGTAGTTTTTCAGATGGGTGTAGTTTAGGAAATTTTGATGAGAATTTTTCCTATCAAAATATATAATGCATTGTGGTGTTTACTTAATTCTTTTTTAGGGTTGTGCATTGTGCTGTTTACTTAATTCTGATGATGCACTTGTGCTATTTGCATCATCGTACCAGCTTCGGTGGAAGAACATATGCAACAATCAACGACTTGCCAGGCGATGTATTTGGTCAGATTCTTGTCAGGCTTGCTCCGCACCCATCATGCATACTGAGGGCATCAGTCGCCCAAAAATGTTGGATGGACTTCATGGGAAGCAATGATTTCAAAAGGTTAACCCTGTCACACAACAGAGGAATGTTGTTACTTGGGTTTTTCACCAATAGCTCTGAGGACGCTCGACTCTTAACATATCATAATCTTGACCAATCCATCTTCCAGAAGCTGAACAGGCTGGTGGAAGTACATAAATCCTACAAACCATATGTACTCGGATGTCACAATGGTAGGGTGCTACTTCATTATTCGCAAGGGTCTAACATGATAAATGCATGGGATCCAATCAGTGGAAGTGAAACAGTGATACCAGAACCACCAATTTGGCGGAGACGTGAGTATGATGGTGGCACAATTCTCTATTCGAGAAATCATGGGCCGTTGTCTTCATACTGTTGCAGCAATTTCTGGGTTGTTTGGATAGTAACTAATGGTAACCAAGCACTGGTGTAGAGGTACTCATTAGAGTTAGGAAAATGGGAGGACTTGATTGAACCTGCTGAGATGATGGCTAATATTGATCGCAGGCTGTCAACTCTCATAGGGGACATTTTGTACTGGCCAACAATGAACTCTAGATATATAATTGCCTTCGATAACGTGACAACAAAATTGTGTTATATTGAGTGCCCCCATGAGACACATGATATTTCCAGACACAATTTTGTCATCGCTAAGGGGCATAATGGAGATGTTGCCCTTGCGGTTATAAGGGACTTCAGTCTAAACACGTGGTCCGGTGGAAGATCATCAACATGCAAATGGGAAGCTTAGGTGCCTCATATAAAGGTTGAGTTGGATACTCTCCTTGACCTTGATAAATCATGGGCATATGGTGGGAAAGATGCAGTAAGGTTACTCTGCGCATTTGAGGATAAAGAAATGGTGGTTATATGGGCGAAGGAGGGAGTATTCGAATAAGATCTCAGCAGCATGAAGTCTAAGAAGTTCAGATCTCGTAAACATTGGTGTACTTTATATCCCTAAATTACGACACCTGGTTAGTACAGTCATTCATGTGCAACCCTTGCATTTTTGTACACCTATGATTTTGCTGATCATTTTGTTCATTTCCTTCAGCAACCGACGTGATTCGGAGTGCTACATCAAAGAAACGAAAAGGCAGTCTTGTCAGCAACACAGCAGATTTAGACTGCAACATCAAGGACAAGAAAATAACACTCGGATGAACAAGCAAGGCTTGTTTGGGTAAGCATGTGTTTGCCTAGGTTGTGTTATTTGGAGCTGTAGTCTGATATTTGTTTGTTTTGGTAGCTGATGGAACTGTGGCGGCACCTTTGTTTGTGCTACAGTCACAGCGGTAGGAGATGGAATATTAGAGCTGCCTGTTTGTTTTGGGGGCCTATGTGTGTCTGATAAAACATTGTTTTATATGATGAAATGGTGTTCTCTATATAGTAGTGTATGCGCGATGAAATCTTGTTTTATTTGTTCTACATATACTTTAGCTGGTGTTTGTGTTTTGATAGTATGATGTAGTACGAATATTTGTTTCGCAGCAGGCTTTTTTATTTGATCTGAATTACTACTACCATTTAGTTAGTGCTTCCTATAGAAGAGTCTGTGCCGACACCTAAATAATTAGTAGACCTTGGTTGCACACCATTTTCACATGCTTGAATTAGAGCTACTTCAGACATTTGTTTGTTGTTATGTTAAATAAACATTCTTGTATCGGAGATCTGCATTTTCATACGTGTGGTAGATAATCACTCTCCCTGACTTGGATCCCTAAAATAGAGGGAGAATGACCTATTTTTTAATTATTCTTTGGGAAATCTCTCAATTCAAAATCACTATCGACCGCCAAAACCTACCGCCTACCTCATTTGAATCAGAGGCATGAGTCGATGTGAGTCTCGCCTTAAATTCCTGACCAGATGGCATTCGAACTACACAAACTTTTTTCTAGTAATAAAAACTTGGCTAGCAGCCAAATTTAAAATCATAATCGAGCTGGAAAATAACCTGCCGACCCCAAAGCATCTCGCATCCCCTCTGTTTCAAACATTTTTAGGCAAAATCACCCACCAAGGTAGTACCATTTTTATATTATTACATGGACCCTAGAAAAATTTAAATCTGAGTCAATCGGCAAAATTTACCGCCTATGCTGTGTGAATGGAAGGTATCCAAGTTTCTGTGCAAAAAAATGTTTATGGATGATCAGTTGATGTGACTCTCAGCCTTGACTTCCTGGACAGATAGCGTACGGTCTACTACCTTTTTTCTATTAGTAGATGGAGGCTAGCCAAATTCAAAATCTCAATCGAGGGGCAAAATCACCCACCTACCAAGCATTTCCCGCCCCACCGTTTCAAAAACTTTGAGCCAAAATATCCCACCGACCGGGGGAGTACCATTTTTCTATTATTATTATTAGATGGGCGCAACCCAAATTCAAATTCTCAATCGAGCAGCAAAACCACACACTGACCTTGAACCATTTCACGCCCTTCCGTTTCAAAAACTTTAGAATTTAAAATTCCACATCTACCCATTGTTCAGACAACAAATGGGCATGCTAAAGTCGGTATCTTGGGGGCATGACCGTAATTATTTTTTCTGCTCACCTATATGGTCTCGATTCCCCTAGTTTTTCTGCCGGCCCTCCGAAAAATCGCAAGCTCCTTTGTGCCCTCCACGACCACCGCGCGCAATGGCTTGAGCTGCGGTCTCGTGCATCGTCGCGCAACCGCTTGACTGACGCTCACCCGCCATATCTAGGAGTCGCGGTATCGTTCACCATGCTGATGGCGTCATTGACTGCCCAAGCTCTGCTTCCTCGCCGCCGAAAGCTACCCAAACATATCGGATCCGCTTCACCGGTGTCCACCGGGCATGATCTAGTTCAAAGAGTTCCATGTCCACCGCTCTAGACCAGCTGCACGGCCGTCGCTGTTCACTGCACCGGATCTGCCTCAACGACGCTCTCATCCACCGCTTTCAAGCCGGCATTGACTTCCCAAGATCTGCTTCCCCGACGCCAATAGCCACCGCAACCGCAGCACCCTCGGTGACCTGGACGTCACTCGCATGGTACCGACGATGCTTAGACGCCTCTCCGACCAAGGTTAACCAATTCTCCAACCCATTTTTGTTTTGTCAGCGGTATAGTAGGTTCAAGCCTATCGTAGTGAACTACATTTTTGTAATCGTGGTAGTACATACAAGTCACTGGGCACGCATGTTCTTCGTGCTAGTACATACAATGTCATTAGACATATTGGTTTGTATTCGCTGCTCTACAAATATCAAGTCAAGCACATGTCCGTTATTTTGTCATGCACATGTTCTTATCTTAGCTGCTCCATACACCAGTAAATGCCTACTATTGTGTAGTTCTTGCAAAATTAAATGTCAGTGGAAAATATTAGTGTGGATTCCCTGCTACATAATTACTGACTCTATCTGGTTATTCCTGAGCTAAGTTCCTGCTATTATTTCCTCCCTGGCATCGTTCTGCTATCCTGTGGTACCCGTTCAAACTCTTCGTACTAGTTCAATTATAATTTTTTTGTTGGCATATGGTTCTTCAAAAGCTGCAACACTGACTATTTTCGTTTTCTTTGTGTAGAGCTCAAAAAGGCAACACTGAACATGTTGGTTTGCACAGCCTACATGTCCACCAGCGATGCCATTATATATTTTCTGTATCTGGTGCTGGTTCGTCCTAATCAACGGTATAATTATTCTTTAATGTATAGTTCATTCGTGTTTTCCATTCCTGCTCAACAAGTTCTGGTATGATGCGGTCATAATTTCTATGTGGTTCATTCTTAGCTATGACAGTAACTGCATGCCATTGTGTAGCTCACCACAAATTCTGAGTCACCCAATCTCTCTTGCATTCCAGCAGATACCACTACTTCCATATATATTTGTTGAAATGACCTGGCTAGTTTATACTGAAATTCTAAGAAACACTTTGTTTGATTGCTCATTTCATTGTTGGCATACTTGTCTAATGCTTGCTGTTCTACAGGTTCACAAGCCACACTATTATATCTCGTATCTGGTTCTGCTTCGTCCTAGGCAACGACATAACTATCCTCTACTATATAGTTCATTCATGGTTTGCATTCCTGCTCTACAAGTTTGTATTATGTAGTTATAATTCCTATCTGGTTCATTCTTAGCTATGAGTAGTTTGTCTTCTTTGCTGTATTAACTTGTTATTAGTTAGTTTCAGACTGCAATTATTTCTATCGTCACCAAAGAGGGGACTGCAAGGTCATATTTCAAGGTGGTTTTCCAATGTAGCTGTCACACTCAAAGGGAGATGCAGTTGATGGATTGAGAAAGCAAATTGAGGAATCTGCTATCAACTTGAATCGCAACTGAAGTGCTGAATTTTCTTTACCTTTTGTTCATATTTTGTAATATTTTTAAGAAGTTTGCAGCTCATGTAATATCTAGATAACTCGCAAAGGCCATGTAGGCATTTAGTTGACGCCGTCCACGCATGGCTGTAGCATAACTGCGCCAGCCAGGTCGATCAGTTTTCAGAATTACCGAAATAGTAACGTTAACTGGCCAAAACAGTAACATGACAAAATAGTGGCAGACCAAAATAGCAACGGTAACTGACTAAAACAACAACATGCCAAAACAGTAACAGACCAGAACAGTAACAGGCCGAAACAGTAATAGGACAAAACAGTAACATGCCAAAATAGTAACAGGCCAAACAGTAGCACGCCAAAACACTAGCAAACCAGAATAGTGGCAATCCAGCACAGTAACATGCCTGAATACTATCATGCCAGAATAGTAACAGGCCTAAATAGTAATAGGACAGAGCAGGGGCAACCAGCACAGTAACGGACTACAATAGTAACGGACATCAATAGTAGATGGCTAGAACAGTAATGAGCCAGAATAGTAAAAGGCCAGAACAGTGTCAGACCTTCTCAAAAGTGGGCCATTCGTAGGCGGCCCATGACGACCTGTGAGAACAGTGACGGGCTGACCGTGGGCTTTAACAGTATCGGGCCTACTTGACGCAGCTTGTTAACGGGCTGCATAGTATTCGAAAAGTGTGGGCTTTTGTAGGCTGAAATAGTAATGGGCCTGACATTTGCACCGCTGGCCACATCTTTGGTCCCATTTCAAACATTGTCAGATGAAAGAGTAACGGGCCGTAATCTTATTGGGCTCTTTTGATGGGCATGGCTTCTACCATGGTTTCCGTGGCCATTAATGGCGGTAACTCGTCGTTAATGATGTTTGCCACGTGGCATTTTGCATGATGTCAGCAGTCAATGCGGCTGGCGAACAGATCTACAACGGAACAAGTTTTTGTGGCTGAAGGGTGCGATCCACCACGGCTAGGAAAAAAACGTGGTAGATTCTTTTGTGACGGGGCTTTTACCACGATGGGCATCCATCGTAGAAGACTTTTTAGCCATGAAAAACAGGCATTCAACCACAAAAATCGTCCGTTGTAAAAGCCAACTTTTCTTGTAGTGACTACCGAACCTTGCAGGTCAAGAAGGACACATGCAACTCCTGAACTATAAAAAAATCCTATCATGAATTTTAGGGCATATGGAAATGATGACCCTGCGATGTATGAAGAAGCGATGATGAGCCCGGATTCCAACAAATGGCTAGAAGCCATGCAATCTGAGATGGGATCCATGTATGGAAACCAGGTTTGGACCATGGTGGATTTACCTCACCACTAGAAGGCCGTTGAGAATAAATGGATTTTCAAGAAGAAAACTGATGTTGATGGTAATGTGACCATCTACAAAGCTTGACTTGTCGCAAACAAGTTTCGAGAAATTCAAGGATATTACTACAATGAAACTGTCTCTCCTGTAGCAATGGTAAAATTGGTTAGGATAATGTTAGCAATTGTTGCATTTTTCAATTATAAAATTTGGCAGATGGATGTCAAAACCATGTTCCTTAATGATAACATTGAGGAAGATTTGTATATGGTATAACCAAAGTTTTTTTTTGATCCTAAGGATGCTGACAAGGTATGCAATCTTCAGCGATCCATCTATGGACTAAAGCAAGCATTCCGGAGTTGGAGTCTCCGCTTTGATGAGGTGATCAAAGGGTTTGGATTTTTCCAAAATTATGGAGAAGCTTGTATTTACAAGAAAGTGAGTGGGATCTCTGTGGCATTTCTAATATTATATGTGGATGACATATTGTTGATTAGAAATGATATAGATCTTTTAAATAGTGTTAAAAGTTATGTAAACAACAATTTTGTGATGAAGGACCTTGGTGACGAATCATACATAATAGGCATCAAAATTTATAGAGATAGATCAAGACACCTAATTAGGCTATCACAAAGTACATACCTTGACAAGATTTTAAAGAAGTTTAAAATGGACGAAAGTAAGAAAGGGTTCTTACCCATGTTGCAAGGAAAGACATTGAGTAAGACTCAAAGTCCGGCTACAACAGAAGATAGAGAGGAGATGGATAAGATACCCTATTCCTGGTCCATAGGCTCTATTATGTATGACATGCTGAAAGGATAGAGATGTCGTCTATAGGGGAGTGAATAGGAAATTTCAATACTATTACGGTTTTCGCTTGATGCAATGCGGAATTAAACTAACATTTATTTTACAAATACAAAACCTAAATACACTAGGCTCAACTAAGTGCACCAACACCAAGTTAAGCTAAGCAAGATAGAAAAAGATAAATATACCACAAGTGATAAGCAAGATATAAGTACTTCAAGCTCGATGGCTATCACAAGGAAAGTAAGCTCAGGTATATAGATAACCGAGGCAGGCGAAGATGAAGATGTATTCTAGTGTTCCCTTACAAGTAAGGTATGTCACGCTAGAGAGGTGTGGGATTCCACGAAGGATTTCCCAATGCCATGAAGGCTCACCTTCTTCTCCGAATCTATCCCACGAAGGAATAGGCCCTTTCCTTAGCTTTTCCTCCACTCCGGAGATGGCAAGCTCCACAAACACTTCACAAACTCCACAAAGGAGAAGCCCGGGTCTCTTCACAATCTTCCAGGAAGAGGACACCGTGGCACCAACCGCCAAGCCAACTAGGAGGTCACCCTCCAAGAGTAACAAGCTCACTGTCTCTCACTCGAACAAATCATAATGGAGAGCTCAACACTTATGAAAGAATGCAAAGTAAGAACACCATTGGTGTTCAAATCTCACATCCTCAAATTCCACCAAAGCAACAAGTGATAGGGAGGAATTAGAGAGGAAGAATAATGGTGGAAATCAACAAATGACTTCAAGATCTAGATCCAATGGGTTCCCCTCACTTAAAGGAGGAATTGATGGGTGGGGATTGTAGATCTATATCTCCTCTTCCAAAGCCCTCAAAAAGATGCAAGGATCGTAGGAGGGAAGGGGGAGGAAGCAAGCTCAATAGAGTAAACAATGGAGGTCAATTTTGTGGTCAAGGAACATCCAAAAACGGTGGGGAACAACCCCCTTATATAGGGGAAAGCAAATATGGACGTTGGGAGGATTCCAGGGAAAACCTAGTTTAAAATTCGTTTGGACCGGCCCCGGGATAGGGAAACTCGGTCCTTAGGCCGGTGGACTGGCCGACAAACCGGAACGGCTCAGTATACCATCTCGGAATAGACTTAGAACAGATTTAGTCGTGAAAACTAGAAAATATGGTCTACTGGCACTATCGCCGGACTGTCCTGTGTGGGAACCGGTTGAACCGGATCCACAACAGGGATGAAATAGATTTCACGAAAAACGCAATAACTTTTACATCCGGACAATGATTTCGATGATCTTGGGCTTGTTTTGACGATGACAACAAGCTCTGCACAATGGTGCAGAGAAACATCATAGTCCAACAAAGTAGGATAGAACCAAATGACGAAAGGTATGAAGCTTCCCTATAGGAACCGGTAAAACCTTCAAGCTCGAAAACGCCATAGAAGATGCATATGAATTCTATTTTAGATGAACTTAGGCATGTTGAAGAGCTAGCAACAAGCTCAAGAACCTCACATGGAGAAACACCAAGAAGCAACAAAATAGGAAGATGCAAAGTATGCAAAGAATTGAGCTCCCTAAGACAATGTGATCAAGTTACCCAATGGAAAGCCCCTCTTGATAGTGCGACTATCTATCATATAACCTGGTCTCCCAACAACCACCTTGAGATCGGTAAAAGGAAAACCTAGCAAGGCCATACCTTTGCCTTGCGCATCTCGCTTGATCTTGATGAGAACACTTCAAGCTCCATCCAAGCCAGAATGCATCACTTGATCATTGTTGCTTCGTGAAGACTCATAATTTACTCCCCATACACCACTATGGGATAGCTTCATTAAGACACGTCTTCACATGTCCATTATTACCAGTATGGACGACAAGCTTCAAGTAAATGATCTTCTCGAGATGCTTATCTTGAACTTGCCCTTCTCAACCTTGATGACAATCACCACTTGATGCCATCCTCTCATGGGATATATGAGATCTTTACTTTTGATGCATGCCCATGAAAAGGGGATTGTTTCTCTACGGTACCAAAGTTGGCAGGCCAGCGCATGGCGGTACCTAAGTTGCCTGAAATCACCATGTTTCGAAAAGTTGGGCCGCCAACTAATGAGAGGGGCCATTTCAAGGCAAACTCATCTCACCCCTGCCAAATTCAAACATTCCGTTAAACCGCCCCGTGAAGTAGACGGTCGGGACCCACATGTCGGTCATATGTCGTGACGTGGGCACCAACGTGGCAACCTCTTAGGCAAATCGAGCAGCTAAGAGATGCGTTGAACAATTTCACAAATCCATTCCCAGCTTTCCCCTAGCACCGGCGGCGTCGGAATCCACCCTCCAGGCAGGACGATCCCTTCGGACATTTGACTTCCGGCGCCAAGTTGATGCGGCTAGTTGCTGCGCCCAGTCGCTGATCCCGAGCTCCAATGGCGCATGCCGTAGCCGCCATTGCGAGGCTCTAGCCCGCCTCCGCTGCCGACGAGCTGAGTAGCTCGGAGGATGGCAGATCCTATTATCAAGAAAGAAGAAGTTTTGTCTACAAGCGGGTGATCTACCCTTATCTTTGCTATTCGCACTAGTTACAACTGCTAGCTGGCTACTGAACCTCAAATTGTTTGTTAGCCCATCGCTGACAAACATATTTTGTCCATAGTTTTCTGTCAAGTGGGATCTACGCAGACACCCCTTACCTGGTTACGGTAGTCCTCTATAGGTACGAATCTAAGGGCAACAGGTATGGACACCATTGTTTCACGATGGAAGAAGCGCCTACGCAGATCTGCACTATATCTAGTATGGTTGTTGCTCTGCGTAATCATGTTGAATTATGGCCGAAGCAGACTGCAAAGTTCAGTTTCATGGATGAATATGGCATCATGGTTCCTATAACGTGTGACAGTCAGCTAATTGGGTTGATGAAAAAGTATGCTTCGGATTGCATGTTTGAGATGAATTCTGATGTACTGGATGTGGAAGCTGCTGCAACTGGGAGTTGCCCTTCTATTCTTGGACAGGGTGGTTGCTCGAACCCAATTAGCTCCTGGTAAGCAAAGGTCGCTTGGGGTTCGCATGTTTGTGCTGAATTGTAATTTTTGTTTTATTTACTCTGTAGATATTAGGCAGTTATGCAACAGTCTTGTTTATTTGACAGGAAGCGCTGCAAGGTTAGAAACATGGCTGCCGGGTCAGTGATTTTGCTGCCCGAAGAAATTAAAAACGAGTGGAAAGATGATGCTGGACACGATTCTGGTGCCCATTGTCCCGGCGATGCAGAGTACGTGAAGCTAAGAAAATTGGCACCGAGGAAGAGGAAGAAGGCAGGAAATGAAGAAGCCAGTGGACGTGAAGGCTTGGCACCCAGGCTGTGGAAGAAGGCTGCTGCCAATGAAGATGCATAGTAATGTGTTGAACTTGAACTTATATATGTAATTCTGTTAAATTCTGATCGCTCTGTGTGTGGCATGTTGCTGGGCCAAACAATCTACCCACGTTCTCTGAGTAAAATGTACCACGACTTAGGGTTTGGAAACGCTCGAGTCGGTAGTTCAATCCGAAATTGTGATTGTGCCACTGCTATCTGAAAACAATGATCCACCGGTTCCACGATTGCTGAGGGGCAGGAGGTCTCCAAATACGACGGAATGTAAGTGGCACATAAAAAAATTATTTAAGCTACCACACTCCACGAAGCAGCAACTTATTTCAGATGCTGCACAACGACGTGGCAACATAAACAGCAATGTTCTCACCGATAATGCCCAGATGAGGAGGAAATGGGTACCACTTTCTGGACTAATCTTGAGCCCGTCTATCTCACTGCCTCTCTGCTCCTGCATCCCCTGCATATGGCGAAGCTCCCGGATACGTGCTTCCACTTTATAAATTGTGGTTGTGCCATTTGCATGCGGCACAATCCACGTAGATTACGTTTAAACAAACCACCAGTATCAGAATACACTAGTAGAAAAGGTGTCTTTGGTCCACGGTTACGTTCCCAATCCGGGACAGAGATCTAAATCGAGGCAGAAATTGATCTAAATCACAAATTCTTCCACAAATTAATGCAGGGTCAGAGCAATTTTTTTCCTTCCTGGAATCCGGGACCAATAGTTCATACCGCTAGGTCAACGAGTATAAATATTACAACTTAAAAAGGCATGGAGCTTAAGCTAAATAGAACTAGTTATCACACATCTCCTTGATCTTCCTAATCTTGGCCCGATGCGCATCTTCCTGCGAGAGCAAGGATCGAATTGTCTGCTCCTTCCTTTTAGCATCTTCCTTGCACAGCTTCAATTGTTTCTCTGCATTTTTCCTCATGCACTTGTCAATACTCGTAGTTGTGTACTGCAGGACTTTGGCCTGGTGGAGATCGTTCCTTGCTTGAGTTAGTTCTTGCTCTGCTTTAGCCTTCAGGGCCAACGCCGCGTCCCTCTCCTTCTTGACTTTGATAACCTTGTCTTGCACCCAACTGAGATCTCGCTTATGCTTGGTCGTGTCAACTGGTTCCCATAGATTCATCTCAACACTGTCAAGAAGTGAGCTGAATATAGATTCTTTCAACTCGACAGACATTTCCCATAGTTTGTCCAGCATTTTCTGCATCGATTTAGGCCACATGTGGTTTATGGAAGTAAAAGACATGCAATGACACTTGTAGATCCTTCTATGGTTCATGAAAAGAACAGACATGCAGTGAAACTGGGTGTGGTTTATGAAAAGAACAGACATGCACTGACACTTGGTGTGGTTCATGAAAAGAACAGACATGCAATGACACTGGTGGGCCCATCCTTATGTGGTTCATGAAAAAACAGACATGCAGTGACACTGGTGGATCCTTATGTGGTTTGTTTAGAGGAACAGACATGCAATGACACCGGTGGATCCACATGTGGCTTATGGAAGTAACACACATGGGTGTGGTTCGTGAAAAGAACAGACATGCAATGACACTGGGTGTGGTTCATGAAAAGAACATACATGCAATGACACTAGTAGATCCTTATGTGGTTCATGAAAGGAACAAACATGCAATGACACTGGTGGATCCTTATGTGGTTTGTTTAGAGGAACAGACATGCAATGACTCTAGCCGTGGTTCGTGAAAAGAACAGACATGCAATGACACCGGGTGTGGTTCATGAAAAGAACAGACATGCAATGACTTATGTGGTTTGTTTAGAATGACACACATGCAATGACACTGGGTGTGGTTCATGAAAAGAACATATAGGCAATGACACCGGTGGGCCCATCCTTATGTGGTTCATGAGAAGAACAGACAGGCAATGACACTGGTGGATCCTTATGAGGTTTTTTTTAGAGGAACAGACATGCAATGACACCGGTGGATCCACATGTGGTTTATGGAAGTAACACACATGCAATGACACTGGGTGTGGTTCATGAAAAGAACAGACATGCAATGACACTAGTAGATTCTGGGTGTGGTTCATGAGAAGAACACACACACAATGACACTGGTGGATCCTTATGTGGTTTGTTTAGAGGAAAAGACATGCAATGACTCTAGCCGTGGTTCATGAAAAGAACGGACATGCAATGACTCTAGCCGTGGTTCATGAAAAGAACAGGTATGTAATGACACTAGTGGATCCTTATGTGGTTTATTGAAGGAACAGAATGCAATCACACCGGTGGATCCGTATGTGGTTTATGGAAGTAACACACGTGTAATGACACTGGGTGTGGTTCATGAAAATAACAGACATGCAATGACACTGGTAGATCCTATGTGGTTCATGAGAAGAACACACACGCAATGACACTGGTGGATCCTTATGTGGTTTGTTTAGAGGAACAGACATGCAATGACACCGGTGGATCCACATGTGGTTTATGGAAGTAAAAGACATGCAATGACACTTGTAGATCCTTCCATGGTTCATGAAAAGAACAGACATGCAGTGAAACTGGGTGTGGTTTATGAAAAGAACAAACATGCACTGACACTTGGTGTGGTTCATGAAAAGAACAGACATGCAATGACACTGGTGGGCCCATCCTTATTTGGTTCATGAAAAAAACAGACATGTAGTGACACTGGTGCATCCTTATGTGGTTTGTTTAGAGGAACAGACATGCAATGACACCGGTGGATCCACATGTGGCTTATGGAAGTAACACACATGGGTGTGGTTCGTGAAAAGAACAGACATGCAATGACACTGGGTGTGGTTCATGAAAAGAACATACATGCAATGACACTAGTAGATCATTATGTGGTTCATGAAAAGAACAAACATGCAATGACACTGGTGGATCCTTATGTGGTTTGTTTAGAGGAACAGACATGCAATGACTCTAGCCGTGGTTCGTGAAAAGAACAGACATGCAATGACACCGGGTGTGGTTCATGAAAAGAACAGACATGCAATGAATAATGTTGTTTGTTTAGAATGACACACATGCAATGACACTGGGTGTGGTTCATGAAAAGAACATATAGGCAATGACACCGGTGGGCCCATCCTTATGTGGTTCATGAGAAGAACAGACAGGCAATGACACTGGTGGATCCTTATGAGGTTTTTTTAGAGGAACAGACATGCAATGACACCGGTGGATCCACATGTGGTTTATGGAAGTAACACACATGCAATGACACTTGGTGTGGTTCATGAAAAGAACAGACATGCAATGACACTAGTAGATTCTGGGTGTGGTTCATGAGAAGAACACACACACAATGACACTGGTGGATCCTTATGTGGTTTGTTTAGAGGAACAGACATGCAATGACTCTAGCCGTGGTTCATGAAAAGAACGGACATGCAATGACTCTAGCCGTGGTTCATGAAAAGAACAGGTATGTAATGACACTGGTGGATCCTTATGTGGTTTATGGAAGGAACAGACATGCAATCACACTGGTGGATCCATATGTGGTTTATGGAAGTAACACACGTGTAATGACACTGGGTGTGGTTCATGAAAATAACAGACATGCAATGACACTGGTAGATCCTATGTGGTTCATGAGAAGAACACACACGCAATGACACTGG
Source organism: Avena eriantha (assembly GCA_910589775.1). Lineage (NCBI taxonomy): Eukaryota > Viridiplantae > Streptophyta > Magnoliopsida > Poales > Poaceae > Avena > Avena eriantha. The sequence goes on along the minus strand of OU342742.1, from coordinate 72,524,140 downwards.
TGGATCCTTATGTGGTTTGTTTAGAGGAACATACATACAATGACACCGGTGGATCCACATGTGGTTTATGGAAGTAAAAGACATGCAATGACACTTGTAGATCCTTCTATGGTTCATGAAAAGAACAGACATGCAGTGAAACTGGGTGTGGTTTATGAAAAGAACAGACATGCACTGACACTTGGTGTGGTTCATGAAAAGAACAGACATGCAATGACACTGGTGGATCCTTATGTGGTTTGTTTAGAGGAACAGACATGCAATGACACCGGTGGATCCACATGTGGCTTATGGAAGTAACACACATGGGTGTGGTTCGTGAAAAGAACAGACATGCAATGACACTGGGTGTGGTTCATGAAAAGAACATACATGCAATGACACTAGTAGATCCTTATGTGGTTCATGAAAAGAACAAACATGCAATGACACTGGTGGATCCTTATGTGGTTTGTTTAGAGGAACAGACATGCAATGACTCTAGCCGTGGTTCGTGAAAAGAACAGACATGCAATGACACCGGGTGTGGTTCATGAAAAGAACAGACATGCAATGACTTATGTGGTTTGTTTAGAATAACACACATGCAATGACACTGGGTGTGGTTCATGAAAAGAACATATAGGCAATGACACTGGTGGATCCTTATGTGGTTTGTTTAGAAGAACACGCATGCAATGACACTAGGTGTGGTTCATGAAAAGAACAGACACGTAATGACACTGGTGGATCCTTATGTGGTTTGTTTAGAGGAACAGACATGCAATCATAGGAGGTGGATCCATATGTGGTTTATGGAAGTAAAAGACATGCAATGACACTAGCTGTGATTCATGCAAAGAACAGACATGCAATGACACTGGTGGATCCTTATGTGGTTCATGAAAAGAACAGACAGGCAATGACACTAGTGGATCCTTATGTGGTTTGTTTAGAAGAACACACATGCAATGACACTGGGTGAGGTTCATGAGAAGAACACACACGCAATGACACGGGTAGATCCTTATGTGATTTGCTTAGAGGAACATACATGCAATGACACCGGTGGATCCACATGTGGTTTATGGAAGTAAAAGACATACAATGACACTGGTAGATCCTTATATGGTTCATGAAAAGAACAGACATGAAGTGAAACTGGGAGTGGTTCTTGAATAGAACAGACATGCACTGACACTTGGTGTGGTTCATGAAAAGAATAGACATGCAATGACACTGGTGGGTCCATCCTTATGTGGTTCATGAAAAGAACAGACATGCAATGACACTGGTGGATCCTTATGTGGTTTGTTTAGAGGAACACACATGCAATGACACTGGGTGTGGTTCATGAAAACAATACACATCCAATGACACTGGTGGATCCTTGTGTGGTTTGTTTAGAGGAACATACATGCAATGACACCGGTGGATCCACGTGTGGTTAATGAGAAGAACACACATCCAATGACTCTGGTAGATCCTTATGTGGTTCATGAAAAGAATTGACATGCAGTGACACTGGGTGTGGTTCATGAAAAGACAGACATGCACTGACAATAGGAGTGGTTCATGAAAAGAAAAGACAGGCAATGACACTTATGGACCCTTATGTGGTTTATAGAAGGAACAGACATGCAACCACACCGGTGGATCCACATGTGGTTTATGGAAGTAACACACATGCAATGACACTGGGTGTGGTTCATGAAAAGAACAGACATGCAATGACACTGGTAGATTCTCGGTGTGGTTCATGAGAAGAAGACACACACAATGACACTGGTGGATCCTTATTTAGTTTGTTTAGAGGAACAGACATGCAATGACACCGGTGGATCCACATGTGGTTTATGGAAGTAAAAGACATGCAATGACACTGGTAGATCCTTATGTGGTTCATGAAAAGAACAGACATGGAGTGAAACTGGTTGTGGTTCATGAATAGAACAGACATGCACTGACACTGGGTGTGGTTCATGAAAAGAACATACATGCAATGACACTGGTGGGCCCATCCTTATGTGGTTCATGAAAAGAACAGACACGCAATGACACTGGTGGATCCTTATGTGGTTTGTTTAGAGGAACACACATGTAATGACACTGGGTGTGGTTCATGAAAAGAACACACATCCAATGACACTGGTGGATCCTTGTGTGGTTTGTTTAGAGGAACAGACATGCAATGACACCGGTGGATGCACGTGTGGTTCATGAGAAGAACACACATCCAATGACTCTGGTAGATCCTTATGTGGTTCATGAAAAGAACTGACATGCAGTGACACTGGGTGTGGTTCATGAAAAGAACAGACATGCACTGACAATAGGAGTGGTTCATGAAAAGAACAGACAGGCAATGACACTTGTGGTTTATGGAAGTAACACACACGCAATGACACTCGGTGTGGTTCATGAAAAGAACAGACATGCAATGACACTGGTAGATTCTGGGTGTGGTTCATGAGAAGAACACACACACAATAACACTGCTGGATCCTTATTTAGTTTGTTTAGAGGAACAGACATGCAATGACACCGGTGGATCCACATGTGGTTTATGGAAGTAAAAGACATGCAATGACACTAGTAGATCCTTATATGGTTCATGAAAAGAACAGACATGCAGTAAAACTAGGTGTGGTTCATGAATAGAACAGACATGCACTGACACTAGGTGTGGTTCATGAAAAGAACAGACATGCAGTGAAACTGGGTGTGGTTTATGAAAAGAACAAACATGCACTGACACTGGGTGTGGTTCATGAAAAGAACAGACATGCAATGACACTGGTGGGCCCATCCTTATGTGGTTCATGAAAAGAACAGACACGCAATGACACTGGTGGATCCTTATGTGGTTTGTTTAGAGGAACACACATGTAATGACACTGGGTGTGGTTCATGAAAAGAACACACATCCAATGACACTGGTGGATCCTTGTGTGGTTTGTTTAGAGGAACAGACATGCAATGACACCGGTGGATCCACGTGTGGTTCATGAGAAGAACACACATCCAATGACTCGGGTAGATCCTTATGTGGTTCATGAAAAGAACTGACATGCAGTGACACTGGTGTGGGTCATGAAAAGAAAAGACATGCAGTAACACTAGGAGTGATTCATGAAAAGAACTGACAGACAATGACACTTGTGGATCCTTATGTGGTTTATGGAAGGAACAGACATGCAATCACACCGGTGGTTCCAAATGTGGTTTATGGAAGTAACACAGATGCAATGACACTGGGTGTGGTTCATGAAAAGAACAGACATGCAATGACACTGGTAGATCCTTATGTGGTTCAGGAGAAGAACACACACGCAATGACACTGGTGGATCCTTATGTGGTTTGTTTAGAGGAAGAGACATGCAATGACACCGGTGGATCCACATGGGGTTTATGGAAGTAAAAGACATGCAATACCACTAGTAGATCCTTATGTGGTTCATGAATAGAACATACATGCACTGACACTAGGTGTGGTTCATGAAAAGAACAGACATGCAATGACACTGGTGGGCCCATCCTTATGTGGTTCATGAGAAGAATAGACATGCAGTGACACTGGTGGATCCTTATGTGGTTTGTTTAGAGGAACAGACATGCAATGACACCGGTAGATCCACATGTGGTTTCTGGAAGTAACACACATGCAATGACAATAGGAGTGGTTCATGAAAAGAACACACATGCAAGGACACTGGTAGATCCTTATGTGGTTCATGAAAAGAACAGACATGCAATGACACTAGTGGATCCTTATGTGGTTTGTTTAGAGGAACAAACATGCAATGACTCTAGCCGTGGTTCATGAAAAGAACAGACATGCAATGACTTACGTGGTTTGTTTACAATAACACACATGTAATGACACTGGGTGTGGTTCATGAAAAGAACATATAGGCAATGACACTGGTGGATCCTTATGTGGTTTGTTTAGAAGAACACGCATGCAATGACACTAGGTGTGGTTCATGAAAAGAACAGACACGCAATGACACTGGTGGATCCTTATGTGGTTTGTTTAGAGAAAAGAACATGCAATCACAGTAGGTGGATCCATATGTGGTTTATGGAAGTAAAAGACATGCAATGACACTGGCTATGATTCATGAAAAGAACAGACATGCAATGACACTGGTGGATCCTTATGTGGTTCATGAAAAGAACAGACAGGCAATGACACTGGTGGATCCTTATGTGGTTTGTTTAGAAGAACACACATGCAATGACACTGGGTGTGGTTCATGAGAACAACACACACGCAATGACACTGGTGGATCCATATGTAGTTTGTTTAGAGGTACAGACATGCAATGACTCTAGCCGTGGTTCTTGAAAAGAACAGACATGCAATGACACCGGGTGTGGATCATGAAAAGAACAGACATGCAATGACTTATGTGGTTTGTTTAGAATAACACACATGCAATGACACTGGGTGTGGTTCATGAAAAGAACACATAGGCAATGACAGTGGTGGATCCTTATGTAGTTTGTTTAGAAGAACACGCATGCAATGACACTAGGTGTGGTTCATGAAAAGAACAGACACGCAATGACACTGGTGGATCCTTATGTGGTTTGTTTAGAGGAACAGACATGCAATCACAGTAGGTGGATCCATATGTTGTTTATGGAAGTAAAAGACATGCAATGACACTGGCTGTGATTCATGAAAAGAACAGACATGCAATGACACTGGTGGATCCTTATGTAGTTCATGAAAAGAACAGACAGGCAATTACACTGGTGGATCCTTCTGTGGTTTGTTTAGAAGAACACACATGCAATGACACTGGGTGTGGTTCATGAGAAGAACACACACGCAATGACACTGGTAGATCCTTATGTGGTTTGCTTAGAGGAACATACATGCAATGACACCGGTGGATCCACATGTGGTTTATGGAAGTAAAAGACATGCAATGACACTGGTAGATCCTTATATGGTTCATGAAAAGAACAGACATGCAGTGAAACTGGGTGTGGTTCTTGAATAGAACAGACATGCACTGACACTGGGTGTGGTTCATGAAAAGAACAGACATGCAATGACACTGGTGGGTCCATCCTTATGTGGTTCATGAAAAGAACAGACATGCAATGACACTGGTGGATCCTTATGTGGTTTGTTTAGAGGAACACACATGCAATGACACTGGGTGTGGTTCATGAAAACAACACACATCCAATGACACTGGTGGATCCTTGTGTGGTTTGTTTAGAGGAACAGACATGCAATGACACCGTTGGATCCACGTGTGGTTCATGAGAAGAACACACATCCAATGACTTTGGTAGATCCTTATGTGGTTCATGAAAAGAACTGACATGCACTGACACTGGGTGTGGTTCATGAAAAGAACAGACATGCACTGACAATAGGAGTGGTTCATGAAAAGAACAGACAGGCAATGACACTTGTGGATCCTTATGTGGTTTATGGAAGGAACAGACATGAAATCACACCGGTGGATCCACATGTGGTTTATGGAAGTAACACACACGCAATGACACTTGGTGTGGTCATGAAAAGAACAGACATGCAATGACACTGGTAGATTCTGGGTGTGGTTCATGAGAAGAACACCCACACAATGACACTGGTGGATCCTTATTTAGTTTGTTTAGAGGAACATACATGCAATGACACCGGTGGATCCACAGTGTTTATGGAAGTAAAAGACATGCAATGACACTGGTAGATCCTTATGTGGTTCATGAAAAGAAGAGACATGCAGTGAAAATGGGTGTGGTTCATGCTACAAAGACTGCACTGACACTGGGTGTGGTTCATGAAAAGAACAGACATGCAATGACACTGGTGGGCCATCTTTATGTGGTTCATGAAAAGAACAGACACGCAATGACACTGGTGGATCCTTATGTGGTTTGTTTAGGGGAAACACATGCAATGACACTGGGTGTGGTTCATGAAAAGAACACACATCCAATGAC